>MU389366.1:275208-427874 GCA_022578775.1 Xylaria venustula | reverse complement strand
TAAAATATAAATATAAAACAAATTATTTAAAATAAATAAATTAAATAAATTTAAAAAATATATTAATATAGCAATTATAATCGATAAAAAATTTTGTAATCAATATTTTAAAAAAAAAAAAACTTTAAAAAAAACTAAAAGTTTTTAAAACAATAAAAAGCAAAAAATAAAAAAAATAAGCATAATTTAACAATAACTTTTTAAAAATATATTATAAATTAAATATTTTAACTATAGCAAAAAAAAACATTTTAAAAAACATTGCCGGTTTAATAAAAAATTTAACGGTTAAAAAAAATACTAAAAAAAAAAAATTTTTTAGCTTAAAAAAAAAGCAAAAATTATAGCAGTTTAAAATAATAATAAATAATTAAAAAACAAAAAATAATTTTTTTTTTAAAAAACTAAGTATAATATTGCAATTATTTATTAAAACAATAATTTTATATTAAAACAAAATAAATGCTTTATTTATAACAGTTTAAAAAATAAAACATGCAAATTTTATTTAAAAAAAGTTATTTTTGCACTGTATTAAAATAAAGCTATTTATAAACTTTTATATTAATTATTTTGTCAAAAATATAATTATTTATAATATTAATAAATAAAACATAACGTTAAATTTAACCAAAAAAATAATTTAAATAAAAATATTAAAAAAAAAAGCTTATATAATTATAACAAAAAATCTTTTTATAAAGTACTGCTAAAAATATATTTAATATATATAAATATTAACTAAAGCAAAAAAGTTATAGCGCTAAAATATATATATTATATAATAATTATTTATAAATTATATAAACAAACGTTTATATTTTTACCAAAGCATAAATAAAAAATCGGTAAATATAAGCTATATTATTATATTTATAATGTTTTAAAAAATTTAAAAAATAATTTATAAGCATGCAAAAAATATTTTTATACTTAAATTAATTAAAAAATAATTATTTGTAAATATTTATGCTATATAAAAACTTATTATAAAATTTACAAAAAAAATGCAAAACTATAAAAAATATTATTTATAAAAAATTTAAAAAGCAAAAATAAAAATAAAAAACTGCTTATAAATAATTTAAAACTATTAAAATAAAAATTTTAAAATATATTATATTTAATTAAAAAAAAATAATATTAATATATAAATAATTATTGCAAAAAATATACAGTTAAAAAAACAAAAGCTTAAAAATTTGCTAAACTTAAAAAATAAAAATTAAAAAATAAATTAAATTTTTATTAAAAAAATAACAAATAATTATAAAAATTAAAACTTTATAAAAAATTTAATATAAAAAAAAACTAATTAAAAATTTCGATTAAAATTAATAAAAAATAATATAATATATTAATTAATTTTAAAATATAAATTAACGTTATATTTTTTAAAATTGTAACATAAAATTAAATTTTTTAAAAATATAAAACAAAATTTTATAAAATTATTACGTTCGATAAAAATAATTTTAATTATAATAACAGTTAAATATTTAAAAAAACCAAACTTCTTGTTATATTTATACAAAAATACAAAAAACAAATTATATTAAATATTGCTAATATTTTAAATTACAATATTATTTTAAAAATATTATAGTTAAAATTTAATAATTTAATTATTTAATAAAAATTTAAAAAAATTATATAAAAAAAATAAAACAAGCAAAAACAATAAAAAAAATAACAAAATATATTATAAATAAAATTTCAAAAAAGTATATAAAATTTAAAAATTTAGTTTAAAAAAAAAAAATTATTAAAATATAGTTTTTAAAACTACAAAATATTTATTAAAAAAAACGAAAATTTATTTTTTATAAAATTTATTATATAAATTTACAAAAAGCTAAAGCATTATAAAAATATTTTAACAAAAACTTAGCAAAAAAATTTATTTAAAAATTAATATTATCGGCTAAATATTTAGTAATAATAATATTAAAAATTAAAAATAACAAATTTTAACTAAATAAAAATAAAAACTTAAAGTTTTATATAATAATAAATTATTAATTATTAAATAACGCTATTATACTAAATAAATATTTTTTTACACTAATGTTAACAATAAAAAAATATTAATAAAGCAAAATAATATATTATAATAAATATACTAAATAAATATTATATAATTTATATAGCAAAAAAAAATAAAAATAAAAAACAGCCATATAAACAATTTATAAATTTTATAAATATTTTGTTATGCTAAAAAAATTATAAAACGCACCGGTTAATAAATGATAAATAATAATAATAATATTTAAAAAATTTATTAACAAGTTTATATTTATATATTTAAATAATATTTTAATTTATTTTAATACTTTAAAAAATATAAAAAACATATAAAATTAATATTAAAAGTATTTTAAAACGCAAAATTACGATTAAACACTAAAAAATGCAAATAATATATATAAAAAGTTAATTTTTTAAAGTATACAATTACTTTAAAACAAATTTAAATATAATAATTTAAAATTAAAATAGTACGCAACTAAAAAATTTTTAACCTAGTTATAATTATAAACATATAATAAGCATTAAAATTTTTAAATTATATTTAATTATTAATTAAAAATCTTAGTAAATTAGCTTAAAAATTTACTAAATATATAACAAAAAAATATTAAAAAAAAACGTTTTTTATATTAAAAAAAAATAAAAAAGCATTTAAGCAATTAAAATTTTAAATAATATTTAATTTATTTAAAAAAAAACAATTAAAAATAAATGTAATAAACAAAATAATTGCTAAAATATTTAAACAACTAAAAAAAAATAAAAAATAATACTTAATAGCTTATTATTTAAAAATATTAAAAAATGCAGCACTATAATATTTTATTTATAATAAAAAGTTTTTAGCAATTATTATAACATTTAAAAAATAAAAACTTTTTTTTATAAAAATAATAAAACTTATTAAAATTTATTTAAATTATAAAAATTTAACTTAATTTATAATAATTTAAAAAATTAATAAATAATATAAAAATTAAATAATTTTTTTATTTTAATTTAATTTTAAAATATGCTATATTAAAAAAAAATATTTAAGCAAATATTTTTAGCAAATGTAAAATAAAAAAATTTAAAATATTTAAACAAAACATTTAAATATTATATTTACAAAAAAATAAAAGTTTAAAATTTAAGATAATTTTTAAAAATTTATTAACAAAACAATTTAAACAAATTTAATAATAATATAATTATTAAAAACAAGCTAAAATATAAAACTTAAAAAAATATAATTATAATAATTTAATTTATTCTAAAATAGTTTATTTATTAATAAAGTTATGCCGTAATTTTATTAAAAAATTTTATAAATATTTTTTGCATAAATATTAAAAAATAACCAAAACAATATATAAGCTGCAAAAAAAATATAATTTTTTAAAACTAAAAAAAACTGTCGAAAATATTGTTAAAAAATATAATATTTGCGCTAAAGCTAAATTTGCACAATATAAACTATATAAATTATTTTAACCAATATAAATATTTAAACAAATATAATATACTATTGCTTAAAATTTTATTATTAAATTATTTTTATTAATAAATTTAATAATAAAAATATAATATAATGCAATATAAATTATTATAAATCGATTTATAAAATATGCATACTTTTTATTTTTTAAAACAAATGCAACTATAAAATAATTTACATATACTTTTGTTTAACAATATTTCGATAAATATAAAATTTTAAACAAAATTATTTTTAATTAAAATAAATTATATATATTAAAATTTAAAAATAATTTTTTTAAATAAATAAAAATAAAATTTAAACTTTTAATTGCATATTATTTTTAAATAAATAAACAAACGAAAAAACTAAATTAAACATTTAAATAATATTTTTAAAGCTATATTAATTATTAGCAAAATAATTAAATAAAACTTTTATTTACAGCACAAATTGCATATAATATATTTATTAATGCATAAATAAGCATATTTTTATATAAAACAGTATACGGTAAACAAACAAAAATTAAAAAACTAAAAAAATTATTTATAAAAATATTAATTATTTTAGCTATAATTTTTAAAGCTAAAATAATTACAACTAAAATTAAAACAATTTAAACTAAATTGCAAACTTAATTTTAATTTTTGCAATAATATATAATAAAATATTATAATAAAAAAAAAACTAAAAAATTAATTTTAGCAAAAAAAAACAAAATTGATTTGCTATAACAAAAATAAAATATTATATTAAAAATATTATAAATTAAAATAAAGCAATTAAGCAATAAATTAAATTTTAAAAAACTTGGTTTTTTAAAAATTAAAAAAATTATTTTATTAATTAACTATTAATTGTTATTATTAAAAATAATATAAATTTATTTAGTTTTTTATATTTTTTAATTTAAATTAACGCTAATTAATTTACTTTTAATAATATAAATTAAAGTTAAAATAAATTAAAATATTTATAAAATCGAAAAAATATTAAATTTTTGTTAAAATAGCAAAAAAATTAAATATTTAATAAAATAAAAAAAATAGTTATATATAAATAATATATAAAAACTTATAAAACATTTAAAAAATGCCGCATTAATTATAAATTAATTTTATTAACGACATTTTAATTAGCTAAAATTTAAAAAAAAAATCGATTTTAAAAAAAACGCTTAACAAATTTTAATTAAAGTTTTTTAAAGCAGCTTATATTATTTGCGCTTTTTTTTTTTCCTTTTTTTTTTACTTAAAAATTTCTGTTTTTTTTAATACACTTTAGTTTATTTAGTTTATTTAAAAACTAAAGTTTTTGCTAAACTATTTATATATTTTTTGTTTTTAAAAATTATTTTTGCGCTTATAAACGCGTTAATTTATTTAATACAAATTAAAAACTATTTTGCGCACGCTTTAATTTATTTTATACAAAAAAAAATTATTGTTTCGCTTGTTTTTTTTTATTTTTAAATTAACAGTGTTTAAATATTATATTATTTATAGTATTTATTAAAATTTTTAAACCGTTATAAAAACGATTAGTATAAACGCATTTTATATAACAAAAATTATTTTTTAACATTTTGCATATTAGTAATTAATTAAAGCAATAAAAATAAAACATAATTTTGTAATTAAATTAGTTAATAAAAAAAGCAAAAATAAATTTTTGCTTAATTTTAATTAAACGGTTAGCCTGTTTAATATAACTAAATATTTTAAAAAAATAATAATAAAAAAAAATTATTTATAAAAAAAAAATTATTATTATAAATATATGTTAATATAAAGGTAAACTAAGTAGCGGCCCAATATTTTTTTTTTTTTTCGCATTTGTTTTTTTTTTGCGCATTTATGCTATTTTTTTGTTATGTAACTATTTACCTAGCTCGCCAGGCTTACGGTAATTTATAATTTACCAAGCTTACAGTGATTTATAGCTTACTAAGCATATAATAATTTATAGCTTACCAAGTTTACAATAATTTATAGTTTACTAAACTTGCGGTAATTTAAGCGATTATTATATTTTTTATATTTATATAGTTATACACTTTTTTATATTTAATTATTTGTTTGTTTTTATTTTTTAGCTATTAACTTAAAATCGCTAAGCATTAATATATTTATTATTTCGATATTTAATAATATTTTTTGTTGCACAGTAATAAAAATACAATTAATTTTTTTAATAAACACTTGCTAATTTTCATACTGTTACCTGCAAATTAAAAACCCCCGACAAATTTATTATATTATTATATAATAAATTTGTTACAAAAATATTAAGCATTAAACAAAATACTTTAAAGTTTGCTAATTATTTTTATTACGTTTACGGTATTAAAATAAAACTTTTTTTTTTGCACACATAAAATTTTAACAATGGCGCTAAAAAAATAAAAGCTATTATTAAATACTAAGCAAGCTTAATAAAAAATAACTATAAATCCCGATTTTTTTATAGCTATAAATAATATAAATAACAATATATTTATATAACCGTACGCTAAAAAAAATAAATAAATAACAAACTTTTTACGAAAAATTTTATTTATATTTTAATAATTTACAAAATATAATTAATTATAATCAAAAGTTATTTATAGCATATTTGCGGGTGTATAGCTATATAGCGGTTGCTATAACTATTAAAGCTAAATTATAAAAAAAAAACGCCGGAAATTTAACTTAAAAACTTAAATAAAATATTTAATAAGCTATTAATTTATTAATATATATTAAATTTAGCTACCTTAAAAAAATCGAATTAATATTATTAAAAATATTATTTTTAACAAAAATAAATTTTTTAATAAAAATAAAAATAATTTTTAAAATAATTTTTTTAAAATAAGCAAAAAAAAATATAAAAAGCTGTTAAATAAAATAAATTATTAAGCAGCCGCTAAAATAAATAAAAAAATAACTTAAAAACAAAAAAATAACAAGTTTATTAATATAATATTTAAAAGCGCGGCTAAAAATATCGACAAAATTAAAAACAAAAAAAATTTTAGCAAAAATAAGCTTATAAACTAAAACTAAAAAAAATTTAATAAAAGCAATTATTTAATAACAAATTTAACATTTAAGCTATAATTGCTAACGTTATTAAAATTTTTAAAAGCAGCACTATTAAATTTAATTATAGCTAGCTTAAAATTATTAAATTTAAACTTAAAAAACAATTTTTTTAAATTTATAGCACTAAATTACTTTGATTTAATATTTATAAATTTTTTTTAAGTAAATAATTTGCTTTAACGAAGCAAAATTATATAAAAATACGCTAATTAACAAAAAAAACATTTTAAAAGCTAAGCGTAATAAATTGCTAAAAGCTTTTAAAAATTTTTATAGCAATTAATTATAGCTATTAAATTTTATTAAAAATTTTGCTGCTAAAAAAAAAAAGTTTTTAATAAAGCTTATTATATACTTTATAACTGATTATAATTATTAAATTTTAATAACGGTAAAACAGCAAATCACAATAGCAAAACACAGCTATTAAATTTTAAACATTTTGTTAATAAAAAAAAAAAGCTTTTAAACTAGCTAACAAGCGCTTAAAAGCTCGAAAAAATAACCATTATAGCAAAATATAGCTATTAAATTTTAAACACTTTATTAATAAAAAAAAAAAAAGCTTTTAAGCTAGTTAATAAACTTTTAAAAGCTTAAAAAAATAACAAATATATATGTTAAAAAAAAAAAGCTTTTAAGCATATTAACAAGTATTTAAAAGCTTATTTATTTAAAGTTTTTAAACAAAAATATATATATATATAAGCAAAATTTATTATTGCCGCTAAAGTAGCACCGCAAGCTTAAAATTTATTTATTAAAAATTATTTTCGAAAAGTTAAATATATTTATTTATAAAGCTATAAAAAAATAAAAACTTAAAAAAAGTTATTTAAAAATTTATTATAAAAAAAACTTATTTTAAATTATATATAAGTTTATATATATAAATTTAATAAGCATAAATATTATAATAAAAGTAAAGCCCGGCTAAAAATATAAAAAAATAAACAATTTAACAACGAAAAAAAAAATATTTATGTTAGCACTTTAGCAAATAAATTTTTTAAAATATTAATAGCTATAGCAACTAAATTTAATTTTAAACTAAAGTAATATAACGCTATAAATACTTTTGTTAACGCTAAATTAAACAAGAAAATTTATATATAAATAATACCTAGTTATTAAAAACTAAATATTATTTTTAAATTATTGCAAACTTTATATAAACTATAAAAGTTATTTTTACTGTAGCAAAAAAAGCTTTTTAAATTGTTATAAAAAATAGGTTTTTTATTAATACTTTATAAACTTTACTGTTATTTCCGTTAAAAAGTGCTATTATTTATATACGTTAATAATATTATATTAACTTATAATAAAAAAAGCTAAAAAATAGCTAATAAAGTTATTATTAGCTTAAAATAACAATATAATTTAACCAGTAAAAATAATTTAAAATTAAGCTAAATAGTTATTATAGCTGTTTTAAGCTTTATATATTAAAAAAATCGCTAAAATGCGAAATATTATTTTTATTATTTATGCAAGCATACTAATATAAGCGGAAAAGCTTTTTTCGTATAAAAAAAAAACGTTACTAAAAAGCATTTATTAATACTAAAAAAAACCAGCTTTATTTTATACGCTATAATAATTGTACGCTTAAATATAGCCTTTAAAGCTTTAAAATTAGCTTAATTTAATTATAACCTTTTTTTAAGCACTATAAAACAGCTAATAAACTTTTTACCTATTTATTATTTATTTAAAAATACGCACTGTAATTTAAAAATAAAAATAATTTTATAATAGCTAGCGATATTTTTTTTGCAAATAATACGCTGAATAAAAAAAGCTTTTAAGTTTATATTATAAAGCTTTTAAAAAAGGTTATTAAATAGCGATTAAATAAACAAAATATAATTATTATTTTTATTATTAAAGCTAAGCTTTTTGTTTTAGCATAAATAGTTAAAAAAGCTATATATATAAACCGATTTATTAATAAGCTAAAAATTACGTTAAAAAATTAGCATATTTAAATATTATGCGATAACTAGTAAATTATAAGCTTAGTTACTAAAAAAATAGCTTTGCTATATATAAAATTATATTATATTAATATTTATAACTATTAATTACGCTAAAAAATTAAAAATAAAATTATTTTTATAAAATATATATTTATTAATAATATAATCGCTAACAAGTTAATAATAATTTTACTAGCGCAAAAATAAAATATATTTTTTAACTAGCTTAAATTAATTAAGCCGCTAAAAAATTATAAAATAACATTAAATTTATTGTTGCTTTTTAACAAATTTAAAATTAAACTAATTAGCAAAAAATTTTTTAAATAAATATTTAAAATATAAAAATTAAAAAATAAGTTATAAATTATAAATTATAAATTTAATATAAAAATTATAAAAAACAAAAATAAAAAACTTTTTAATTGTTTAAAAATTATTTAAACTAAAAAAATTTTTTTAAATTAATTATTTTAAAAAGCTATTAATTAATTATTTTAAAAAGCTATAAAATAATTATTTAAATAGCTAAAGCTTATTTTTTTTTTTTTTTTTTTTTTTTTTCACTTTGGCTAAATTTAAAAATATATAAACTATAGTTTGCAATGTTTAAATATACGCTTAAAATGCATTAGCATTAAAAGTGTTGCATAAAGCGCAAATAGTATAGCAAATATTATTAAGCTTATTATTTATTAGCTAGCTAATATATAATATAATTATAATAAATAAATATATTTACAAAAGCTTATAAAAATGTTGTAAAATATATTGCTAACAGCAATTTTTATTTTTTACAATTTTAAAATATTTGCTGGTAAAACAGCTTTAAAAAGCGTTTTATATATAACGTAAATAAAATATTTTTTCTTAAATTTTTAAAAAAGCCGGTCGGCTGCAGCAGCAAAAATAAGCACGCAAACTATTTGTTAAAACAAAAAATAAAAAAAAAGCGGCGGCAAAAACAGCAATAAAAGCAGCAGCACGCAGCAAAAATATCGGCAGCAAAATAAACAATATAATAATTATTTGCTTAAAAACAGTAATAAAAATATTAAACAAATTTAGCAAAAAATTATTTAGCAAAAATTTAGCATTAATAGCAATAGCGCTAAAGCACGTTTTACGCAAAAACATAACAAAAGCAGCAAAAATATAAGCAACTAAAGCGTAAACAAGCAAAAAACGGCTAAAAAGCTTTATTACAATCGGGCGCAAACGCAAACGCAGCAACAAGCAAATTAAAATATTTTTGTTGCTAAAAAATAAATCAAACAAACTAATAAATATATTAATATTATGCTATAAATTTTTGTAAACAATATTTATAAAAAAAGTATACGCGATATAATAATAACAGCAATATATATAATTTAAATATGTTATTTTAAATTAGCAATTTTTATAACCGAGCATAAAAAATTTTGCATAGCTAAATTATTATATTAAAAATAATTGTTTATATAATTTTAACTATTAATATATTAATATTAATTTTTTTTTGCGTATTTTGCAAAAACACATATATTTAAGCAAAATTTTAAATATTTATAAAAACAATATTATTAAAACTAAAAAGCAGCAAACAAATAAACTTTTTATATATATTTATATAAATTTATATTTGCTACTATAAAATATATTTATTAAATTATATAGCAATAAGCTATAAATATTATTTATACGCTTTATATATATATATATATAAATTGCTATTATTTTTAGCGCACTATAACAATATTAATGTGCTATTTATATACGCGGGTGCAAAACGCCTTAAAAATAATTATACTATATTTAAATTAACTTATTAAAATAATTTTACTTAAACAAATGTATTTAATTTAATAATTTTTATAAATACTTTAAAAAAAGCTTATAAAGCTTAAATAAAACAATTACCATATTATTTAAGCAAAATAACATATAAAGTGTAGCTAAGCCAGTGTGGCATATATACCCACACTTAAAAAAACTATAACTAAAAAAAATGCCTTAAAATAAAACAAAAAAGCTAGATATAATATAGCGACGAGATTACATTATTACTAAAAATTTATCAAAAAAAACCTGTGAGGCTTAAATAAAAAAATTGTTAAATTTTCAATAGTAATGTAATCTCGTCGCTATATTATATCTGGCTTCTTTGTTTTATTTTAAGGCATATTTTTAGTTACAGTTTTTTTAAGTGTGGGTTATATATACCACACTAATTTAATTACACTTTATATGCCACTTTGCTTAAAAAATATAATAATTTTTTTATTTAAGCTTTATAAGCTTTTTTAGTTTGTTTATAAAAATTATTAAATTAAATATATTTTTTTTAAATAAAATTATTTTAATAAATTAATTTAAATATAATATAATTATATTTAAAGCGTTTTATATACGTATATATAAATAGCGTATTAATATTATTATAATGCGTTAAAATTAATAGCAATTTATATATATATATATATAAAACATATAAATAATATTTATAATTTGTTATTATATAATTTAATAAATATATTTTATAGCAACAAATATAAATTTATATAAATATATATAAAAAATTTATTTATTTGCTATTTTTTAATTGTAATAATATTATTTTTATAAATATTTAAAATTTTGCTTAAATATATATATTTTTGGAAAATATATTAATAATTAAAATTATATAAACAATTATCTTTAATATAATAATTTAATTATTTAAATTTTTTATATTTAGTGATAAAAATTGTTAATTTAAAATAATATATTTAAATTATATATATTATTGCTATTATTATATTATGCATATTTTTTTATAAATATTATTTATAAAAATTTATAATATAATATTAATATATTTGCTAATTTATTTAATTTATTTTTTAGCAATAAAAATATTTTAGTTTATTTGTTGCTATATTTATGCTTATGTTTAATTATAATAAAGCTTTTTAGCCGCGTTTTATTTGCTTATATTTTAGCTGCTTATATTTTTATTGCTTTTATTACGTTTTTAAATAAAATATATTTTAGCGCTACTGCTATTAATATTATATTTTTGCTAAATAATTTTTTGCTAAATTTATTTAGTATTTTTATTATTGTTTTTAAGTAAATAATAATTATATTATTTGTTTTGCTGCCGGTATTTTTGCTATGCGCTATTGCTTTTGCTGCTATTTTTGCTGCTATTTTATTTTTAGGTTTTGCTTTAATAAATAGCCCGTATACCCGTTTTTATTGCTGCAGCTAACTAGCTTTTTAAAAAGTTTAATAAAAAACGCTTTGCTTATATTATATATAAATCGCTTTTTAAAGCTATTTTACTAGCAAATATTTTAAAATTATAAAAAATAAAAATTGCTATTAGCAATATATTTTAAAATATTTTTATAAGCTTTGATAAATATATTTATTTATTATAATTATATTATATATTAGCTAGCTAATAAATATTAAATTTGCTAATATTTGCTGTGCCGTTTGCATTTTATATAATGCTTTTGTCGCTAATACGCTTTAAACATATATTTAAACATTATAAATTATAGTTTGCATATTTTTAAACTTAGCTAAAAAAAAAATAAAAAAAAAACAATTTTGGCCACTTAGTTAACAAATTTATAGTTTTTTAAAATAATTAATTTATAGCAATTTAAAATAATTAATTTATAAGTTTTTTTTAATTTAAATAATTTTTAAATAATTAAAAAAAAATTTATTGTTTTTTTTATAGTTTTTATATTAAATTTAAAATTTTTTTGCTAATTAATTTATTTTTAAGTTTATTTAAAAATAAAAATAAATTTAAAACTATTTTATTATTTTTTAGCGGCTTAATTAATTTAAGCTAGTTAAAAAATATATTTTATTTTTGTGCTAATAAAATCTTTGTTAATTTATTAGCAATTATATCGTTAATAAATATATATTTTACTAAAATAATTTTATTTTTATTTTTTTAGTGTAGCTAATAATTATAAATATTAATATAATATAGTTTAATATATAGCAAAGTTATTTTTTTAATAATTAAGCTTATAATTTGCTAATTACAGCATAATATTTAAATATGCTAATTTTTTAATATAATTTTTAGCTTATTAACAAATTAGTTTATATATATAGTTTTTTTAGCTATTTATACTAAAGCAAAATGTTTAGTTTTAATAGTAAAAATAATAACTATATTTTATTTGTTTAATCGCTATTTAATAATTTTTTTAAAAAGCTTTATAATATAAGCTTAAAAGCTTGTTTTATTTAATATATTATTTGCAAAAAAAATATCGCTAGCTATTATAAAATTGTTTTTATTTTTAAATTACAGTGCATATTTTTAAATAAATAATAAAAAAATAAAAAGCTTTTTAGCTGTTTTATAATATTTAAAAAAAATATATAGTTAAATTAAGCTAATTTTAAAGTTTTAAACGCTATATTTAAGCGTATAATTACTGCAGCATATAAAATAAAGCCGGTTTTTTGCTAATACCGGTAAATGCTTTTTAATAACGCTTTTTTTTTATACAAAAAAAGCTTTTTTGCTTGCATTAGCGTGTTTATATAAATAATAAAAATAATATTTTGCATTTTAGCGATTTTTTTAATATATAAAGCTTAAAAAAGCTATAACAGCTATTTAGCTTAATTTTAAATCATTTTTATTTTTAAAAATTATTATAAATTATTTTTACCGGGTAAATTATATTATTATTTTAAGCTAACAATTATTTTATCGGCTATTTTTTTAGCTTTTTTTATCGTAAATTAATATAATATTGTTAACATATATAAATAATAGCACTTTTTAATAAAAATAACAATAAAATTTGTAAAATATCGGTAAAAAATCTATTTTTTATAATAACTTAAAAAGCTTTTTTTGCTATAATAAAGGTAACTTTTATAGCCCGTATAAAGCTCGCAATAGCTTAAAAATAATGTTTAGCTTTTAATAACCAAGTGGCATTTACATATAAATTTTAATTTAAAGTAAGCTTTTTTTATAACAAGCTTTTAAATAATTTTTCTCAAGTTCCCATTTTTTTATAACTTTATAAATAAATATATTTAGCTTTTTAAAAATAATTTTTTAATAAGTAAGTTTTAAACTTGCGGTGTTATTTTAGCAGTAATAGTAAATTTTGCTTATATATATTTTTTTTAAAAAAAATTTAAATAAATAACCTTTTAAATATTTATTAATATATTTAAAGGCTTTTTTTTTAACGTATATGTTCGTTATTTTTTCAAGCTTTTAAATGTTTATTAACAAAGTGTTCGGGATTTAATAACCGTGTTTTGCTGTAATAGTTATTTTTTTGAGCTTTTAAATGTTTGTTAGCTAGCTTAAAGGCTTTTTTTTTTTACTAATAAAATATTTAAAATTTAATAGCCGTGTTTTGCTGTAATAGATATTTTTTCGAGCTTTTAAATGTTTATTAACTAGTTTAAAGGTTTTTTTTTTTATTAACAAAGTGTTTAAAATTTAATAGCTGTAATTAATTGCAAAATATATAATAAACTTTATTAAAAGTTTTTTTTTTTTAGCAGCAAAACTTTTAACAAAATTTAATTGGTGTAATTAGTTGCTGTAAAATTTTTTAAAAGTTTTTAACAAGTTATTACGCTTAGCTTTTAAAATATTTTTTTTGTTAATTAGTATATTTTTATATAGTTTTGCTGCGTTAAAACAAATTTATTTAAAAATTTTTTTATAAATATTAAATTAAAGTAATTTAGTGCTATAAATTTGAAAAAATTGTTTTTTAAGCTTAAATTTAATAATTTTAAGCTAGCTATAATTAAATTTAGCAGTGTTATTTTTAAAAACTTTAATAATATTAGCATTTATAGCTTAAACATTAAATTTATTATAAAGTAATTATTTTTATTAAGTTTTTTTTAATTTTAGTTTATAAACTTGTTTTTGCTTAAATTTTTTTATTTTTAATTTTATTAATATTTTTAGCTGCGTTTTAAAATATTATATTAAAAAGCTTGTTATTTTTTTATTTTCGACTTATTTTTTTATTTATTTTAGCGGCTATTTAATAATTTTTTTTATTTAATAGCGCTTTATATTTTTTTCGGCTTATTATAAAAAAATTGTTTTAAAAATTGTTTTTATTTTTATTAAAAAATTTGTTTTTATTAAAAATAATATTTTTAATAATAATAACTTGATATTTTTAAAATAGCTAAATTTAATATATTTTAATAAATTAATAGCTTATTAAATATTTTATTTAAGCTTTTAAGTCGAATTTTTAGCGTTTTTATTTTATAATTTAGTTTTAATAATTATAGCAAACGCTATATAATTATATACCTGTAAATATATTATAAATAACTTTTGTTTATAATTAATTATATTTTATAAATTATTAAAATATAAATAAAATTTTTTATAAAAAGCTTGCTATTTATTTATTTTGTTTAGCGTATAATTTTATAAATATACCGCTTTTTATATTATTTTTAGCTATAAAAAAATTAAAAGCTTACAATTATTTTTTATTAACCTTATTTAATATTTAATAATAACTTTTGCTTTTTTAGCACTATTGTTAAAACTTTATATGTGCAAAAAAAAAAAAGCTTTATTTTAATGCTGTAAACGCGGTAAAAATAGTTAGCAAATTTTAAAATATTTTGTTTAATGTTTAATATTTTATTATTGTATTTTATTATTTTTATTTTAGCTTTAAAATAAAAATCGATATATTTAATGCAGTTTATAAAAGCTTTTTAAATAGTGCTAGCGCGTTTATTATCGGTATAATAATTTTAAATATATTTAAAATATCGGTTTATAATAAACATAACTTTTTAAAGTTTTTTATTACCGTTAAAAAAATTGTTAAATTTATAAAAATTAATTGCTAATCGATTTTTAGCTTTAATAATTTTTAAGCAAGCGTTTTATATTATATAGCGGCAAGCTTTTATTTTATTATATATTATATATCTGGCTGTTCGGATTTTATTGTTAAAGCAAAAAACAATCGTTATTTTTTCGGTGTAAAAAAATAGCCGTTTAAAAGGTTTTAGCTTTATATATCCGAACTGCTAATATTAGCGGTATAAATTTACTTTAAATTTTAATTTTTTAATATATAAATTTAAAAAATTTTATTATATATATAAAACTCGTTTAATAATTTTTGCAACTAAATATTGTATAACGTATTGTTTATATATATAAATTATTAAATATAAAATTTTTTTATTAATAATTTAATTAATCGAATTTTAATTTATTATTTTAATAAATTTTTAGTTAATTTAAAATTTGTAAAAATATTAAATTTATAGCTATATTTAAACAATATGCTATATTATATAACCGGTATATAATAAAATTTTTAAAGTTTATTGTTTTAATATTAATTTTTCTTTTTTATATAAAAAGTATATTATTTTTAGCAAATATTATATTTTTTAAATTAATATTTTTTATATTTAAAAATTATTGTTTTTAATTAAATATATAAATATTTAACTTAAAATTTATTATAGCGCAATTTTTTAATATATAAAATTTAGCGATTTTTTTTAATATATAAAACAAATTTATTATATATGCTATAAAAAGTTTTATTAATTAATTTTTTATTTAATATTTAGTGGAAATTTTAAATTTAACTTTTTTTTTTTAGTTTTAACATTGCGTTTTTTTTACCGCCTATTAAACGCTTTTTTTGCTAGCTATTTTTATTTTTCCTTTTTTTTCGACTTGTATATTTATTTGCTAAGTTTTAAAACGGAGCTTTAAAAAAACATACCAGCAAAGCGCAACTAAATAGCATTTATTATATATTATATAATTAAATATATTTAAATTAACTTATTTGGCTTTTATTTTAATATTTGCGTAAAAACCTTTATTAAAAATATTTTAAAATTTTTTTTTTCGCTAATAATTTTGTTAAAAAAATTTATTTATTTATTATAAGCCTGTTTTGTTTTAACAAGTTTAATATAAACGCTTTTTATTTATATTTTTTTTAAGCTTACATATTTTTGCTTATTTATTTATAAACTTTATTATATAAAAAACTTTTTTTTTAATAATTTTTTTAATAAGTTATAATATATTTAATATAATAAATTTTCGGCAAAGTTTAATAGCAATTATATAATAATTTAACGTATTATTTATAATCGCTTAGCTATTAATATTTTAAAACAAAATAATTTATGCTAAATATATATGTTAAAAAGCTTTATTTAAGTCGATAACAAGCTTAAAAACAATTATTTTTTGTTCGTTTTTAATATTTTTTAAATAAGTTTTAAAAATTTTATAAAGCTATTTGTTTAATTATTTAATAAAGTTTTTAATAAATTTTTTAGCAATATTTGTTATAAATTGTTTATATTTATGCTTATATTTAAACTTAAGCATTTTTTAACCTATAATATTAAACTTTTTAAAATTATCGTGTTATTAATCGATAATTTAAATAATGCGCATATAAATAAATTTATAATTTAAATATATAGTTTTTTGCATTTATTTCAAAAGCTTAGCAACTTTAGTTTAATAAAAATTATCATGCTTTAAAAAAAAATTAAACTTTTTTTTAGCGTTTTAAAAAAGCGCTTAGGCTAGTATAGTAAAATTAATAACTATAATTTCGTTAAACTTAATATTTAAATTTGCTAAAAAAATAATTTTTAAAGGTTAACGCTTTTAGCTTTATAAGCTATAAAGCTTAATTGTTAAAAGCTATATATTTTTATAAGTTTTAACTTTAAGCAGCAGCGGCAAAATTTTTCTCCTATACAAAAAATCGTTTAATAATTTAAAGTAAAAGTGGTTTAATTTAATATTATAGCGATTTTATTACTTTAGTCCTTTTAAATAGCTTTAAATAAAATATAAAAAATAATAAAACTTTTAATTATTAAATTTTTAATAATAATATAATTTTGTTGCTGTATAATATTTAGCTTTTTTATTTTATTATAAAGCATTTTTTTTAATTACAGTTTTTTAGGTGTGATTTATATATGCCACACTAACCAGCTATATTTTATATGCCATTTTGCTTAAATAATGTGGTAATTTTTTACTTAAGCCTTACAAGCTTTTTTAATTCGCCTATAAAAACCACTAAATTTAATAAAAATGACCACATTACTTAAGCAAAATAGCGTACAAAGTGTGGCTAAATTAGTGTGGCATATAATAACCCACACCTAGAAAAGCTATAACTAAAAAAATTGCCTTAAAATAAAACAAAAAAGCAAAATATAATATAGCAATAAAATTATACCATTATTAAAAATTTAACAATTAAAAGTTTTATTATTTTTTATATTTTATTTAAAGCGATTTAAAAATATTAAAATAATAAAATTGCTATAATATTAAATTAAACTGCTATTATTTTTAAATTTTTCAACGATTTTCTTTTGTAAAAAAAGTTTTTTGCTGCTATAGCCCGGAGCTAAAATTTATAAAAATATATAATTTTTAAAAAAAGTTAAATTTTATAGCTTATAAAACTAAAAGCGCTAATTTTTAAAAATTATTTTTTAGCAAATTTAAATATTAAATTTAATTTAGTTATAATTATTAATTTTATTATATTAGCTTAAGCGTTTTTTCAAGCTGCTAAATAAACATTTAATGCTTTTTTAAAGCATTATAATTTTTATTAAACTCAAAGTGCCAAATTTTTTTAATAAATATAAAAAATTATATATTTCAATTATAAATTTATTTATATACGCGTTATTTAAACTATTAATTAATAGTACAATAATTTTAAAAAATTTAGTGCTATAATATAAAAAATGCTTAAATTTAAATATAAGCATAAATATAAACAATTTATAATAAATATTGCTAAAATATGTATTAAAAATTTTATTAAATAATTAAACAAATATTTTATAAAGTTTTTAAAGCTTATTTAATAAATATTAAAAACAAAAAAATAAACGCTTTTAAGCTTGTTACCAATTTAAATAAAGTTTTTTAGCATATATATTTAGCGTAAATTATTTTATATTAAAATATTAATAGCTAAGCTATTATAAATAACACGTTAAATTATTATGCAATTGCTATTAAACTTTGCTAAAACTTTATTATATTAAATATATTATAATTTACCGGAAAAATTGTTACAAAAATTTTTTTATATAGTAAAGTTTATAAATAAACAAATAAAACTAAATAAATTTAAAAATAATATTAACAAAAAACGCTTACGTTAAATTTGCTAAAAAAAAACGAGCTTATAATAAACGGATAAATTTTTTTTAATAAAATTATTAGCAAAAAAAAAGCTTTTAAAATATTTTTAATAAATTTTTTTACACAAACATTAAAACAAAAGCTAAACAAGCTAACTTAAATATATTTAATTATATAATATATAATAAACGCTACCTAGTTATGCTTTATTAATATGCTTTTTTAAAGCTTTATTTTAAAACTTAGCAAATAAATATTTAAGTTAAAAAAAAGAAAAAATAAAAATAAGTAGCAAAAAAAATATTTAACAAAAGGTAAAAAAAACGCAACATTAAAATTAAAAAAAAAAAGTTAAATTTAAAGTTTTTGCTAAATATTAACTAAAAAATTAACTAATAAAATTTTTTATAGTATATATAATAAGCTTGTTTTATATATAAAAAAAAATCGCTAAATTTTATATATTAAAAAATTGCGCTATAATAAATTTTAAGTTAAATATTTATATATTTAACTAAAAATAACAATTTTTAAATATAAAAAATATTAATTTAAAAAATATAATATTTGGTAAAAATAATATATTTTTTAAATAAAGCTAAAAAAAAATTAATATTAATGCAATAAATTTTAAAAGCTTTATTATATACCGGTTATATAATATAATATATCGCTTAAATATAGCTATAAACCTAGTATTTTTACAAGTTTTAAACCGACTCAAAATTTATTAAAATAATAAACTAAAGTTTAATTAACTAAAATACCGATAAAAAAAGCTTTTATATTTATTAATTTATATATATAAAAAATATATTATAAAACATTTATTTGCAAAAATTACCGAACAAGCTTTTTATATATAGCAAAATTTTTTAAATTTTTATATTAAAAAATTAAAATTAAAAGCAAGTTTATACCGCTAATATTAGCAGTTTAAACATATAAAGCTAAAACTTTTTAAACGGCTATTTTTTTACACTAAAAAAATAACAATTATTTTTTGCTTAAATATTAACATTTAAATAGCTAAATATATAGCATATAACAAATTAAAAACTTGCTGCTATATAATATAAAACGTTTGCTTAAAAATTATTAAAGCTAAAAATTAATTAGCAATTAATTTTTATAAATTTAACAATTTTTTTAACGGTAATAACAAACTTTAATAAATTATATTTGTTATAAATTAATATTTTAAATATATTTAAAATTATTATATTAATAATAAATATATTAACATTATTTAAAAAGCTTTTAAAAATTATATTAAATATATTAATTTTTATTTTAAAGCTAAAATAAAAATAATAAAATATAATAACGAAATATTAAGCATTAAATAAAATATTTTAAATTTTGTTAATTATTTTTACCGTGTTTATAACATTAAAATAAAACTTTTTTTTCTGCATATATAATATTTTAATAATAACGCTAAAAAAATAAAAGCTATTATTAAATACTAAGCAAGCTTAATAAAAAACAATTGCAAGCTTTCGATTTTTTATACCTAAAAATAGTATAAATAGCGGTATATTTATATAAGTATATACTAAAAAAAATAAACAAATAACAAGCTTTTTACGAGAAATTTTACTTATATTTTAATAATGTATAAAGTATAATTAATTATAAGCAAAAATTATTTATAGCATATTTATAGGTGTATAACTATATAGCGTTTGCTATAATTATTCCAGTTAAATTATAAAAAAAAAATGCTAAAAACTTAATTTAAAAGCTAGTAATTTATTAATATTTATTAAATTTAGCTACTTTAAAAAAATTAAGTTATTATTACTAAAAATATTATTTTTAATAAAAACAATTTTTAAAATAATTTTTTAAAATAAGCCGAAAAAAATATAAAACGCTATTAAACAAAATAAATTATTAAGCAGCCGCTAAAATAAAAAAAATAACTTAAAAAAATAACAAATTTATATGTTAAAAAAAAAGCTTTTAAGCATATTAATAAATATTTAAAAGTTTATTTATTTAAATTTTTTTTTTAAAAAAATATATATAAATAAAACTTATTATTGCCGCTAAAATAACATCGCGAGCTTAAAATTTATTTATTAAAAAATTATTTTTAAAAAGCTAAACATATTTATTTATAAAGCTATAAAAAAATAAAAACTTAGAAAAAATTATTTAAAAGCTTGTTATAAAAAAAGCTTATTTTAAATTATATATAGGTTTATATATATAAATTTAATAAGCATAAATATTACAATAAAAATAAAGCCTAGCTAATAGTATAAAAAAATTAACAGCGTAATAAAAAAAATTTATGCTAGCAATTTAACAAATAAATCTTTTAAAAAGTTAATAGCTATAGCAGCTAAATTTAATTTTAAACTAAAATAATATAACGCTATAAATATTTTTGTTAACGCTAAATTAAACAAAAAAATTTATATATAAATACTATTTATTTTTTAAAAATTAAATATTATTTTTAAGTTATTGCAAGCGTTATATAAGCTATAAAAATCGCTTTTACTATAGCAAAAAAAACTTTTTAAATTATTATAAAAAATAAGTTTTTTACCGATATTATATAAATTTTGCTGTTATTTCCGTTAAAAAATACTATTATTTATATATATTAATAATATTATATTAGCTTATAATAAAAAAAGCTAAATAATAGCTAATAAAATAATTGTTAGCTTAAAATAATAATATAATTTAACCGGTTAAAATAATTTATAATAATTTTTAAAGGTAAAAATAATTTAAAATTAAGCTAAATAGCTGTGTTATAAACCAACAGCAGGCGGCCGATTAAAAAACCAGGGTAACCAAAAAAACCTAATGAAAAACACAAAGCTAACTTGGAAAAAAGCTACAGGCATAGGTATAGTTACGTGATATGCGGCTCTGTAAAAGTAAAAAGCAAAGTGTGTTTTATGCTTTTAAAGCAAATAAAGCAAATTGCTCTGTAAAAATTAAAAGCAATATGTTTTTAATGCTTTAAAAGCAAGCAAAACAATAAGCGAAATAGTAAAAAAAAAAACAGTTTATATAATAATAAACATTTTTTATATAATTAATTAGTTTTTATTTTACAATTTAATTTAAATATACAGCAATTTTTTAAAATAATTGTATAAAAGTATTTTTTATAACTTTAGTATAATGTTTACCAACGTTACGATAATTTTTTTAGTTATTATTTTGCACGATTTTATTAAAAAAAGCTTTGATTATATTACGCTAATATAAATTTAAATTTGTTATATTTTAAATTGTTATTTAATTAATGTTTAAAATAAATAAAAAAATTAATATAGTTTTAACGAAATAACTAGATTAAATACCTGCAATAATATAACATTTATTTAAATAACTGCAAAAAAAAATCCGATAACTAAAGCATTAAAACAAACAGCTAAAAAACTAATTAATTAATATTTTTAAGCTTAGGTTTTTTAAGCCAATTAAGCTAAAAAAGTTTAGTAGTTTGCAAAATTAATTAAAAAAATTTTTAACCCAGGTTTAAATATATTTGTAATACTATAAATTAAGTTTTATTATAAAAGCAAAAAAAATAATAATAGTTGCGAGGTATTTTATAAATAACGCGTTAAAATATGTTTAATTTATTATAAACAATTATTTAAAAAATTTAAATAAAAATAACCGCTAAATTGCGATTAACGATATTTTTAACAAATATAAAAAATTTAAAAAAGCTATAATTAATATATATAAAAACCCGGAAAAAATTAAACAAGCTAAACAAAAATTAATAACTTTAATTTAAATTAAAACAGAGGATAAATATACAATAAAGTTTTATAAACAGCATATAAAAATTAAATAAACTAACGATAATACATTAATAATAATTTTTTTTAACGAATTAAAAACTAAAATTTAAAATAAATTATATTAAAATAAAAAATCGGGAAATTTAAAAGAATTTATTGCAAAAGCAATTAAAATTAACAATTGTTTATAAAAGCAATAACTTCAAAAGTTTTAATAAAACTAAAACAACTAAATATTAAACATAAAAAAAAAATTAAAAAATTAACAGCAATTAAAACTTACCTAAAATTTATAAAGCTTTATATAATTACTAAAAAATAAAACCTAAGCAAAATTAAGTGTTACAATTGCAATTAAAAAAAATATTATGGCTAAAAACAGCAAAAAGCTTAAAAAAAAACAAAAGCTTAAAAAGCTTAAACAAACTTTTATAATAATAGTTGCAATATTGCAAATTAGCAATTAATAAAGCTTAAATTAATAATAATATATTAAAAATATATTTAATTGCAACACGTGCAAAAAAAAAAAACAAGTATATTTAATATATTTAGCAATAAAGCAATTAAAAAAAGCACAATAAAATAAATGCATTTATAATATAATTAATTATAACAAATATAATAACTATATGAAATAAATAAACGTAAAAAATAATAATAACTATTAAAAGCTAAAGTTAATTAAAAACGTTATAAAAATAAATAAAACACCTATAATTTTGCGAAGCAAAAAATTAATTATAAAACTAAATTAGCTTAAAGATAATATATGCTTAAAAAATAAAATTGCATATATTAACGGTATAATTACCAAACTAAATAAAAATAAATAAAAAACGCCGTAGCAAAGTTTATATAACAAAAATATATTTAGCGCAAAAATTTATAAAGCGCAAATGTTAAATATAAAAAGCAAAAAATGCTAATGCAAATATTTTTAAAGTTATAGCTAATTATAAAATATAGTTATTTTTAAAAAAATGTACAAATATATAATAATATTTTTATTGTAAAGGCTAAAACAAATATTAATAAAAATTTTAGCGAAACAATATAGCTAATCGCTAAAAAATATTATTACGATAAAACTATGCGATATAAAAAGCTAAAAAAATTGCAACTAAAAAACAAACAATATAAAAATATTTTTTAAATAAACTATATAAAGCGAATAAATAGTAATGCAATATAGCAATTTTATTACAAAAATAATATAAGCAAAATAATAATTATTTATTAAAACTAAAATAAATTTGCAATATTTAAAATAAATTTATAATAATTAAAAAAATATATATTATAAGTTATAAATTAAAAATAATGTTATAAAAACGCATATAAAATATATATTTAAGCAAAAGCTATAAAGTTATAAAAACTTAAAAAATATGCATTATAAATTAAATAAAATTAATTTTTATTTAAAAAAAAACAAATTATTAATATAAATCCCGAGTTTATAAAACAAATAACACTAAAGTATTACGATAATAAAGTTATAATTATATAATTTTTAATATTAATTAAAATAATTAAAGCTTAATAACAAATAAATAAAATATTAATATAAGCAAAAACGGTTAAAAAATTAAAAAATAACTAAAAATAGTTATAAAAAATTAATAATTAATTTAAAAGCTAAAAATATTTTATATTATAATAGTTAACAAAAGCAAATATATTAAAATCGATTTAATATATTAAAAAATAAGCTATAAACGTTTATAAATATAAAGGCTTAAGCAAGCTTTATTTTTTTATAAATTATTAAGCAGTTAAATATATTAATAAAGCTTAAAAATAACTTTTATTTATTTATAACCGTTAATAAAAGTTTAATTGCATATAATAACGGAATAATTTTAAAAAAAACTTATGCTTAATATTATAAAAATATTTAAATATAATATTATTTTAAAAATATTTTAATTTTAAAAAAACAATTTTAAAATAAATTAAAAAACCGGTTAACTTTAGTAAAATATACTAAAAAAAAATAACTTTTAAAAAGCTTTTAATGTAAGCATTAAATAATTTTATAAAATAATTTATGCAAATATATATTATTGTTAAATTAATTAGTGTTGGCTATATTTTTTACGTGCATTGCACGTGCTATAAGCGGCACGTAACAATAAAAAAAATTTGTTATCCCTTTTAAAAAAACGTCGTGCGCTAGCTAAAGTTTTTACCTAGGTAAAAACTTTACTACGCACAAAACTTTTTTTACCTTTAAAATAAATAAATAAATATAAATAAATATAAAATAAGTTTACTTTATTTTATTTTATACGTACAATCGTACCAAGCTTATTTAACATTAATTAATAGTTGCAAAATATATTACAAATTAGCTAAAATAAAAACAAAGCTTAAGCAAATTTAACTTTTTTATATAAATTATACTATAGTTAAACAAATTTTTTATATTATATTTTTGTTTTTTTTAAATACCTTTTAAGCTTAGTTACAAAAAGCTAAAAAAAGTGTTAAATTAACTATTATATAAATAAAGCTAATTAAAACCTCGTTTTATTTCGCACGACAAATCTAGCAATAGTGTGCATTTTACATTATATTAACCTTTATTTGCCAAATTAAAAGCTAAACAAAACAAATAAATAAAGCTAATTAAAAGAAAATATCGTATAAACCAAGCAACTTAAATTTTTTTTATGCTTTAAAATATACCGCACAAAAAAAATAAGCACTATTTATCCAAAAAATTTTTAATAAAAACAAATATACTAAAAATATATACAACAAATTTGCTAAAAAATAAAAAATTATTTTAACTATTATATAAAAAATAATTAACTTAAATTTTATAAATAATAATTTAAATTTATTTTATATAAATTTAAAACAGCTAAACATATAAATTTTTTAATAAATTTAATTATATAAAAAGCTAAATTATACATTTAAAAATACTTTTTAAATATTTAAAAAAAATTTTTACAGGTAAACAAACAAACATTTTAAATAAATCAAACGATTATTTAGCAAAAATTTATTTTAAGCTTTAATAAAATAAAACGTATAACTAAAATAAAACAATAATTTAAAAATATTACATTTCGCACAGATTTTACAAAACAAAGTTAAGCTAGGTTTATAAAAATTAAAACAACTATTAGCAATAAATATTTTTTCCGTACGGAAAAAAAAGTCAGCATTTTTTACACTTAGCTAATAATTATAAAATATTTTTAATAAAACTTTTTTAGCTATAAAGCAACTAAACAACTAGCTTAATACATTATTTAATTTTTAATTTAACGTACGATCGAAAACCTTGCTATTTTTACTTATGCTAAACCGTTTTTTTTAAATTTAAAACACTTTGTACGCTTAAAACTTATATATATAAAGCTACGTGCAACAGTTTATCAAACAAAAAAACATACCTAAACAGCTATACTTTCAAATAAAAGCAAAGCATAAACCAAACTTTTAACCAGTATACAAATATATTATTTTTTATTACTTTTTTTAAATATTAAAAAAATAAACTTTTATATATATAATAATAAAACTAGCTGCTATTAATTTTATATTAAACTTATTTTTAACAAAAAATATATGCAACAAAGTTATTTAACCGGAAAAATACACGTTTTTTTAAAAAACTTAAAAACAAAAACGCAATTACTTTAAAAAACCGTACGACCTACTATATAACAAAGCATGCCTGTTTATAAATGCTTACCAAAAGCTTAAAATTTTCAAAAACCAATATTATATTATTTTTTTTATAATTTTTTAAAATCGCGTAAAAAACTATTATATATATTATATCGGTTTAAATAAAATATAATATAAAATTTATCGCACGTTAAATATTTATTTTAACATTAATACTAATTATAGTTATTATTAAGCCGATTAAATTATTATTATTTTCGTATAAATAAAAAAAAAACTTTAATTTAGCACCGCACGAAATATTAAAGCTTATAATTAACAAGCTTGCAAAAGCTTAATGTGCGCTAAATGCTAGCTATTAAAAAAAAATAAAGCTTAATATAATAGTTGCAAAAATATATTACAAAATTTTTAAATTTAATATAGCGTTAATTTTGCAAAAGCTTTTATATAAAAGCTTTTTTGCTAATTTAAAAGCATATTTTAAAATTATAGCAAATATTTTAACAAAGCATTATTTTTAAAATAACTACAATGTTTATTTTATAAACCGAAAATATAACTAAAATAACCGTATAAAAAATTATTTAAAGTAAAACTTTTTATATAACATTTAAGCCAATTAAATATACACTAAAGCAATTTTTAAATTTAAAAAATTAGTAAAAACAATACTCGCATAAACAAAAAATATTTTATATGCTAAAAAAAAAATGTTGGTTAAATAAATATATATTTTAAAAACGGGCATATGCAAAAAACTAATATTTTAATTTGTATAAAATAATTTATAATATATTATTAACACCGGACAAGTTTTTAATATATTTAATAAAATATAAAAAATATTTTAAAATAAATAACAGCTAAAATAATATAAATAACAAATTTAGCAAATAATTTACCTAATTTTTTATAAATAATACGTTTATTTATTATATAATTAAAAAAAACATTTAAAAATATAAAATAAATATTTTTTTAAACTAGTTTATATTAAGCAATTAATACCGTACAAAATATTAAAAAAAACTATAAAACATTAATATTTTAAATTATTTAACAGTAAGCAAAACGCAATTAAAAATATATTTTAAAATATATTTTCGTACAAAAATTAACTAAAACTTTAAAACTATATATATTTGCTTCGGTAGCAACAATATTATTATATTTATTAACATTATATAAATAAACAACTTATTAAAAATAATAATTTATTATATATTAAAAAGCTTTATACTATTTTTATTTTTGCTAAAAAACGCAAACCAAATTTAAATATATTATAATAATATTAAAAATATTATCGTGCGCAAAAATAGCCAAATTATATTAATTATGCGCAAATAAAAACATTTATTTTTTAATATAAAACTATATAAAATTAAAATTTATTTTACTAAAATAAAGTTACGCCGGCTATATTAACAGTTTAAACATTTATATACGGAAAAACTTTATATTATGCTAAATTATGCAGGGCATAAAACCGATTATGCAATTTTAAAAAAAATCTAGAAATTTTACCATTATTGCTAAACGTATAACTAAACACCTAAAAAGTTTAAATTTTTAATTAAAAATAATTATTAATGCTATACGGATAAATAATAAATAAATATTATATATAATTAATATAGCTATATTTTTTTAAGCAGCAATATTTTTAAAATTTATAAGCGCACAAAATATTTAAAAAATATTATATAAATGCTAAATTAATGTTTACTAAAGTTTTTTTAATTACGTTATATAAAATTTAAATATAAACTTTATATTTAAAAAATTTAAAAATTAAGCTAAAATTATAAGCACTTAGTGTTATATAATATTAATAAAAGCATATTAAGCTGTTAGCAAAATAAAAAAAGCTTATAAATTGTTATGCCGCATATATAATATTTTAAAAACAAAATTTAATAATCGCACAAAACAAAAATTAATTTTATAAATAGCAATAAAAGCATTAAATAATACTGCAAGCTTAAACAGCCTAGTTTTTACACTTTTTATATTTAAAGCATATTTTAAAATTAATTAAAACTTATTTTTTTTGCTAAATATCGTACAATAAGCAAAAGTAATTAAAAAAGCTATAAAAATGCTACAAAAAAAAAGCTAAAATTAAAATTAACCGCGGAATAAACCAGCATAACGGCTTTATTATATATAACATTTTATTTTTGCCACTTTAAAATAAAATGTTAATATAACAAAAAAAAAAAAATAAACTGTATAAAATCCAGTTTATTAAAAAATTAAATATTATTATTAATTTAATTAATAGCTTTATTTAATTTAAATATATACAAGTTAAGCTATATTATTGTGCGCAAAAAAATACTATAAAAAAAAACACTAATAAAACGCTAAATAATATATAACCTGCTTAACTTTTAACCGTGTAAAAAAAAAGAAACGCTTTTGCAAAGCTGCAGTATTTTATAATGTTTTTATATAATATTTAAATTATTAATTTTTAACCGCTAAAAAAAAACAAAATTACGCTTTAGCTATTAAATTATATAAAAATAATATTATTAATATGTTTAAAGCATTTTTTAAAAAATTAAACGCTATTAAAATTAATAACTTTGTCGCACGAAAAATATTTTAATTTATAAAATATAACCCAGTAAAGCATAATAGCATTTATATTTTTAAATTTTATTTCGTACGGAATATTAAAAGTAAAACCATTAAGCCGTATAAAAAATTAAAACTAGTTATATAAAACTATAATAATACCAAAAATAAAACAATATTTACCTAGTTACTAATAATTTAATAAATAAGCTAGCGGCTTATTTTAGCACTAGGTTTTTTACTCGTGCAACACTTTAAAATAAAATAAAAATTAAAAAATATAACTTAGGCGTATATACAATTTAAAAACAAACTAGCTAAAAAATTTTTCGCACAATTGCTTTTAAAACTAAAATTAAAATACCTTAACAATATTATTTTATAAATTGTACAGTTATTATATAGCCTAGCAAAATTAAAACTTTATTGGTTTAAAATATATTATTAATATTATTGCAAAAAACTAAAAATAACTGTTTTAACGTATAATTTATATTTTTTTATTTCGTACGGCAAACAAAAAAACTTTAGCATTACTAAGTTATAAATAAACAATATTTTTAGTTTTATTATAGCAAACTTTTTAGCAAAAAAAAAAAATAAACTTTAAAAAGCTACCTTTTATATAAAGCTAAAAAAAACTTTATAGGTCGACTATTTAATTAAGTTTAACGGTAGCCGGGTTATTTTGCTACTTAACAAAAATCTTATGTTAACGCAAAAAAAATAAACTAGCTAGTTAGCTAAAATTAATATATATATAATTAATTTGATATAATAATATATTTTTTAACGCGCATAAAAAATATATATTAATAGCATTTGTTAGCTAAAAACTGCATACAATTTATTAGCAGCAATATAAATTATTAATTTTACAGCAAATAACGTATAAATATTAAACAAAAAAATTAAATAATAAATAAATAACCTAAACAAAAGTTTAATTTTTATATTTTTAAACTTTTAATATGCAAAACTGTTTATTTTTACAAATAATTTATTTGCTAATAACGCAAACATAAATTTGCAGCTAAAATTTATTATTGTGTTAGCAATTAAATATTATATAAAATTAAGCACAAACTTTAAAATTAAAAATAATATTATATATTAAAACTTTAGCAAATATAAATAAATTATTTAAAATATATTAACTAGCAAACTGTATAGTATAATTAATCGCTTTAATAATATAATAGCTTTTTGCATAATTATTTAAAAAATTATAATTATACTAAATATACTATTTATTTTAGCTATATTATATTTAATTTTAAAATTGCTATATAATTGTTTAGTTAAACTAAACATTATTTAAAAAAGAAATTTATAATAAATATTATATTATTGTAAAAATTATACAAAAATTTTTTTTTTAAAATATAATAAATTAATAAAAAAAATAACCCAGCTAATGCATTTACTAAATATATTTTAAATATAGCTTTAAAAACTTTAGTATTAACAAATAAACTAAACGTATAAATAAAAACATTTATAAATTGCATTTAGTAATATTATACGTAATAAAACAAAAAAAAATAAAAAATACGCACAAAATAACAATTATTTTTTATTGTTATAAATTATATTATATTTATAAAATTATATATTATACGTACAAAAAAAAAAAAAAAAAAACGTAAAAATAAATTATAAAAAGCAAAAATAAAAGCAAAATATATTAAATTTTTTTTTTTTTTTTTTTTTTTTTTTTTTGTTTTTTTTTTTTTTTTTTTTTTTTTTTTTTATTTTTTTTTTTTTAAAAAATAAATTTTTTTTTTTTTTTTTTTTTTTTTTTTTTTTTTTTTTTTTTTTTTTTATTAACGTATAAAACTTAAGATTTTTTTTTTTTGCTAGCTATTTATTAACGATGCGTATACCGATTGCCGTGCGATGTTTATACGTATAACCTATATGCTTTTTATTAAACACCCGAAAGCTAATAATATTGCTAAAACGGCGTGCTGCTTTTATGTTCGGAGCCGCATTTATTAGCGTAAAATAAGCAATTTTCGCCGCAATTTTAAACAAAAATAACGCAAAAATAATTTTTGCGCTAAATAATTTGCATAATTATTTTGCAAATATTATTATTTGCATAAATATAAATGTTAATATTTATGCTTAATAATATAGCTGCATTTATTTTTTTATGCTAAAAATAATAATTAGCATACGTATAAATAATTTTAAAAAACGCGCAAATATATATTAATGCAAAACAATTATATTAATTAATAGTTATTAAGTTAATTTGTCGGCAAAGTTAATTATAAATAACCCGGTTTAACAGCACAAATAATATAACCGGCAAAGCTAGCAAAAATAATAAAAGCAGCTATGCTATAAAATATTAGCAAATAAATTTATATAAATTAATAAATAATTTATATATAGTAATAATAATGTTGTTGCTATTATTATTATTGCTGCTACTGCTAATGTTATTGCCGCTGCTGTTAATATTATTGCTGTTGCTATTATTATTGCTGCTGCAGCTACAACGGTAATAATAGCAGCAATAATAATAACATAACAGCTAAAATTAATTAATATATATCGCACAAAAAATAACCAAGCATACGCACAAAAATGTAAATATATATATATATATATATATATATGCGCCAAAAAAAAAAAAAAAAAAGAAAAAAAAGGCTTAAAATAAAAAAAATATATATATATATAACGGAAATTGCGCAAACGGCAATATATTCTTTTAACAAAAAGTGCAATTAATTGCGCGCACGCGCAAATACATTTGCTTATTTATATACGATAGCAAACAATAACGAAAAAAAAAGCAGTTACAATAGCATAAGCAATTACCCCCCCCCCCCCCCCCCCTTTTTATTTTACATATATATTTAAAACAACCTAGTATAAAAAAACAATATAATTTATACGTTTTTTTATTTTTTTTTTTTGTTTTTTTTGTATAAATAAGCTGCAGCTAAAAAAAAAAAAGCCAGTATTAAATTAATTAATATTAGCTATATTTTTTATATATATTATATATGCTATAAATAATACGTAATAATAAAAAAAATTTGTTATTTTTTTTAACAAAACGTTATATACTAGCTAAAATTTTTACCTAGGTAAAAACTTTGCTACGCACAAAGCTTTTTTTACCTTTGAAATAAATAAATAAATATAAGTAAATATAAAATAAATTCACCTTATTTTACTTTATACGTACGATCGTACCAAGCTTATTTAACATTATAATTAAAAATTTTAAGCTAATATTTAATAGCGAAATATTATTAAAATATAAAAATTACAGCAATATATTTAATAAAACATATAATTATTTATTAAAGCACAAAATATAAAATTATTAAATTTTATTTAAAAAAAAAATAATGTTAAAAAATTTTTTACTATATTATATAAACTAAAAACAGTTATAAAAACTTAATAAATATATTTAAAAAAATTTAGCAAAAAAGTTTATACGGCATTTAATATTATTAATATAATTACCGGTGTTATAAATGTTAAAAAAGCTTAAAAAAAACGGCAAGCAATAATAAAAACTTTATATAAACTATAAAAATATAAATTATAAAACGGTTAAATTTATAAAAATATTGCTTAAAATTAACAATATAAAAAATAAATTAACATAAGCAAAATAATTTATAATATTTAATTTATTTAATGTATATTACTATTAAATTTTTTAATAATAATGTAATTTTGTTGCTATATTATGTTTGGGTTTTTGTTTTATTTTAAAGCATTTTTTTTAGTTATAATTTTTCTAGGTGTAAGTATATATACTATATTAGTTTAGCTAATTTTGTACGCTACTTTGCTTAAATAATATAGTAATTTTTTTATTTAAACTTTATAAGTGTTTTTTAAATCGCATATAAAAGCTATTAAATTTAACACATTTTTTTAGGTAAAATTATTTTAATAAATTAATTTAAATATAGCGTAATTATTTTTAAAGCGTTTTTTACGCGCATATATAAATAACATATTAATATTGTTATAATGCGCTAAAAATAATGGCAATTTATATATATATATATATAAAATGCATAAATAATATTTATGGCTTATTATTATATAATTTAGTAAATATATTTTATAGTAATAAATATAAATTTATATAAATATACATAAAAAGCTTGTTTATTTGCTGCTTTTTAATTTTAATAACATTATTTTTATAAATGTTTAAAATTTTGCTTAAATATATATATTTTTGCAAACTGCGCAAAAAAAAATTAATATTAATATATTAATAATTAAATTTATATAAACAATTATTTTTGGTATAATAATTTAATTGTTTAAAGTTTTTTATATTTAGTTGCAAAAATTATTAATTTAAAATAGCACGTTTAAATTATATATATTGTTGTTATTATTATATTGCGCGCGTTTTTTTTATAAATATTGCTAATAAAAATTTATAGTATAATATTAATATATTTATTAGCTTGTTTAATTAATTTTTTAGCAACGAAAATATTTTAGCTTGCTTGCTGCTGTGTTTGCATTTACGCCCGATCGTAATAAAATTTTTTAGCCGCTTTTTTTTTGCTTGCGCTTTAGCTGCTCGTATTTTTGATGCTTTTATTATAGTTTTACGTAAAGCGCGCTTTAGCGCTGCTGCTATTAATATTATACTTTTGCTAAATAATTTTTCGTTAAATTTATTTAGCATTTTTATTACTGCTTTTAAATAAATAATTATTATATTATTTGTTTTGCTGCTGGTGCTTTTGCTGCGTGTTGCTGCTTTTGCTGTTATTTTTATTGCCGCTTTATTTTTAGCTTTTGCTTTAGCAAATAGTTTATATGCTTATTTTTATTGCTGCAGCTAACCAGCTTTTTTAAAAGTTTAAAAAAAAACGTTTTATTTATGCTATATATAAAATATTTTTTAAAGCTGCTTTATTAACAAATATTTTAAAATTATAAAAAATAAAAATTGTTGTTAGCAATATATTTTAAAACATTTTTATAAGCTTTTATAAATATATTTATTTATTATAATTGCGTTATATATTAACTAGTTAACAAAAAATAAATTTGCTAATGTTTGTTGTGCTGCTTGCGTTTTGCGCAACGTTTTTATCGCTAGTATACTTTAAGCGCATATTTAAACATTGCAAACTATAGTTTGCATGCTTTTAAATTTAACTAAAATAAAAAAAAAAAATTTTTTAGCTATTTAATTAACAAGTTTATAACTTTTTAAAATAATTAATTTATAATTTTTTAAAATAATTAATTAATAATTTTTTAAAGTAATTGATTTATCAATTTTTTTTAGTTTAAATAATTTTTAAACAATTAAAAAATCTTTTATTTTTATTTTTTATAATTTTCATATTAAATTTATAATTTATAATTTATAATTTATTTTTTAATTTTTATATTTTAAATATTTATTTAAAGATTTTTTTGCTAATTAATTTATTTTTAAGCTTATTAAAAAGCAAAAATAAACTTCAAGCTATTTTATTATTTTTTAGCAGCTTAATTAATTTAAACTAGTTAAAAAATATATATTATTTTTGTGCTAGTAAAGCTTTTGTTAACCCGTTAGCGATTATATCGTTAATAAATATATATTTTATTAAAATAGTTTTATTTTTAATTTTTTAACATAACTAGTAGTTATAAATATTAATATAACGTAATTTTATATATAGCAAAGCTATTCTTTTAATAATTAAGCTTATAATTTATTAGTTATTACATAATATTTAAATATGCTAATTTTTAACGTAATTTTTAGCTTATTAATAAATCGGTTTATATATATAGCTTTTTTAACTATTTATGCTAAAACAAAAAGCTTAGCTTTAATAATAAAAATAATAATTATATTTTATTTGTTTAATCGTTATTTAATAACTTTTTTAAAAAACTTTATAATATAAACTTAAAAGCTTTTTTTATTTAGCGTATTATTTGCAAAAAAAATATCGCTAGCTATTATAAAATTATTTTTATTTTTAAATTACAGTGCGTATTTTTAAATAAATAATAAATAGGTAAAAAGTTTATTAGCTGTTTTATAGTGCTTAAAAAAAGGTTATAATTAAATTAAGCTAATTTTAAAGCTTTAAACGCTATATTTAAGCGTATAATTATTGCAGCATATAAAATAAAGCCGATTTTTTGCTAGTACTGGTAAATGCTTTTTAATAACGCTTTTTTTTTATATAAAAAAAGCTTTTTCGCTTGCATTAGCGTGCTTATATAAATAATAAAAATAATATTTTACATTTTAGCAATTTTTTTAATATATAAAGCTTAAAAAAACTATAACAGCTATTTAGCTTAATTTTAAATTATTTTTACCGGTTAAATTATATTGTTATTTTAAGCTAACGATTATTTTATTAGTTATTTTTTGGCTTTTTTTATCGTAAATTAATATAATATTGTCGATATATATAAATAATAACATTTTTTAACAAAATTAATAATAAAGTTTATATAATATTAATAAAAAACCTATTTTTTATAATAATTTAAAAGGCTTTTTTTGCTACAATAAAAGCTATTTTTATAGCTCGTATAAAGCTTATAATAGCTTAAAAATAAATTTTTTTGTTTAATTTAGCGTTAACAAAAATATTTATAGCGTTATATTATTTAAGTTTAAAATTAAATTTAGCTGTTATAATTATTAACGTTTTAAAAGATTTACCTGCTAAAGTGTTAATATAAGTGTTTTTTTTTTATTGTTAAGCTGTTAATTTTTTTATATCATTAGCCAGGCTTTATTTTTATTATAATACCTATGCTTATTAAATTTATATATATAAACTTATATATAATTTAAATTAAGCTTTTTTTATAACAAGCTTTTAAATAATTTTTTTTAAGTTTTTATTTTTTTATAGCTTTATAAATAAATATATTTAGCTTTTTAAAAATAATTTTTTAATAAATAAATTTTAAGCTCGCGGTGTTATTTTAGCGGCAATAATAAATTTAGCTTATATATATATTTTTTTTTTGAAAAAGTTTAAATAAATAAGCTTTTGAGTATTTGTTAATATGTTTAAAAGCTTTTTTTTTTAACGTATATATTTGTTATTTTTTTAAGCTTTTAAGTGCTTGTTAGCTAGCTTAAAAGCTTTTTTTTTTATTAACAAAATTGTTACGAATACGTGTTGGTATAAAGGTGAACTAGGTGGCGACCCAATATTTTTTTTTTTTTCCCGCACTTGTTTTTTTTTGTGCACTTGTGCTTTTTTTTTTTACGTAACTATTTACCTAGCTTACCAAGCTTACAGTAATTTATAGCTTACCAAGCTTGCGGTAATTTAAAAAATTATTACATTTTTTATATTTATATAATTATACACTTTTTTATATTTAGTTATTTGTTTTGTTTTTGTTTTCCAGCTATTAACTTAAAATTGCTAAGCATTAATATATTTATTATTCCGATATTTAGTAATATTTGTTGTTGCACAGTAATAAAAGTATAATAAACTTTTTTAACGGATATCCGCTAATTTTTATACTATTATTTGCAATTTAAAAATTTTTAACAAGTTTATTATATTGTTATATAATAAGTTTGTTATATTTTAATAGCTTTGTAATCAGTAAAAATTAATATTATTATAAATACCGGTATTAAAAAGCAAAACTAAAAAAAAAATTAAAAAAAAATATACTTTATTAATATTTAAAAGCAAATAAAAACAAGCTAAAAACTTTAAATTTTCCGAAACATAAAAATAAATTAATTAACTAAATTATAAGCCTGAAAACATAAAATTAAGCTTAAAAAAAACAATTAAAAATATAATTATAATATAAATTAAAAGCAGCAATAAAACAAACTTAAGCAGCAAAAATAAAATTTAAAAAACTTTAAATAATTTTATAAACAAAAAAAAAAAACAGCAATATTTAAATTATTTATACTAGCACTGTTTATTTTAAAGCTTATAATATTTTTTTTTTAATACTTAAAATTATTACATTTATTTTATTATTGTTTTTTTTATAAGTTATTTTAAAAATATTAATTATATCGCTAGCAAGTTAAAATATAACTTTATTAGTAATATAAAAAACTTTAGCAATATTATAAGCTAGCTAAGCTATATAAAAATTAGTTACTTAAATTATAATAATTATACTATTAATTTTAAAACTAGTAGTTTAATAACCGGCACTTTAAACATTTATACTAATTATAACAAATATATTAATACCAAAAAAAACTATATAAATAGCCTAAAAAAACAATAGCATATTATTTTTACCATTTTTACTATTAAAATTAGCGACAATATTAAAACAACCGGATATAAAGAAATTTAAGCTTATAGCTTTTAAACAATATAATAAATTTATTAATGAAAATGCGTTTTTAATTTATGCGCAACTTTACTTAATATAATATTTATTTTTAATTATAAAAAATAATTAAAAAATAATAGCTATATCGCAGTTTTTAGCAAAAAAAAATATTTAAATAGTTTAAGCTAATTTTTAAAAATTTTTTAAAAGCTAACAATAAAAAAAACCTTAAAAAAAACAAAAAAATTCTTTGCAAATTATAACAAATTTAAAAAATATATAAAAATATTATTTAAAAATATTAAAAAAGCAAAATATATTAAAAAACAGCTATATTAACTTAAGCAAAAAATATAAGCATTAAAATATACTATAAAATTTAAACAACTAATAGCAATTTTAAAATTATTAAAATTAGCTTTATTTTATTTATTTTATAAAAAATTTAAAATAAATAAATTAAATAAACTTAAAAAAAATATCGATATAGCAATTATAATCGATAAAAAAATTTTTAATCGGTATTTTAAAAAAAAAAAGCTTTAAAAAAAATTAAAAGTTTTTAAAACAATAAAAAGCAAAAAATAAATAAAATAAGTATAATTTAATAGCAATTTTTTAAAAATATATTATAAGTTAAATGTTTTAATTATAGCAAAAAAAAACATTTTAAAAAAAATTGCTAGTTTAATAAAAAACTAAACGGTTAGAAAAAATACCAAAAAAAAAAGTTTTTTAGCTTAAAAAAAAAGCAAAAGTTATAGCAGTTTAAAATAATAATAAACAATTAAAAAGCAAAAAAAAAAAAAAAACTTTTTTAAAAGCTAAATATAACGTTATAATTATTTATTAAAACAATAATTTTATATTAAAACAAAATAAATGTTTTATTTATAACAGTTTAAAAAATAAAGTATATAAATTTTATTTAAAATTGCGTTAATTATTAAAATAAATTAAACAAAAATATATTTGTTATAAAAATAAAAACTGCGAATTGCATTTAAAAAAAACTATTTTTATACGGCGCTAAAATAAAGCTATTTACAAACTTTTATATTAGTTATTTTATAAAAAATATAATTGTTTATAATATTAACAAGCATAAAATAACGCTAAATTTAATTTAGCAAATAATTTAAACAAAAATACCAAAAAAAAAGCTTATATAATTATAATAAAAAACTTTTTTATAAAATATTGCCGAAAATATATTTAATATATATAAATATTAACTAAAGCATAAAAGCTATAGCGTTAAAATATATATATTATATAGCGGTTATTTATAAACTATATAAATAAACGTTTATATTTTTATTAAAATATAAACAAAAAATTAATAAATATAAATTATATTATTATATTTATAATATTTTAAAAAATTTAAAAAATAATTTATAAATATACAAAAAATGTTTTTATATTTAAATTAATTAAAAAATAATTATTTATAAATATTTATGCTATATAAAAATTTATTATAAAATTTACAAAAAAAATGCAAAATTACAAAAAATATTATTTATAAAAAACTTAAAAAGCAAAAATAAAAATAAAAAACTATTTATAAATAACTTAAAACTGTTAAAATAAAAATTTTAAAATATATTATGTTTAACTAAAAAAAAAATAATATTAATGCATAAATAATTACTGCAAAAAGCATGCAGTTAAAAAAGCAAAAGCTTAAAAATTTATTAAACTTAAAAAATAAAAGTTAAAAAACAAATTAAATTTTCGTTAAAAAAGCAACAAATAATTATAAAAATTAAAACTTTATAAAAAATTTAATATAAAAAAAAATTAATTAAAAATTCCGATCAAAATTAATAAAAAATAATATAATATATTAATTAAGTTTAAAGCATAAATTAATATTATATTTTTTAAAATTGCAAAATAAAATTAATTTTTTTAAAAATATAAAATAAAATTTTATAAAATTATTATATTTAATAAAAATAATTTTAATTATAACAATAGTTAAATATTTAAAAAAACTAAATTTTTTGTTATATTTATATAAAAATATAAAAAATAAATTATATTAAATATTGCTAACATTTTTAATGATAATATTATTTTAAAAATGCTATAATCAAAATTTAGCAATTTAATTATTTAATAAAAGTTTAAAAAAATTATATAAAAAAAATAAAATAAGCAAAAATAATAAAAAAAATAACAAAACATATTATAAATAAAATTTTTAAAAAATATATAAAATTTAAAAATTTGTTTAAAAAAAAAAAAAACTACTAAAATATAATTTTTAAAACTATAAAATACCTATTAAAAAAACGAAAATTTATTTTTTACAAAATTTATTATATAAATTTATAAAAAATTAAAGCATTATAAAAATATTTTAACAAAAATTTAGCAAAAAAGTTTATTTAAAAATTAATATTACTAGCTAAATATTTAGTAATAATAGTATTAAAAATTAAAAATAATAAATTTTAATTAAATAAAAACAAAAATTTAAAGTTTTAAATAATAATAAATTATCGACTATTAAATAATGCTATTATATTAAATAAATATTTTTTTATATTAATATTAACAATAAAAAAAAGATTAATAAAGCAAAATAATATATTACAATAAATATACCAAATAAATATTATGCAATTTGCATAGCAAAAAAAAAAAAAGAAAATAGCAATATAAACAATTTATAAATTTTATAAATATTTTATTATGCTAAAAAAATTATAAAATATATTGGCTAGCTTTTAACAAATAATAATAATAATATTTAAAAAGTTTATCAACAAATTTATATTTATATATTTAAACAATATTTTAATTTATTTTAACATTTTAAAAAAACACAAAAAATATATAAAATTAGTATTAAAAATATTTTAAAACGCAAAATTACGATTAAACATTAAAAAATATAAATAATATATATAAAAAATTGATTTTTTAAGGTATACAATTATTTTAAAACAAATTTAAATATAATAATTTAAAATTAAAACAATATACAATTAAAAGATTTTTAACTTAATTACGGTTATAAATATATAATAAACGTTAAAACTTTTAAATTATATTTAATTATTTATTAAAAATTTTAATAAATTTGTTTAAAAGCTTATTTAATATATAACAAAAAAATATAAAAAAAAACGTTTTTTATATTAAAAAAAGCTTAAAAAATATTTAAACAATTAAAATTTTAAATAATATTTAATTTAGTGGTTAAATTATTTAATTCGCTTAAAAAAAACAATTAAAAATAAATGCATTAAACAAAATAATTGCTAAAATATTTAAGCAATTAAAAAAAAATAAAAAATAACACCTAGTAGTTTATTATTTAAAAGCATTAAAAAATATAGCATTATAATATTTAATTTACAATAAAAAACTATTAGCAATTATTATAGCACTTAGAAAATAAAAACTTTTTTTTACGGAAATAATAAAACTTATTAAAATTTATTTAAATTATAAAAATTTAATTTAATTTATAATAACTTAAAAAATTAATAAACGATATAAAAACTAATTAATTTTTTTTAATTTAATTTTAAAATATGTTATATTAAAAAAAAACATTTAAGCAAATATTTTTAGCAAATACGAAATAAAAAAATTTAAAATATTTAAATAAAATATTTAAATATTATATTTACAAAAAAATAAAAATTTAAAACTTAATATAATTTTTAAAAATTTATTAACAAAATAATTTAAACAAATTTAATAATAATATAATTAGCAAAAACGGGCTAAAATATAAAACTTAAAAAAATATAATTATAATAATTTAATTTATTATAAAAAAATTTATTTATTAGTAAAATTATGCCGTAATTTTATTAAAAAATTTTATAAACATTTTTTGCATAAATATTAAAAAATAGCTAAAACAATATAAAAGTTACAAAAAAAATATAACTTTTTAAAATTAAAAAAAATTGTTAAAAATATTATTAAAAAATATAATATTTACGTTAAAGCTAAATTTACACGATATAAATTATATAAATTATTTTAACTAATATAAATATTTAATTAAGCATAGCATATTATTGCTTAAAACTTTATTACTAAATTATTTTTATTAACAAATTTAATAACAAAAATACAGTATAATATAATATAAATTATTATAAACCGATTTATAAAATATGCATATTTTTTATTTTTTAAAACAAATATAACTGCAAAACAATTTGCATATATTTTTGTTTAATAATATTTTAATAAGCATAAAATACCAAATAAAATTATTTTTAACTAAAATAAACTGTTTATATTAAAATTTAAAAATAATTTTTTTTTACTAAATAAAAATAAAATTTAAATTTTTAACTGCATATTATTTTTAAACAAATAAACAAACAAAAAAACTAAATTAAACATTTAAATAATATTTTTAAAGCTATATTAATTATTAAAAAAACAATTAAATAAAACTTTTGCTTATAATATAAATTGTATATAATATATTTATTAATAAAAAAATAAGCATATTTTTGTATAAAGCAATATATAATAAACAAGCAAAAATTAAAAAATTAAAAAAGTTATTTATAAAAGCATTAATTATTTTAGCTAAAGCTTTTAAAGCTAAAACAGTTATAATTAAAATTAAAACAATTTAAATTAAATTGCAAGCTTAATTTTAATTTTTGCAATAACGGATAGCAAAATATTACAACAAAAAAAATTTAAAAAACTAGTTTTAGCAAAAAAAAACAAAGTTTATTTGCTATAATAAAAATAAAATGCTATATTAAAAATATTATAAATTAAAACAAAGCAACCAAGCAATAAATTAAATTTTAAAAAACTTGGTTTTTTTAAAATTAAAAAAGTTATTTTATCAATTAATTACCAACTATTATTACTAAAAACAATGCAAATTTACTTAATTTTTTACATTTTTTTACTTAAATTAGCAATAAATAATATATTTTTTAAAACATAAATTAAAGTTAAAACAGATTAAAATATTTATAAAGTTAAAAAAATATTAAACTTTTGTTAAAACGGTAAAAAAATTAAGTATTTAATAAAGTGAAAAAAATATTTATATGTAAATAATATATAAAAATTTATAAAACACTTAAAAAATACCGCAACAATTGTAAATTAATTTTATTGCTAACATTTAAATCAACCGAAGCTAAAAAAATAAAGTTAACTTTTTAAAAAATATTAATAGCGTTTTAATTTATTTTCGGTAAAGTTTTAAAACTGCTTTAAAAAGCATTATTAATTTGCTGCAAGCTTATTATTATTTTTTTGCTTTTTTGCTTTACGGCATTTTTTTTTAACTAGGGCATTATATTTCGCTATATTAATAATGCCACAAGCTATTACGTTTATTATTTTGTTATACTACAATTTTTTGGTTTTTTGCAAACGATAAATTTTAGCGTTAGCTAGTTCGGCGGCTTTTTTAGCAGCTTTAATTTTGTTTTTTAATTTTCGGTGTTAAAAAGCAACTTTATTTAATTGATCTAGGGTAAGCTTTTTTGCGTTATATATAAACTGCTTATTTTTAACATAAAAATAGCACTAATAATTATTAAACTTAAAAACAAAACAAAAAATGTTGCAACGCTTGTAACAAATGCACTTAATAAACATAATAATAAAATTATAAAAATTTATAACACAAAAAAAAATTTAACGCTTTATTGCTTTGCGGTTAGTAATAAAAAGGTAATTTGATTTAAATATGCAACTAAACATTTTGGTAAAAAAAAAAAAAAAAACATTAATTAAAAGTTCTAGGTATTTATTAAAACAATAAATCCAAAAAAAAAAAATAATGTCATAAACTAATAACGAAAAAAAACCTAATAAAAAAACCTAGTCTAAAAAATAATGCAAAACACATTAAATATACGACTTAAAAAGCACTAATATAACGGTATTTATATAACAAAACTAGGTTACGTAAAAAGTTAACAAAATTTCCTTAGTATTTAAAAAATTTACAAAATTTAACAAATTTAAAAATAATATAACAGTTATAAAAAAAAAATATGGTTATTTTTTTTTGTTTATATAATTTTGCATTTTTTTTTACTTAATTATTTGTTTAATTTTTTAGCTATTAACTTAAAATCGCTAAGCACTAATATATTTATTACTTTGATATTTAGTAATATTTTTTGTTGCACAGTAATAAAAGTACGATAAACTTTTTTAACGAACACCCGCTAATTTTTATACTATTACTTGCAAATTAAAAACCTTTAACAAATTTATTATATTGTTATATAATAGGTCCGTTATAATACTTTAACATATATTTTAGCATACATTTTAGCACGCAGTACGTATTTTAACACGGCATGTATTTTAACACAGCACATACTTTAACATATATTTTAACATATATTTTAATACGCATTTTAGTATGCAGCACGCATTTTAACACAGCACGCATTTTAGCACGCATTTTAGCACGCAGCACATACTTTAATACAGTACGCACTTTAACACAGCATGTATTTTAACATGCATTTTAGCATGTATTTTAGCATGCAATATATATTTTAACATAGCACGCATTTTAACATATATTTTAGCATATATTTTAAAACGCATAAAAAGCAATTTAAAGCATATTGCAAAACAGTTTAAAATATATTGCAAAGCAATTTAAAGCAAAAAATAAATTTTAATTAAAATATAGCTAATATATTTTGCTTTAATTTTGTTTTTATTTTTATTATAAAAAAAATATAAATATACGGTTATTAATTTATATTTTTTTAAAGTTAACTAATATATAATTTATAAAATGCTAGCGCAAATAAAAATTTTTTTTTTAATTTATTAGCAATATTTTATAACGGTTTTTTAAATTTATAAACTTAAAAAATTTTTTGCTTTTAATTAAAGCTAGCAATATTATATAAAAATGTGATAATTAGCTATTTGTCGCAAATTTTATTAAAATTTTTAAAGTATATAAATAAAACTTTAAATTTAAGCGAAAAAAAAATAAGCGGCTAGCAATTTTTAGCAGTTTTATTAAATATAATAATAAAGTTTTTGTTAAATATAAAATTAAATATAATTGCTAAGCTAAAAATAATTTTTAAATATTTTTTAAATTAATATTAATAAAATAATAAATTAAAATAAAAGTTGAAAAAAATTTAAAACTATATAACAGCTTAAAGTTAATAAAAAAAACAAAAAAAAATAAAAAAATATAAAGCTAAAATAATTTTATTTAAGCTAGCAAAACGTGCTAAATATTATTTTATGTATAAATATTATTATTGATTGCTATTTTAATTAAAAACTTTATATTATTAATAAACTTAATATATTTTAAAATAATAAAGCATTTATAATAATTATTAAAATCCGATTTAAATATATAAAAATTAATATGCTTAGTAACATTTTAGCTATTTATTTATATTATAGCTTTAATGCTTAAAATTTAGTTAAAAACTGCTATTAAAGTTATTAAAAAGTTAAAAAACGTTAATTAATAGCTAGGTTAAATTTATTTTGCTATTTAAAACGGCAATTTATTAAAAAAAACAATAAAAATAAAAAAATAAAAAGCAAAAAAATAAAAAGCAAAAAAATAAAAAGCAAAAAAGCAAAAAGCAAAAAAATAAAAAGCAAAAAAATAAAAAACAAAAAAATAAAAAGCAAAAATAACGTTAAAACAAAAAAAATAAAAAACAAAAAAATAAAAAGCAAAAATAATATTAAAGCAAAAAAAATAAAAAGCAAAAAAATAAAAAGCAAAAATAACGTTAAAGCAAAAAAATAAAAGGCAAAAATAATATTAAGGCAAAAAAAATAAAAAGTGAAAATAAAGCAGCCGCAACGTAAATTTTAGGCAACTATTTAACCTGTTGAAAAGTTACTTTCATGGCAGGTATATTGCCCCCCAGCAAGTGCGCTACCTAAAATGTATGGGTGGCTTGCTAGTGATGCATGTGTCGGATATAACGATTACCTCTGTATAGTCACGCTATCACAACGTACCATGGTGGTACGATGAGCATTGCCACCCACAGGTTAAAAGAGGGAGCCAGAAGATAGAGGCCCTCAACAGAAAAAGAATACACAGACAATTCTGACCAGACTTTATGTAATTGACTCAAATCTGACAGCATGAAAGTGGATGCTGGCACCCGTAGGAGATTTTGATGGCATTTCTAGGTGGGCTAGTCAGTTCCGGTTATCTGTGACGTACAGTTACATTACTAGCATGCTGTACAGCATCCTTGACTCGTGGGGACGTGGAGAAGGGGCCGCACGATCGGAGGTGATTACAGCGTGTACTGCAAAGTGGGTAGATTAGGTACATGAAGATATACCTATAATAGGTACCTACAATAATGAACCAAGTATAGCCATTGCAACTAGGTACCTACAGTATCAACAACCATCACGTACCTATAAAGCCGCTATCTCTCGCGGCCAGGCGGGAATTGGAGGATGATTGGCGTGTGGGCGAAAAAGGATTTCGCTGTCTATCATATACTGTAGGCAGTTTTTAATCGACTCTAACTCTAACCGCGCGCAGCCTAGCGTCTATTCATATATCGCTCGGTCGGTACCCAACACAGTTCTTACTTACAGTTTGTTACTGTACCGGAAACGCCGTTTTAGTCGACTCTCTCTACGTGACCTTGAAACCGTTACAGAGCTTCCTAGGCGTATATTAGAAATTATGTGCTTGAAGGAAATGTTGTCGCCATTAACACAAATATAACCAACTATACTGATCGCATCGACATTGTGAAGCACTTACTGTCGTTCGGCATTTGGCCCTGCGCGCACAACCTGGACGGGTGAAGGAAACACCAGATTGGCGCCGGACAGGGATCACGTAGATCGGCGCATTTCCCGGATCTTTTGATTCGAAGTGCTTCTCCTCGCACGTGGAATTTCATCTCTGTACATAGCAGTAGGTATCATACTCAGTAAGAACATGCCTTCTAGCAGACCATAGGACTTACTCGCATCTAACCTAAGTTACACCTTAACATTTTAAAAGACATTTCTTATTAGCCCGAACAGATGTCTCTAGTCTTTTATTTGGAGCTTGTTTTGGATTAAACTTATAGCCTTCACTACCTTGGCTAGATTTCCGGATACTCAGTATTCAGCAAACAAATGCCAACAATTTCCTTGAGATTGGCTGGGTGCACAGGACACGCAAGATCCCGAGCATAACACAAGACCGGATACCAGAAGAATTAATAGGGTTTCAAGAGCCGCACACCTACCGGTGTGTGGATTGTCGCAAACTGGCAGTGGTTCTCTACATGCAATCCCAATGCCAAGACGACAACACGCGAATACAAGCAAAACACACAGGGCTGGTTTTTCTCGGGCTGGCTCTCCCACCTCGGGCTTCCCTCACTTACATGATTTCTAGTGTGCAATCTAGTAGCTTACTAAGTAGGTAGCCACAAGCGTGCTAAAAGGCCCTAAGATTCCGAAATCAAGTGGTGTACATACATACAGTGCACCCGACATGCCATGCCGATAGCAGTAGAGTAGCCTCCGATATGGATGCGTTAACCACGATCCAGTAAAGGCTGGATCGATTCCTTTCACCCATGAGCCAATCAAGGCGGTCCGCTCTCGTCATAAGGCAGGCATGAGCCCTAATTGGATTTTGAGCGGCCGGCCCAAGTTTGAATAGTACAGGTCACATGTGTGATGCCCGGGCTTCTGCCCGGGCCCTGCTCCGAGAGGAGGCTTGCTTATATCTAAACACGCTGCGTTGCTCTTAATTGAGTGGATAAAACCTCTAAACGGCCTGAGCAAAACGACCTGTACTAACCTGCTATATATATAGTAACAGTTGGCTTTTTGCGATTTGCCGTGTTCTCTCCATCCTTGCGTTTACCATGGCTCGCCATGGAAAATACCAGAGTTCTAGAAAGACGCTAGGCAGGGACTAAAAATCCACCCGACCCAAAGAAAAGATAGGGAAAGAGGGAGAAGAAGAACAAAGCGAACGAACGTCTAGTGTATGTGTAGATATTAGTACATATACGTAGCATCATCGGATGCTGAATGTCTCATGAAAATTAGTCAAGACACACTGGCACCCTTGGGGAAATCGAGGGTTTCGCACATAGGCGCCGGCTGTGATACATCAGCTGTAGATACATACCTGTGTAGTTATTTCCATCCAAAAGATTGATGGTTGATACGGTATTTCGACTCTGGGACACAAATAATACATACATACCTACTCATTCAACTAACATATATACTGCCTAGAAACCTATACGAAATAATCCATTTCAGGCTCCAAAAATATTTCCGAGATGTAGCAGCAACACCTCAACGCTTTTAGGTACCTGTAACTACCTACAAAGCCTTCTACTGACTGATTCTACACTTCCATCTGATGTGGACATTGCAATGCACGGACTTATATCCGGTTGCTCTGGGTATGTGTGTACACGCCCTACCTGTCCATACCTTGATTCAGCATAGTAACATATTTCTGCTAAACTCTGCTCCGAATTTAGGTATAACCTTCATGAATGAGCGCCTATTTCTACCTACTAACTTGTAGCACAGTAGAGGCGCGGGCAGGCACCTACAGAAAGTGTTTACTGCCCTCGCTGGGACCGGGTTAGGTGGAAGTTGGCAGTTAGGTAATCGCCACCCTCCCAAGGTTCTTTAGGCAGACTTAGGCAGGCATCAGATGTGCTAATAGGCCACCGGCAGCCCTTTTAGACTTTGGGGCTACCACCATCAGTAAAGAGCAAGGTACCAACCTAGCTACCTAACTTACGCACTGAAAATTACCTACTTGGCAGTCTTGACGGGAGATACAGCGTGGTAGCTTCTCTGGCAGGTACACTGGCGTGCACCATAATTGCAGCGCAGAGCTCCCCAAGCTGGCCCCACTAGCGTCTACTCTTTGTACCCCGTCCTTGTGTGTCTGTGTGCATGCGGCCGCCGTAGCTAGAGAGCTTAGTCCACCTGGCCAGAGTCCAAGTCCACCCTCAAGCTTTTTTTTTTTCCCACTTACACATCCACACCAAAACCCGCAACCCAAACCAGCACCATCGTTGTCCGTCTGCTTTTTGCGTTTCTTGCTCGTGTTTTATTCTCCTCTCTTACACACACGCACACACTCACTCAATTCCCACCTCGTCCTTTTTCCCTTCTCTTCTCTCCCTCTCGCCCCTCGCCCTCCCACCCTAATCTCACGAGTGACATTCCCCTCCATTCACCCACCTCTGTCTGTCGGTTTTGTCAGTGGCGCGCGCTGTGCTAGAGCACCCTTTCGTCCTCAGGTCTGGTTGTATGTTGTGCGCGTGCGCGGCCAACTCGGTTTTCCATCCTTCGATTGTCGCATCATTGCCCCGGCACAAGATCCACCCGGCTTTTCTTGTCATTACATTCTAGTCCTTCGCAGCTTACCACACGGCCACGTTGAGCTCTGAGAGTCCTTTTATTCTATCGGCGGAACAATTGCGTTGTGACCTCGATCCTCGTTGGAGTTTATCCCGGGTCCTACCACTGTGTCCCTGCTGCTTTCCACTCTGTTCCGATTGGTGCCCAAAAGTAAGTCGCCCTCTTTTTCTGGCCCTTGTTGCACTCCTCTCTCCACGCACTCTCCTCCCTTGTTCAAGCTCCGAAACAATCTTCGAACCTGTGCGCGATGGCTATCCTGTTGCTTTTGCGCCTGTCTTCATTTCAGTAATTCAGCTCTGTGCTGAGGCGGCCAGTCCAATGGCGCGCGTCTGCTTGGGGGCATGATCGGTATCGGACCGATTCCCCCATAACTGCGTCATCGAAGCTAGCTCCATACCCACCACCACCACATTCGAAGATGGCTGGCTTCGTGAGACCGGACAAAAACTTTCAACAACCATCATAGCATCGCCAAATCCGGTACTCGCGTCGCTTTGTGCGGATACTGCGATTCATCATCTCTCGTCCAATACCTTACACCGGCTATTCGTACTTGCCAGCGAGCACCGACCGCACTACCAGCAAAGCTCATCATCCGCTTTGCCCCACCTACGATCCATCCGCGTCCCATTACCTTGTCAAAAGGCTCGATGCGCAAACAACGGCAGTACCGGACCGTGAAGTGAGCTGGGATTCCTCCGAACACCAACTTTGATCTAGCGTATTCTTGCATCCCAACACCGGCGACTAGGGAATTGAGCTCTATGCAATTCTACCCAATCCTCCGAGAACGGATTTTCTCGCCACACATGTCGACTTTTTGCACAATGGATATATCAGTTATTCCCATCCTACTCTGTTTGATGGGCTTGTGGCAGCTGTTCAATAGACGAGATGTTACCCTGTCTATCCGAAGCGGTTTGAACAATGACGCCTTAAGGTCACATTGAGATGTTGGCTGCGAATCTGTGAATGGCTGCAAGTTTGCTTCAAAGGACGCCTTGACTGTTTGAACTGCCGCTGTCGGCTACGATCCAGGGGATTTTCGGTCGTCTTGGGGTCAATCGCCCGTGATGCCTCGCGAAGCGCATCATCATCTTCTCAATCCTTACGCAGATGGATGAACGTGTGAGAATTGAATTTCAATGACACGCAACAGCGAAGAGCACGAGAAGGTCATAACTCATTAGCAACCGCCGCCAGGTTATCAAAAACCCGGCAGATCGTTCTGAGTTGGTGGACTGGGGCACCATAGTCACGACATTTGGCAGTTGCGGACAAATCTACTCGTTCCCAATGCCATAGCGTACATCATGTGCTCTTCCCCAGTCCTTTTACGCACTGAGGATCACAGCCCGGGCTGCATGGGATCTTTTAATTCTTTATTTTTTCCTAGAACAAAAAATTCTGGAGACTCTGCAAACCATTCGACTGCGACGGATCTTGAACACCAGCTTTACACTGCTTACAGACAGAAAGAACTATGCTTACACATACTTATAGGTTACTCATTATTCAGTGCCTACGCTTAGATTTAGTCACGGCTTAACCTTCGGTTTATCTCCTTCGTCAAGTATCCCTTTGTGTCCGGTTGGCGAAACGGAAAAACTTAGACCTTAGACTCGGCTCCAATTGCTATCGTTTGCGTTCGATTCTGCACTCGGACTTTAGGCGTCGGCGTTGATTGCTAGTGACTGATTTGCACGGTCCGGATAACAGTCAATTGGTCTGTTTCCATTAGGTGAGATTATATTCTTTTCAGTTGCAGGAACATGAATTCATGCCAAGGCAATCTACGCCTACCCATTTATACCAATTTCCAACCCTATCCAGCATTTGGCGCGACCTTTTAAGGTTGCTCCAAATACCTTATTTTCTCCGTTTCTGCTCATTTAAATGTCTGCTGCACTATATAAAGACAGTTCCGCAAGACTCTTGATTGAATTCTTCTTTCCTTATGTTTCACTTTCGCGAGGCTGACGAAGCGGTGTCCTAGCCTACAGGCACTTTCTGCAAGCTATACAGCCTTTGCTTAGCCTCAAGCACCTGCTAATCTTCCTGGGTCAATCAAAGCTTATAGTACGCACGCACCAACCCTTTTTTTTCTCGCTCTCTGTTCTAGACCTTTCCTCCTATTAACAATCTCATTAATCTGAGTTTCAGTTTCAGCCTTTGATATCCGAAATATCCCATTCCGCAGCTATACTTCGGTAAGTGTGGCCCGTCGCCTCCAACTTCTATCAGATTACCCGGTTGTCTTTGCAATTGTAAATATTGTTCTATGACTTTTAGTATTTTGACTTTGAGTTTTTTTACATTTGTATCATTTAAGATGATGTTCGAGATTTCATGATGCTGACCTCAAATATAGGCATCATGGACGGATTCAGTACTTTCAACGGCCAGCCAGCCTCGAATGGCTCTGGATCTCAGGGCGACTCTGGGTCTCAAGGAGCACCCGGAGTCAACCCCGCCGGCCTTCCTATTCCTCCTACCAATGGACAAGGCGCCGGTGATATCGCTCCGGTGTACCAGAATGATTCCGCACGTCAAACTCTCTGGTAAGTATCAGGCTTCTGTTGTTTTCATGATCTGTACTGAAGAAGTTATAGGATGGGAGAACTTGCTGGTTGGATGGATGAAAACTACATTCGCACCATCTTCTCCTCGGCTATGAACGAGAATGTTCAAGTCAAAATTATTCGTGACCGACACTCTGGGTATGTCTATTCAATCTCACATTCAGCCCAGTCTCATTTCATCTCCTTTTTTTTTTTTTTTCATCTGTTATACATGAACTAACAAGTTGTAGTAATGCTGGATATTGTTTTGTCGAGTTCTCCAATCCTGAAGGCGCCCAGAAAGCCCTTCAACTGAATGGAAGTCCCATTCCCAATACAGACCGAGTATTCCGCCTCAACTGGGCTTCTGGTGGAGGATTGGTTGATCGCCGCGACGATCGTAGCCCGGAGTATTCCATTTTTGTCGGTGATTTGGGACACGAGGTCAATGAGTTCGTTCTTGTTGCTCTCTTCCAGGGTCGGTTCCCATCTTGCAAATCAGCAAAGATCATGACGGACCAACAAACTGGACAATCACGTGGCTACGGATTTGTTCGATTCTCAAACGAAGAGGATCAGCAGCGCGCATTGACAGAGATGCAAGGCGTGTACTGCGGTAATAGACCTATGCGCGTATCGCCAGCTACTCCTAAGAATCGGTTAGTGTCCCAAGTGCCTGAGGAGCTCAGCTTGCTGACATCAACAAAATACAGTGGCCACCAAGGCAACCACTACAACCAGTTTGGCGGTGCACAACAGATGGTACCTCCCCCCCAGGCCCCGCATCACGGGGGTGGCCAAATCGGAGGCGGCGGCGCCCCTTGGATGGCCCAGCAGCCTCAGCAGAATTATGGATACTCGCCTGCTGGAACATTCAATCCCATGACGATGAACCAGTTCACCGATCCGAATAATACTACCGTCTTCGTCGGTGGTTTATCTGGTTATGTAACCGAGGATGAGCTGCGCTCGTTCTTCCAGGGATTTGGAGAAATCACCTATGTGAAGATTCCTCCAGGAAAGGGTTGCGGTTTCGTCCAATTTGTTCATCGACACGCGGCAGAGATGGCCATTAATCAAATGCAGGGCTATCCCATAGGAAACTCGCGTGTCCGACTATCTTGGGGTCGATCGCAGAATAACTCTGGTGTCGGCACTCCTTATCGTCCTGCTCCCCCTCCTCCCCACTACTTTCCTCCGGGCCCGCCTGGTCCTCCCGGTCCCCCCGGCCCTACAGGTCCTGGCTCGTTTGCCGGTGCTTCTTTCGGTGCCAGCGGCCATCAGGGCCCACCTGGCGGACTTGGACCCCAGGTATGTTCACCTTCTCGGGCGATAATCGCCTGTCGCCCTTAGATCGTACTAACCCTGTTATGACAGTGAGCCCCCTTTGCACATTTTGCATCCTGGCGTCCTGCGTTTCTGGCGTTCCGGCCTGGTCAATTAACGCATTGATTTTCGAATGGTCTGGAACGTATTGATGCCGTTTATGAACTTGCTCTTATGGTGATGAGACTTCCAAGACATTGTGATCGAGGAAAGCACTGTTTTACGGGCGCTTAGAGCGGTGTGGGTAGTGTTGCCTTTGTCATGGTGTACACCAAAAAAGCTGGCGCTCTGGGTAGAATTGGTGAAATGCCCTTGAGGATGCCGACGATTTCCTTTTATGATTTCTTCCCTTCTTCTCTTGACCTGCTCGGACTTGATCAACATCTCATCTCTGAAGAAGCAATCTGGCAGCATCTTTCTCTTAAATGGCAGGCAGTCTGATGGGTGGCGCTACCAATCACTTTCGATGGCCTTGTATTGTCGTGTTATTAGTGCGCCGCGCTCATTTCCTTCACTGTCTTCGCCTCAGCTCGTGCATCCTCGCAAATATACCCTTTTCGGCATACTCAAGTACAATGGTTGGAGGTTTTCGTGCGGCTCAGCTAGCATTTCGAGATGGGGGGATCATGGCATAGATATTTATCCTCGGACAGGCCTTGAAGTCAAGCCCAACTTTATGTTTGCAAAACTTGCGCCTTGCAGTCGGTCAAATTCTCTTAACAAATACATGTTGCGTTGTCAACCCTTTTCTTTGCGTGCATGATTTCATAAGGACTTGTTGGCAATTCTCTCAGAGTAGCATAATCCTAACAGCGGAGCCGAAAAGCGATTGGCCGATATCATTTGATCTTATAGGTCTATAGCATGCATGGATACACGCGAGACCCGTGTCACGCAAATAACAATCTCACACGTCGAATCAATCGGGAAACGCGGACAAGCGATGCGGCCTTCATGACAGAATGAGTGGCTGCTAGCACACGACTGCTAATTCAGCGGACTACTTACTTACTGCAACGTAACCATGAGGACTAGGAAGGGCCAAATCTTTGGGCTTTAGAACAGGTAGGGCCATTTCTGCTAGTTAACTGAGCCTGCAGTCTGAAAAAGGTGTATAATTGATACACCACAACACGAATTCACACAAAAAGTATAAGTCGGTATACCTAGCTCCGAGCCATCTTTTACTCACTACCCAGACTATTTGTTAAGACGGCTGTGTTAACATATCAATGTATGCGTCTGTCTATCTATAGGTAAAGTAATTATGTGGTGTTGGTATATACAATGTATTTCCCATGCACCGGGTTTTGCTAAGAAACTTTCCGCTGACATTCAAGATCTTTTCTCCGTTTTCTGATGACGGGGACGAGGGGACATATAAACTTTATACCGTGCTGCGCTACATATGTTGATTATATATGGTCTTTGTCTACCCTTTGGCATTTTCCAGAGGCTGCTCAACTTAATTCGCCTGTTTATTTAATTGCCCCAAAGCCTGAGGGAATCGGCGCGGGAGGTCATCCATCTACTCGCTTGGAGGTTTCATACCTGTGGACAAAGGGAATGAGAAAAGGGGAGAAACGGAGACGAAGGCCGGAGTTTCATGGTCTCGCTGCAGCCATGACTCACAGGGTTTCCCTATTATTTCATGTCTGGTGAAAGTATACTCTGCTTTGTTCAGGGAAGAGAGGTTAAATGCAGATACATGGCGTAGCGATGAACGGAAAATTATGAGTTTGAATTCGGAAAACTGTCTGCCGTCTATCATGAGACGAAGGCTGGATTTCAGGTGTATCTATATATACATTCATCACAGTATGACCCAGATCAGCAGCAGATGTATGTACAACCCATCTGATGGTATAAGACTGACTGCATGTACGGAAGAGCCAATCGGGGCTCATCGTCCTACTTCGGTGCCGAAGAAGCTCTTGAGATGCAGCCAACAAGGTCACACGACAGGACTGGACCTTTTCGCCATACATACGGGATACCGGTAACATGCAATTACCAGCCCATCAAAAAGTACCTACATACCGGTAGCCTACCTACCTATCGAAGCCGTTTCGCTTTTTTGCCTTTTGTCAAACCCTTGAAACTCGCGTCTTGCATTGTGTCGGCGTTTCGCGCTCTGCTTACTTCCGATCGTGTTTTTTTTTTTTTTTCTTTTTCGGTCCCGAGTGTAGGGCGTGTACCGTAGTGCCGTCTTTGATGATTGCTTCTGCCCCCCCCTTCCCCCCCAATTCCCCAACACCAACCAGCACACACACGCAACATCCCCAACCCTGACTCCGGGGTGAGGCTCCTCTGGTTGTATTGGTAAGTAAGTAAGTAAGTAGGTAGATGCCGCGCAGCCGAACAAACCAGAATGGGGGCCGCGTCTGCGTGCGTCATCAGTATCTGAGCCACGCTTAGTATAGTTCGATTGTGAAGGTGGAATAGGCAGGGTATTCCCTCCTTTCGAGAGACTTCGGTGCGGAAAAAGTGGAGAGAAAGAGAGAGATCGGTTTCTCTCTCGTTTCCTCTTTCTCGGGATGTTTTGGAAACTATCCTAGTATCTATCTACTTGCTATCGAAATTGATTCTTGATTTTTTTTTTTTGGAATCTGTTCGATCTGAGCTTATCTTGAACTGGGTCTTCAAAGGGGGTGTGGTTTGTGTTATGTATGTGTGATGAAGGGTGATCTGATACCTCCCTTCTTTTCACAAACTAAACAAACAACTTAGTTTCTGTTAAACTATCGACCCCCTATTCAACCGATTTCCTCACTCTTATCGGAACGGTGAGAATCGATAAACGGTTTCCGGATTGTTTATTAGATCAGCGATACCACACGGGATAAGAGCAGGCACTTATTCTGTCGAGATTGTCCAATTCGCCCTCTTGGATAAATAATATCAGTGGGAATCATGAAGACGGCACTGCGACGACGGACCGTGGTGCTCTTTGGCCTCGTTGCCTTAGGTAGGACTCCTAACTTCTTGGGACCACTTCCCTATGGCGCCTTTGTTTTCGCTTCTCTTCACATGAGGAAGGAAGAGTATAAACCAAAAGAGAGCCGTTAAGAAGCTGACATGTCATCACTCATCGCCTAGCAGCAACATGTGTCCAAGCTCAAGGCTTCGGTGGCGGCACCAATCCCTGGGGATATGGGAGCCCAACCAATAACCCGTACAACCCCAGTCCCACAGTTAGCAGTAATGGCAATAGTAACAATGGCGATAACAGCGATGGAAGCAATGGAGATACCAGCAGCGGAAGCGGTACTAGCGATGGTGATAGCGGCAGCGGCAGCAGCAGCAGCAGCAGCAGTGACGATGGAAGCGGGAACGGAAACAGCGTCACCGTCGGCGGGGGCGACTACGGCGGTAGCAGCGGCGATATTCCCACGAGCGGCGGCAACGGGGGATACCCGGGCTACGGCTCTGGATCCGGGCCGGGATTTGGCCTCTCTGATACCGGCCTCGACATATCCGAGATCCTCTCCTTCCCCGTCGCCCACGGCGCCCTGGCCGCCACGGCTTTCGCCTTCGTGTTTCCGCTCGGCGCGATACTCATGCGCGTCGTCCCCGGGCGGCCGGCGCTGCTGGCGCACGGGTTCGCCCAAGTCCTCGCTACCGCGCTGTACATCGCCGGTGCGGGCTTGGGTCTGTACCTCGTCAGCATCATCCGCATTCCGCAGACGGGGGAGGGACTGCTGGACACGGCGGGCCGCAATGCCCATCCCATCATCGGCATCGTGCTCCTTGTGGCGCTGTTCATTCAGCCCTTCCTCGGTGTCGTGCACCATCGCCGCTTCAAGCGCCTCCAGCGCCGCACCTGGGTCTCTTATGCACACCTATGGACCGGCCGCCTGGGCATCACCCTGGGCATCATCAACGGCGGTCTCGGCTTCGCACTAGCTGGTACCAGGGGCGCCCCCGTCGTCGCGTACGCTGTCGTCTCGGCATTCATGTGGCTCCTCTGGGTCCTAACAGCCTTGTTCTTCGAGCGCGGACGCAGCGATCGCCAAGTAAAAGAGAAGAGAAACAGGGAGAAGATCGCCGAGGACGAAGGAGGACGGGGTTACATGCCCGCTGTGCGTGGTGGTGGGCCAGGCTCTACGCGTCCGCCGACAGAGCATGGTGAGGAGGATTGGGCTCGTCATCACGGGGTTCCTCCTACCCCCTCTTTCGCCGAGGTCTCCATGGATGTCCCGAGCCCGCCGTACGAGCCGGGTCCGAATTACGCGGCGCATATGGCGCATGTACATCGGGAGCCTGACGGGCGGGAGATGCCAAATATGAAGGGGGTCCTGATGGATCGGTCTGATGAGGTGTCGATTCTGACGGCGGTGCCGGATGAGATGAATAGGGGACAGGTCTAGATTCATACCCGGACTTACCTCCCTGTACCTCAGGCGGCAGCTCCAGGTGAGCGAAGAATGGATGCATAAGTAGATGGATACTTGGGATCTGGCGTTCGGAGGATATCAAATGGGGTTGGGGTCAAAAGGGGCTGGATTTCACTCTTCCTTTTCTGCTAGATTACTATTATTTAGGCATGGGGTTCAGTTGGTTTCATGACTTATATACATATATGTTGCACAGGAAATCGGATGAAAGGGCAGTAATGATACTGGGCGTTCAACAGTTGAGCAAAGGGATGATAAGCTACAGGTTTCGTACGATCATTCTTGGGTTATAAACTCTCACTTACTTGCTGTATCTCTTGTCATGATAATGAAAAAGCAGACAATAGAGAAAATACGGTGAATAGGGAGCGCCGGTCGATAATCATCAAAAGAACTTTGCGTGTTTGAAACAAAATGTATTGGGACGGATGGATCAAAGGACTTTAGTCAAGATATTCGACTTGATGGCCCCGAGAAAATACTATCTCGTTTCAACTGTAGCCCTCAGTTGAACATGATCTCCTCATGTATTACATGGCATCCGTACTCATGGAGCCTTTGTCATGTCCATCGGCGGCCTAACGCCTCTCATATCTATGAGCTCTGGCTCGAAGCTGCAAGAATTAGCCATCTATAGTAAGCAATCAATGTAGCACTGAATCTCTGGAGTCCAGCCCGAGCCAGAATCCCAGTTTTGCCAGCCCAGTCATCTTAAGACAAGCTGGATCATCTTACAGCAGCATTACCCTCTATGCGTGTAGCTCTTCCTTGACAATGTCCGCAATATCTCTGAATTCCTCATCAGCGTCAGACACAAATGGGTCCTCTTCTCCACCAGCTAAGTCCTGATCTCGGATATCAGCTTGCATCAAATCGACCATACTATGGAGATTTTTTTCTGTTTCGGTGGGATTGGCGCCTAGTGCCTCGATGTTGTTGGCAGCTGTACCGGAATATGCTTCAGAGGCTATTTCGCCTAATACAGGAGCGAACATCTTGTCGCTGGTGAGTAGGATCTTGTAGATACGCGATCTTATCTCCAGTTCCTCCGGAGTACTCTCTCCTGTCCGTCCTAATTCAGTGCCCACTGACATCGCGTTAATGTTGAATCTCAAGGGGGGGGGGGGGGGGTGGGAAGGAGAAGCAGTGGCGCGGCAGGTTAATTTACTTACCCAAAGTACGCATGTACTCAGCACAAACAGTATTGAAGACAGCGTCAATCGACTGACTAACATCCTGCTCAGAAAATGTGAGAAACCGTTTCATTCAGTATGACTTGTAAGATTCAAGAGCAGTGGTAAGTATACCAACGCAAGCCAAGCTTAACTTACCTCCATGACAGATCGACACATTTCCTGAAGGGCCTCTTTTACAACCTCGGTGGCATCATTGAACATAGAATGACGAGCGGTTTCGACATGGTCTGCCATTGATTCCTTCATACGTGCGTATGAACCTGGTCCATACTCATTGGTACAAGTAGTATAGGCATTATTCATTGCCTGAGTGATAGTAGGAGTAAATTGCCGGCTAGCATCTCGTTGTAGTTCAGTGATTTTTTGGCGTGCAATCTCTGGAATTGATTCCACGGTTCTTATATGAGTCTGGATTTGGCTCGACAGGGTGATAACACCAGTAGCATTAATACGGCGCTGCTCTGCTCGAGCTTTTGCAGTCTGGTGGAAATGCCTTAGCTTATCCGCCACTTCTTTTGCAAATACATTCAAGATGGACGGAATGCGGCGTTGGAACGCTCGTTCCCAGCCAGTCGCTAGGTTTCGAGATATGGGATCAAATAATTCTTGATTGAAATCCCGTGGTCCAGCAGCACCACAGTAGACCCCTTGTCGACGACAAGTTGCCTTGTATGTAGCCCAAAATAAGCCACCCTCACCTCGAGGCGCACCCCAGGAATAAGCAGTATCAGGAGCGGCTTCGATTGCCAGGGGCATGGATGTGCTGATGTTTTCAAAGATTTGCTCATTTATAGCAGATCGAATAAGGTCTATTGACCGCTTCAATGACAGCTCTATTTCCTAAAAGACTTTAGTCAATTATATTCAAGCGGTTCACGACATCACAAGCAGTTCACATTTGCCGAGGGGCTCTGGATCGGTAGATAGACTCATTGAATTCTGGGTTGCACCAACTAGTGTCTAATCTTCCCCACGTATCGTGATACATGTGCCGCTCGTCACCATGGATGAAACCGGGGTTTGGCAGGTTAACGTACCTCTTCCAAATGGCCCAGTAGTTTCTTCAGATGCTTCTCTTCCTGGGTCTTCTCACTATCCGTTAGATTCGACGCATCGTCACCGTCCGCTGACCACAGCTTCATCGAGTTGACGAGCTGAGATAAATCATTCAGGAACTGGCGGCAATGGCTCACGCGTCGGGCCTCAGTCAACTTCTTCGCGTGTTCCTGCAGCTTTGGAATCTCAGTTTCTTCGATAGACAGGAAACCATGGGCCTGAAAATCATCTTTCTCTAGCTTCCCAGTGAGCTTCTGATAAGCTCTACTGCTGACGCAGAATACGGGAAGGCTATGGGCAACCTCGTCGTAATTTCTGTGATCTTCGTCCGGGTCAAAGGTTTCGTCATCTTCCTCGACCGCATTCTCTTGGTCAAGTCTGAGAAAGTTAGCAACCGGAAAGGCGGGGGAATAGACTCCCGCTTGTAAGGAATTCATAACATGAACTGTAGGAAAATATCTTACTCTTTAATTCCCATCGCGAAATCCCGCTTTATAGCACTTCTTGCGTAATCGTTGCGGCCTTGGATGCAAGTGGCTGTAACATCTGCACGCACTGTCTTTTGCTCAGCCTTGGTCCTCTGGATTTCTTGTTTGAGCCCGGTGATCTTGGACTGAAGTGATTGCTTTTCAGTTCGTAATTTCCTCCGCAGTGCTCTCAGCGACGATATCTTTTCTTCAATATTCTCTCCAGTGAGGGGCGTGCGGCTCTGTTCTGAAATCGAGTTTTCCTTATCACTCGATCCGGAATAAGAGGCATGCATATCATCATCCACATCGGATCGAAGGTTCTTTCGACTTCCCAGGGGTATTTCACTTCGCGGTCGCTTCTTGGGATTGAATGGCGCGTAGACAGTCTCGCCATTAGTTATTCGATTTTGAAGGTCGTCCCATACATCCTCTTCATTTTCACAACTTTCGTATTGTTCCCCTAGCGCCAGTTTATCCTTCTCAAGGATGGAGATTTGCGATTTGAGAGATTGTTCAACTTTTTCCATCTCTTTTACGTTACTCCAAGACTCTGTGAACTCAGCTTCGAGGCCGAGACTAAGGGCAGCCTCCATGTTCGAGATGTCATCTGTCTTGGAACAGATAAAGCTTACAGCCGAGTATGTTCCATCATATTTGAGTTGTCTTTTGAACGATTCGCCCAGTAAGGACTTGGCCGTTTTATCATCCACAGCGCGGGTGATTGGGGCTACAATCCAGAGGCCAGTGCAAGCTTTCATATAATTGGCCGCCACAGCTGCTCGAGCGGCATTCGAATCTTGCACGCCGGGCTAAATGTGAAAGCATATCAGCATCTGGCATCAAATGTTGCTCGTAACTGGGCTCAACAAAAAATTCGATTCACACATGTAATAGAACTCGTAAAATGCAACAGGATATATGTCCAACTTTGTAGAGTTGGGTAGGGGAGAATAGATGAGTGTTTGTTGTTTTAACATACCAAGTCAACAATTACAGCACCAGTAGAAAGAGCCTTCGCCTTCGTAAAGATTTGGACTACTCTGATAAGGGGCCAGTACTCCATGCGGGTGGTGTCTGCTTTCCCTTTCTTGCCAATAGCATCAGTTGGTTTCTCCTTGCTATCGACGAAGCGCTGCAGTCCTTCGTAGAGCTCCTTGGCCGTTTGTTTCGTGAGTGTCTTTGTAGTTCCTAGGATACCACGCACAGCCGGGTTATTAGCAAGATCTTCAGGCTCGGCATTGGCAAGCATTTCTTTTGTCATATGCGGATAAACCGCCTTTACTTTTGCATACGCAACGCCGGCGTCGCTATCAGAGTTAGTGGCTTCGCGAGAAATTTGGCCATTGCCGTCCAACAGATCAGTATACAGAACTTGGAGTTCCCGGAGCCACTCATGAGAAGAAATGAACTCGACATTAGCTTTGTAAAGTTCCCGAGGGTCATTCGAGTAATTGTAAGAAATCTCGGTAGGGGATGCAGTGCATGCCCGTAGACAGTTTGTTGGCAGGAGTCTAAGAGATTCGAGATATATCAGCAATGCGAGGGCAATAGGAGGTAACTATCGTTGAGGTTCCAGAGCGACTATCGGAAGTATTTCATCAACCACAATGCAGAGCTAGGTTATCAAAGAAAATGAAGGTAACAAACCTTTCTTCATCGAGCAACGCATTAATGACCGAACTCTTACCAGCACCAGTGTTGCCAACAACACCAACCACAGTCCGACTTGGCGCAGTACGCTCCTGCAGGCCAACAACAGCCTTGATCCACTGTTCGGTTTCTGGAGACTCGTAAGTACTCAATGTATCTTGCAGCTGGCCAAGGAGATTCGTGGCGACTGAGACAGCAGCCTCGAGCGTTTCTGGCGATTCATATTCACACAGGCGCCCAAGGTAGTCGGGGTCATTGGGCTCAGCATCGCCCGGCCGTTCACTCGAGCCTGGTTGAGATTCCGGGCGAGCTTCAGCGACTTCTCGAGACGGCAGGCTGAATACGGAGGGTTCATCTTGAATTTCTGGCTTGACGGTGCCGGCCCTGGTGGAAGTCTCGGATTCGAGCTCGGGCTCGCAGTCGGGACCGGCCTCGGGGTCCTCTTTCACTGGTCGATCCACGGCAGTCTCCATGTTGAGAAGTGGTATAGCCTATTGCATCTAGTCCGGTGGGAGGGCAGTGATTTGGCAGGGGCAATGATGTAATTGGGGTCGTGTACTGTGAGAAAAGGTGGTGGTCAACATGCAGATTCATACAGTGGACGACTGGAGGATCAGATTCTACCTCGAGTAGGTGCCTTGAGCAGGTGAGGGAGCTTTCAGGCAGGTTAAATAGACCGATTGAGCGAAGTTTGAGTGCTGGGCAAGAGAAAGGCAGCAGGTTCTTTCTGTGTTTGTTTAACTTGTGTGGGTTTTTAATATACGCGTATGTATCCCTTCACTTGGAAGGCGCGTTCCCGAAAACCACTATAACAGGTCCTTGGCGTACCTGCCCTACAATTTCCTACACTTCGGGCCATTTCCTTTTTCTGACTCATAGAGGCTTAGTGTGTACCAACTGCATAAAGGCCGTTAGCAAACAGTTCGAGACGGAAACCTCGAGGTCGTGCACTTGTACTTGGCCAATACGACCAACATATAAGGATTGGCAGGAGCGAAAGTACCACAGCACCCAGCTGCATGCCTTACATCTTAATAAACCTTGCTCAATACCCACAATACCATGCTCAGCTTCCAATGATCTGTACTCTGCTGCCTGGAAGCTCCAGTGTAATCCAAGTCTCTGGGTCCTGTCTGAACAGTGGTTCAGTTGTTTCTTTTCTCTCTTCTTTCTCCCCCCTTGCATTCAGCTGTTCCCTCGGTAGTGCATGCACTTAAGTGGTGGGGTCAATGAGCTAGGACCATCCCATGTTGCTGGTCCTATGTATATAGATTTTATAGGTACTCAACTCCATATCGTAGAGAAGGAAGCCATACCTATATTCTGAGGGAATTGTCCCAATGGACAATTATCTTTTTTCAAGTGCAGATGTATTTGATTATGTAATATACGCCATGTGTTCTTGGCTGCATAAGTGACGCCCTCGTGGCGTTTCGCCAATCTCGCTCGCATCCATCCATGCACCGCAGATCTACGTCTAAAGACAACATCGAAGACAGCTGACAAGATCAACTCTCTATATGCAGCAAGACGGATGTTCCATGATAGATAGCGGATTACCGAGAAAGTAATCGAATTATTTCCCTATAAGAGGAAAGTCGATGATTATAAATTCTATGCTCATTCATTCTACCTATTTTTAGGGTTGGAAGACCAACTAGGATTTTGATTCGGTTTCCGTGCTGAAATAAGATCAAGCATGAGAGAGCTACGATCATGAGAGCGATAATTGCAGCAACTATTGGAGACAATTTCTCGATTTCGGGCCAAGCTTCTAGCCGCCATCGCCAATGAAACCTCATCATGCCAATTGTGCTTTCGCCTATCCGGATAGTTAACCGGTTCTGCCAAGACCCGGGCCCTTGCTGTCTTCGCCCTGCGGCAGTGCCATTGTACTTTAATATATCTGTTCCAAGACCTAAAAGCGCCGGCTGTTGTATGACTGGCCCGTTACGTAGTAGTAGTATCGCACCATCCTGCACGCATGAGAGGTGCACCAATACTCAAGCCGGAAACAGACGTAACGTTGATTCTCGGTCTATCTGTTCCTGACTACCTCATCCTCGGGCTCAAGAATATCGCCATAGCCAGCATCTACTTACTTATATATACTCCAGTGACGTATGCCGAAGACATAAGCGATGCTAATTTACCCGGTCCTCTGGTGTCGCTGTCTTCACTGACCTCCAATCTATCCTCAGTATGTTCCGCGCCATCAGCAGAACAGGGAACCATGAATACATTAGGCCATTACGTAAATTCTTCATTCCAGGAGCCCGTAGCCGCCTGTTTTGGAAGCACCAGACGACCTATTACGGCCAATCTTCATATTGAAGTCGTCAAGTCGAAGCAGTTCTGGGCCCTCTCTCTTCCGACTTTCCAAGCCGGCTTAGCTACGGATATTTTAAGTTCGATGAGCTTCTTTGGCTCACTATGAGAGGATATTATTACTCGATTGCGTTATTATAGTCAAGGAGGCCTTTGAGTTTAGTTATATATGGAGAGACAATGGAGTCGCTCGGTTCTTGGAGCGTAGTGGAATCGTCAAGTTGTAATTTTTCATGTGGAAAAGCCAAAAACGGCTCACTATCCCTTTGATCAACTTTAAGAGACTGCTCAGTAAAAGTGAAACGTATAAGCCGTTATGATGGCGCTGGGTGGTCGTGGGTTATGGGTTGTACTCAGTGCAATAAGCCTCACATTCAGCTCCGTATTGGCAGACAACTATCCCCTCGTCGCAGACTCCAAGTGCAACTGCTATCGAACAAACACATCGACGGCCCACTACTTCCGAAACCATAAGTTCTTCGACTTCCGGTCCTTGTCGCAATATGCCCGTGTCCCAGCCCCGATAGACACGCCCGACGGAAACGCAAATGCGGCGGCGACAAACGCCTACTTCCAGTCGCCGGATTGGACGAACACTTGGGACATCCAGAACTGGAACAACAGTGCGACGCTGGGAGGCAATTCGGACATCACAGGGAGCGACGCGACACTGCTCATGGTGAACTCCCCGAATAACATCTACATCCAGCATAATGACGACCAGAGGCCCATGTCTAATACCTATATGGTCTTGCGGACCATACGCCATGCGAACTTCCAGTCTGCTGCTGAGATCGAGTCCCTCTCCCAGAGCTTCGAGTATGTCTCCGTCCGCATGCTTGCTAGAACACGAGGGCAGCCTGGGGCTATCACGGCCATGTTCACATTTCGCAATAATGAAACGCTGTCGAAAGTTCAGGAATCCGATCTCGAGATTAGAACGAATGATCCTGTTCAGTATATTCAGTATACCAACCAGCCGAGCTGGAACGCGGACGGCGATATCCCACAGGCCACGCGCAACATTACTATGTCTGACAAGTTGGGTTGGAGTGACTGGCAGTATCATCGCATGGATGTAAGTGATTTTTTTCTTCCCCCGGATTTCAGATCAATCTTCATAGAAATCCTGAAGTTCGAGATCGGACAGATTGTTATTCCCCTTAACCCCCTATATTTGAAGTCCTACTACAATTTCCCCCTTTGAAAGAAACCTCTTCTGACACCGTGTAAACTAGTGGACGCCAGGCGCAACAAGTTGGCTCGTAGACGGGAACTTGATGACTTCGATTCAATTCCAGGCACCCAAGGATCCCAGCCAGGTCATCTTCAACACCTGGAGCGACGGCGGCACCTGGAGCGGGAACATGACGGTGGGCTCGTCGGCAGAGATGCACATCCAATGGATCGAGTTCGTCTACAACACCACCGACACCGTCCCCAACACCCCCACCCTGCCGCAGCAGTGCGCCAACATCTGCTCCATCGATCTGACCTCGAAGGCCGGCACGCCCGTCCTTGTACAGCAGCCAGGGGGTACGGCTTCTTTGACTCTTCCTTCTTACTCGAAATCGATTCTCTTTGGTTTAATCATTCCTGTGTTGATCTTTGATCTCTTGTTTGTGTGATCGCTGATTATGCAATTCTAATTTTTGAGACAGGCAATCCGAGTCCGGGCGGTACGGGGTCCTGTACCACGGCGAAATACGGGCAGTGCGCCGGCAAGACGTGGAGCGGTTGCGGTGTGTGCGCTGCTGGGTCGACGTGCAAGTACCAAAACGACTACTATTCGCAGTGCTTGTAACAGAGTCGTGTGCGTTCAGATGGGTTGTGTTTCGCTTGGATATATCGTGGCAGCGAGGAGAACGGCGACTGGATAATCACTTTTGGAAATTCCCCTGTCTTTTCGTGTGCTTTTCTTGGTTGATATCATTCTATCCTACGATGGATTCTTGTGCGGATCTCTCTGAGTCTCATTAAATCACGAGCTCGAGGCAATTAAAGAAGCTGCTGCTTGCCAATACGCACGAATAGCTCTCCAGGGCGAGGTATTACCACACAACTCCAGATACAGAGGCTGGGCTTTGTATTCCACTGATCGACGTTACACTGTCACTATCTAATTATATAGTATTTAAATATACAGCTATTCCTTTGAGTGAGATACCTTTCAAGGAACATACATCAAAGATTCGAGGGTCACAAAACTGGGCTTCATGCAATGGACTATCTGCGTTTCAATGACTGTTATATGGCCTTAAAGTATTCTGCTAGATCTAAGAACTGAAGGTGCTTTGAGGCCGATGCTGGCACGGAGCTTCCAAAATAACTTGTAGCATCAACAATCTAGAACATGAAGAGTTGTCCAAGGTTAAACTATCGGGAAGTAGAAGCCGCCTCAAGTCCACAATCTATAATATAGGTTTTTTTCAATATAGCTTGCCCAAAGAAATCGGGCAAGAGGGTCTGCATTCATAATGTCCTGCGACATAGCAGATCTCGAAATGTTCTCGAACTATATGTCCCTAGAAACTCCTGTATTCAACTGTGAGAACTAGGAAGTAAGTCTAAGTCGATATGTACTACAGTCAAAATTTGCGGTTGCATAGGGTGCGCCTCAATACAGACCATAAGATGATCAATCATGAGACGCGGCTGTTGAGCCTTATTTGTGGGATCTGAGTACGGGATTATCGGGTGACAGTGATTCAAACAACATGAAATAGCAAACTTTATTGAAGTATTCTGTACTACTCTGTCCAAGATGAGCCGATGTATCACTGTGTCACTGTTTCATGTGTAAATATTCCGTGAATGATGGGCGTGTTACTAGGGAGTAACGATTGTTTAGGACCATTGTTATGTTACATTAGCTAAATGCTAGAAGTCCACAGAGTAACTTTGATACTTGTACAAGATGGAAGAAATGATGATTTATAAACTCATAGCAGCAAGCTTTCATATCTAAACTATCATTCATTCAAGTCGAGAATTAGACTCACAGAGACTCACCACCACATCAACTTATACGAGTTATAGACTTAGACAATAAATCATTTAATCTCGGGTATATGACATTAAGTGTCAGGTCATTAATCAGACTCCCAACCCCTTAAGACTCGATACGGACTTTTTGAATTTCTCAAGATTCATCCAGTATCTTTGCCACCCTGCTTCAATTATGCGATAATGTTCTAGGAAACCCACAGCTTCAGAGCGGATGAGAAGCTAGTGTTAAATATACGGTGAGTGATTCATCCGATACCACAGCCCATGGAAGAATCTCCCAATCCTCAGGTATAGATAAAGGGCACAGAACTCAACCCTTGTGTACTTGGCACTTAGACAATTCACATCTCATAATCAGGTCTCAGCTAATAAGGTAGGATTAATATCTCGAGCATCATCGCATTTCGCGTAAGGTCATTCATTATCACAGCACTTGATGATTTTGCTTCAGTTCCACAGGCTTCTCATCATTAGGTCCGTGTGGATCTTGATATTTTAGAACGAGTATACAAATAATCCGATATCATCTAGATTGTCCCCTTTTCAGATTGAGTTAAGTAGAGAGAAGCGGTGGTTTCCTTGGTAATAAATAGTATGTCTATTACTTTCTAGCCTACACGTGTACGGCCAGCTCATCGCATCAAAAGACTGGTTAAGTCAGGATGGTAAAAAGAGCTCGGACTTATCAGTGAAGTGTAGTCTATAGTGAAAATGAGTGAATTTCCCTCTAGTGGTGATCAGGCCATCCACATATCGAGTAGGTGATGGAAGATTTTTAAATGAGAAATCTCAATCCCTTTATACTGTATATTATGAGGGCTCCATCTGCCATGTGCTTAGCGGCTTAATAGCTGTATTGTATTATATAGCAATATATTATATTCGTGAGCAATGGTGATATAGCTACCATGGCTATATTCATATGACTCACAAGTGCTTAGGACCAGCTACCTATAGTGCTGAGTGTTATTAGCTTCGCATTTTAAAATTCTCTTCTCCTTTTTACACAAACACTACTTGATGCTCGATGCTCATTCCTGGGTAAATATAGTAGTGATCCCAGTGGGAAATCCTTTATTCTTTCTATATCCTTCACTTGCATACGCGATTATGTCTGGCGCAGTGTCCATTCTCAGAATTGTCTCGGTAGGCCTAACCGTTCAGGGTATGAGCATTAATCAAAATCTGAAACACGGCAGTTCGACGGTGAAAGTTCAACGGCGAGAAAACGAAACAAGGAAAACCCACGCAGCGCGACACATGGACTCTGGGTAACTACAGTCCAGACCTAGCAGATGGACCCTCCCATATGAGGATCAAGTATAGTAAGAATGCATCCGCATCCGATGGTACGAGGCTCTCAACGTGGTATTTTGCCCGGCACTGAGGGTGCTGCCTATAACACGCACACTATGTTGCATGGATACTGGAGCGCAAGCAGCAACGGCAATTGGATTGGCGATCAGATGTTTTTTCTTACTTAGCCTCCTACAACTCAACATCGCAGTCCATTAGCCGGACAGAACCCCGGGGTTTCAGAAATCTCATATCGAGAGGAGTTTGGGTTCGTCAAGTTAAGGTATTGCACGTACCCTGTCTATTGGCAATAGACCCGTGTACTGATGTCTTTGACTCGTGTAGCTATGAGACCTTCCGAGACTTTTGAACCTATATCCTAAAATTTCCGGGGATACTCCCGGTAGTGATTGCTTAATTAAATCTCCGATATTGCGTGGGTCAATGGTGAAGGAAACAAAAGAAACGTTTAAGCGAGTATATACTCTCTTAATTGCTTTCTTATTAACCTTCAAAGATCTTGTCTTGCATCTCAGCGAACTGGCGTACTGTAGGGCTCTCAGTAGATACCTACCTAGTACACAACATCGACGAGACCAGACCGTAAGCTGGATTGCGGCATTACACACACACGTCTCGGACCCGGGTCCATATGCAGATTCGATGGGTACATTTTTAGCATGCTTCGTAGTTAGTATGTAGGAGCATCTCCCGGTCGAGTACACCCCGGGAGCAAGGGTGTTGTTTCAACAGCTGCACGATAAACCTGGTAGCGAGCATGATGTTGGTGACGGAAGCGATAAGGTTGCTTCAAAAAGCCACACTAACTCGCGGTCAGCGAGAGGATTGTGTTATCTACCTACCTGGTAGGTAGTCTAGAGCTCGATTTAGTTCCTTTCGATGTTGTTAGCTGTCTTGGACTTGGCCCGAATTGGAACCGTACCGAAGTGGAATGCCGAACGGGACGAAGGGGAGAGAGCTCAGAGCTCATCCCCTTCATCAATACAACCAACAACCATCTCTACATCGTATACTCTAGACTCTAGACGTAATGAATATCAAATCCTGGCGCTTATTGATTGATGCAAACCTGTTGGATACTTCACTACCCCTTCTGATCGTCCAGATACCGTTATATGTAGTATAGCACGAGGCAGGTTTGTTACCCATACTCCCAACTTTAGGCTGTATCTCGGCCCGGGTTGGCTGTGCATCTTACTCAATAGCATGTGCCTGTGACGCGGTGACTTTGTAACCCGTCGAGCCCGTGTATGGTGTATGTAAGCTCTCCATCGCAGGATTGCGGGTGGATTGCGGGTTGGTTTTGTTCGTTGGTGACGAGACAGCTGAAAATGTGGGCATGGTGGGGGGAAGAAGTGTGATCCCCCAGCAAAGGATTCACGAATCACCAGAGCGAATTGCTGGACGATGCGACCTTGGCGGGGTTCGAAGGCCCAAGCTCCCTTGTGCTACCTTGCTCGGCTGTAGCACTCGACCTATCACGGCGCATGTTCATCCCATCGGCTGGCGACGATTGGTCGGTTGAAAATGATCAGACCCCGTGACATCGCGACAGAAGCAAGGGTTGGGGTAAGCTTTTGCGAGGGGTGTGAGCCTTTTTAGCTGCAGCTTTCTTCAGCTTCATGTTTACTATGATGAGACGCGCACCTTACTTTTTGGCTGGTTGCTGTCCCGTTGTTTACTTATTTCCGTTTTGGGCTCCTAGATAACCCCTCAACTCCGCACATCGGCGCCTCGGACCCAACACAAGAAAAGTAAGCCAGCCCGGCCCGAGGAGGCTTTTCGCATTATCATTACATCAATGTGTGCATTGGACGGGGAAAAAGACAATGTCTGGCTTGCAGTCGCATTGAGCGCCCATGTTTAATCCGAGTTAGAAAGATGCTTTTGATGGACTTATCTAACCCACCATTCATTGTGTTGATGTTTAAACTTGTACAATGCAGACGCAGATCGTTTACGCGCCAAGCTCCAGAACGGCGATTTCGCTAATTGTGTGATAAGCCGACGAGGGGTCAAGTAGCTCTCCGTAAGCCCTACAAAGCTCCTACTGTAGTATTCCCCGTAATGCCATGATTACCAGTAGGTAGTTTGGGTGAGGAGATAGTGGTGTAGTACGCGCGTAAAAATCCTCTCTAGCGTACCCAATCCGGTAGCAGCATTAGCATACCTTTGTAGGACTCGATAGTGTGTTAGTATGTCTCCTTAGAACACATACTAAATATAATCAGACGTTTCTTCAGCTACCAATAAAGACTATCAGATGGGAGCCGTTTTGGCGCCGACGACTCCGTGAACCAACAGACAGTCTAGACGAGGTCAGGGCAGAACCAAGGTTTCGCCCAGGCCGTCCGCACCGAGGAAGAGCTGATACCTACGCTACTACTCTTACCTAGTATGGAAGGGTGAACCAACAGTGACTTCGGGGGCCGGTTCTGCGCTCTCATTGGATCGCGACTCAATCCTTCCATAGTGGCTATGTCTCTTTCGTGCAGGCGGCTTATGCAAGGCCAAGCGGTCAGCAAGACATTGATCGTGAAAGCAGATTCGTACTACTGCAGTACATGACGGCTGCGATGCCGCGAAGCGCATAGAGCATTGATAAACGTCAACAAGGCAAACAAGGCAGAGCAAGGAAACATCCGCAGCTCCATTCCTGTGCAGCATGCTTCCCGCTTCAGCAATTGCTTGCATATGCAGCGAGCGGCATGGTTTACAGAGAGGGTCACAGAGGGTCGCCGTCTGTATGTACAGAGTAAACTAATACAACTAATAGGTACAAGCTATTTCAACAAGGTATGACGACAGTAGTACCTATCGTATGCCATTGTTCCGTCTCAACCGCTGTCGCGGCCGTATGATCGACCGAACGCCTGTCGAAGGGAGATTTAACGATTTACACGCACTAGTTGTCCCGTGAGATGAATGACGTCTGTTGGGAGCCGCTAGATCGGGAGTCTTGAGTGAAATCGAGCACTTTTGCATCGAGATCTTTAAAGATGCTTAATTGTGTTATTTTTGCGAAATCCTTGATTCCACCTCGTCGGAATCTAGTCGCACTTGGACTTATTTTACTTATACCTGTTTTGCATCTGTACCTGCAGTAAGGAACTCGTGTGTTTCCAAATGCGTACATGTAGATACCTATATACCTACATACCTACATGTAGGCATTAGATAGCAGCTAGCTATAAGGACCGTCTAAAAGATGAATTTTTTCTTCTTCTTCTAGCTTGCTCCTCATCACCCCAAAATAGGTATGTAGCTACCTTAGCCAACCTAACCCTGAAACTAGCTATCCCTTTCGGCCATGTCCTCATAATAGAAGCCTCAATTTCCTTTCTGAACTTCTGATCGCTCTCATCCCTTATGGCTGCCGACCGCTTGACCGCGATGAGGATAGTCTAGGGTTTGCTTGCTGTCGCTATGTCGAAAGCTTCTGATTGAAATTGGGCGATGGGGCTGACACCCGCCAACTCCCAATCACCGCTGGCCACAAATCCGTGGCTTATACCGCCCACGACAAGGTGCCAGGTGCGCACAGGACTGCTCCCAAATATATAGCATTGGCCCGGAAACGTAATTAAATAAATACCGAACGAGGTATCGCGCTCGTGCAGGCTGTCCATACTCTATACTGTATGTGACAGACCGCAACGCCATACGTGTTATAACACCGGGCACTGACTGTGCGCTCCAACGCTTTCGGAGCAGACCGGTAGGGCCGTGAAATATTAAGACCGTGACCGCCGCGCATCTCCTGGTCGACGAGCCTCCCTGAGAAAGTCAATATGCCAGGTTAACCTTGCACCTACACGTGTACACTGCCCCGGACTTTACATATACCTACCGATGTTATTTTCGTTGTCGGTATCTCAGTATTTTACCACTGTAGGCTGTTTACCCAGGAGCGGGTACGGGAGCAAAGCAAACAGCTTAATGCCGTCACAACGTAACAACCGGAAGCCCAGGGGCAGTCTCGCGAGCCTCAAGCGAACCAGAAGCTGGTTATTTCGGAGCTTGCTGTCAGATTGCATTAAGTGCATTGTTTCAACATCGTCGACACGCACTAGGGAGAGCATCAGTCTGGGGGAAGCTCTTGAAGTGGGTTCCTTACATACACTACATGGTGTAGTAGTGCACAATTATACTAAGCATATCGGTACTATTTTTTTTTTATTCGGTATCTGCAGGACTTTTTTTTTCGTGTTCTCAGCCCTGTCGGAAACGGATCTTTTGACCCATCTTCAGATGCCCCTAGCAACCAGTCTCACGCCATTCTACTAGAGCTAAGCAAGCAACGCGGCTCGGTTTTTTTTTCGTTTGAAATCGGCCTCGGTTTGACGAGGCTTTTCTTTCCTTTCTGGCCTGGACCCTGAAAATACTGTGCTGCGAGGTGATGAGAGACAAGTGTCTCTTCGTCGTGGCCAAACGTGGCCGACGGGCTCCAGTAATTTACACACAGAGACATGCCATTCCAGTCGTCTGCGTCTCGCCCAGCATGGTGTCTGTTGGCCACCGGTCACTAACCCGCGTCTTCGATGTACGGCCTTACCCGTGTAACTGGAATGGTCTGGACAATCCCGTCAGCGACCCTCAGCAGTTCCCGGGGTTTCCAGACTGCTGGAGCGAGTTTGCTGCTAGCGGGAGTGCTGCGGAAATGACCTTATACATAGGACTCTCGAGCATCGAACGCCTACAGCTTAGTAAGTTGCGTAGCGAGGGCGCCATTGGATAGGTTACTTGGATGTGGTGTGTCGAGGAATCTGAACCCAGCTACCCACGTTGCCAGAACAAGAACCGGAGGGCTAGTAGCTCTCACGTAAGAACTGGGGCGATACTGTCTCTTACAGTATACGACTTGCACTACAGCCCTTCGCTAAAAGTACACTATCAGGCTATGAAACAATGCTGTGCATGGTCATTTTATACGGATTAGCTGTTCGAGAACAATTCTGGTCCGAGGCTGACGAGGCCGTGTAGACTTCTTACTCTGAATTATCAAGCTTTGATACTCAATTTACATGTACTGATTGGCTTGGCTCTATGTATGTAGCAACTGTGCCATGACTTTTGAAGAGCTATATATACCTATATGGATAGAACTTAGCCCTGCACCTCTGAGTAACGGCTTTGTTCTGACTATAGGGAGCCATGAACAAAGAAACAGGTAATGAGTAGGAGTATGCTAATATTATATCAAATGATTCTGAACACAGTACCTACAATTTTGCAGGACATTGACACTATTACAGTATAAGCGCGTCCACAGTCTGGACACTTCTGATGAATATGTCTCTTACGAGATATACTGTCTTAGCAGTTTCCACAGCTGATTTCGCTAGGTAGCTCCGAGTGCAGATAGTAGGGATATTTACCTACCTAGACATACAATATCCGTTACTGTATGTATTGTCCTAAATGAATTGAGCCGACGGACTGCTAATTCTTAGCTTTTTTTTCTTTCCCTACCTAGCCAACGTAATGTCTCTATTGTAAATCTTGATATTCTGATATCTGTTGACAGTGATGCAAACACTCTAGGTAGTACATGGGATATCCATCTGTCGATGCAAAGATCGCATTGATTTGTGACCATGATGTGACGCATTATTGTTAAAGAAGTTGTTAGTGTGGTCTGGGAATCTGTCATTCACACAATGCGTTGCAAGCCATGGTAACCATAGCTACAGGCGCTCACCGCTTCAATTCAGAGATACTAATGATGTAATCAATGCATAAATTACTTGTACACCAGACTCCAGCTTGCGGTTACACTCGCATACATGACCAAGTAGGCATAGCGGCCATCCTTTTCGGCATAGCTTCGACAGACTGATCAGCTAGCTCCAGCATTATTCAATGCAATCAGGGGAATCCTAGTCTATCCTTGTTGGGTAAGCCCTGGCGGTTGCAGTTCTCTGGAAACGGCGCTAGCGATGCCTAGCATTTTGGGTGTAGCCCAGCTGCCTGCCATTTTCAGCAGGCAGGTGGATCGTGCACCCAGTGAGAAGCGATCGCCCACAACCTTCCCCGTTCCAACCTGGCTCGAGCTGGACAAGGGCCCGGGTAGTGCTGGTAGCAACCTGGTAGCGACCTGGTAGCTGCTGTGCATTGTACCAAATTGCCTGGCAACGCCGACACCGTCTACCTACCCACTCCATCTCCCTCGCAACCAGCGTGCAGTGCAGTGCAAGCTTGTCCCGGGAGGTGAAACTCCACCGTGCCACGCCTGGAGAACAAAAACCAATGCACTCCCCTCTGTCCTCCTTCATGCCTCTCCTTCTTTCTGCAGCCGAACGTGTGAAGCCCGTCCCTCCCCGGTCTTCAACCAAGGTGCAAGCCGGTGCCGCTTCTCGACAATCCTCACGCTCATCCGTAGGCAATTCACCGAGTGTCCTTGCAAGGTAGGCTTCTTCTGGCTCTGTGGTACGTCGAGATGGCCGCCATCTACTCCTCCCCATCCGACCCCAATTCTGGCCCTGCCATGCCATGCCCTGCCCTGCCCGACCCGATCCGACCCCAATGCAACTGGATGCTGCATTGCTTAAGCTGTTTAGCAGTTTCTAGCTTCAAGGTTTTTGGGAAAGGCAAAGAGATGATGCGTATTTGTACATCTGTAACTTCAACTTAGAAATTACAACTGACATGGGCTGGAGAGACAGGCACCACGAGTCCATTTCTTAATCTTAATCGAGTCCATTGGGGGTTCATACCAACACACACCCTCCTGCAAGACAATCCAGCCTGCGAATGGTTCATACGGAAGCGGCACTTCGACCTGTTTCTTCCTCCTCTCCCTCCCATAAACGATTTCCTTGAATACCCTGTCTAGCAGCATCTGGGAGTGTCGACCGAAGACGGAAGTTGACAACCGGATACACTCATTATACTCCATTCCTTGTTTCTTTAATTTTCCTTCCGAATTATTTGCGGTCAAAATCGAACAGCTTAGGAGTTAAGGAATATTCAGACCCGCTATCGACACTACAGTGGAATTCCCCCTTCTAGAGCATTGCGTACGACATCTTTCCGGTTCAGAATCAAAGCCTTTACGACTGTATACCCAACCGTGCAACCCGAGCTCTAATCGCCTAAGCAACACATACCTGTGCAACATTGTGCTACAGAGCCATATGTACCTGCTTGAGCTTTATATCTGACGATTTGTAAAAGAATTCAGTCGTTTTGTTCCTGCATTCTTCCGAGCAGTAGGAGGAAGCATTCCTTAATTGTGGTAACAGCCTCCATTTGTTAGCAATACACATGGTCGATTGTATTCCGAGCAGCCATTGGAAAGTAGGATTATAATTAATTATCTTCTGGCCAAGGTTGATTCTTGATATTTCGCCAACATGGAGGCCTCTTCACCACTCGCAGCAATGCACCCCGCGGCTGCCCCTTCGTGGTTTTGTCCTTCCCATAGCCCTTACGGCTCTGGAAACATTTTCGGGGGAGGTCGACCGAGCATTCGGAACCAACTGCAGCGGGCAAGACCAGACTATTTCAATGTGAAGGCTATTCGTGGCTCGTCTCCTTCTGCGAGCCTGGCCGCCGATCTATCACAGAATTTCAGTTTGGACAACGAGTTCAGGTATGATTGCGAAGCTAGTAATGAGAAACACGGCACTGACAATATTAGCCCACGATTTCCCACACCTCGTCGCGCACTGTTCACGTCTCATATGGATCGTGGTAAGATAAATGCATTTCTCTCTCATTCAGCCGCTAACATGGATTGTCAGATTCTATCACTACTCCTCCCCTACCGGGGTCATCGTCTCCCTGGCCGATACCAGATGCTATGGATATTTCTCCTGTGCCACAGAAGCAGTCGTTTTGCACGTCAATCGAGATTACTTCACCAACTCCACTACAGTCGCCAGATGTTGATATGATGGAAGAGTCGCCACTTCAGATGACACGATCATCTTCTTCTTCAATGCTTGACGTTCCCAGATCAGTGACTGAGTAAGCTTTGTGACAGCACCTGGTGTAGATCTTGCGAAAGAAACTAATATCTAAGTAGTAGCCGCAAAAGACTGGGTCTGCGACGGCCATCTTTGACCCGAAATAAGGGTCATTCTACGAGTTCTCTGATAACTCGCTCACACTCAGAGCAGAACACTCTCTTCACTCGCCTTCACCCGGAGAGCCAAGTTTCGTCTTTTCGATTTGGCGCTGCACCTGTAGGTTTGGCTCCTTCAGAGCTTTTCCAAGACTCTCCGCCCCAGGACCGGCGACCACAGTCAGCGAATAGTCCTTCTGGCGTTGTTCCTGGATCATTTCGTAAACAGCTGCAGTTTGCTAGTTTAACAGGTACTCGGGAACACCGTAGCACCGCATCGCCTTGTGCAGGCCATTCTCGTCGGCCATCCAACCCCTTCAACCGACCGCGTCGCCAATACCGTCGATCTCTGAGCATGTTCGAGAACCCAGGTGATGTGATTAAGGGGAAGACGGAGGAGCCTGCTGCGCCGAGCAATCTGCAATCGGTCGTAGATGTCGATGAAATTGAAGATCTTCTCCTTCCTCACTTTTTCCCTGATGGTGAAAACGACGGCATTCCGAGAATTTCTCGCGACACATTTCTGGAACTTCTCGACGGAAAATTCAACGAGTCCTTCACCCAAAAGATTGTCATTGACTGCCGTTTCGAGTACGAGTATGAGGGCGGTCATATAGACGGTGCTATCAACTACAACGACAAGGACCTTCTGGCTCGACATTTGTTCGAAACTCCAATGGAAGGCAAGACGATCCTGATATTTCACTGTGAATACTCTGTTCATCGTGCTCCCCGAATGGCCCGCCACATACGATCCGAAGATCGCACTATCAATGCTGAGTTTTACCCTCGCTTGAATTACCCCGAAGTCTACATCTTGGAGGGCGGCTACAGCGATTTCTTCAAACTGCAGAGAGACCGCTGTTATCCTCAAGCCTATGTTGAGATGAATGCTGAGGAGCACGCCAACACCTGTGAGCGTGAACTGGGGAAGCTTCAGCAGAAGCGTAAAGGTTTGGGGCGAGCCAATACTTTTGCCTTTGGTGCTCATCATGAGCCTATGTTGTTCGATTCCCCGACCGCACCCGGACGAGCTGCTGCGCAGCTATCACCTAACCTGATGATTGGTAACTCTCCTATTCTGGGTGATTATCGATCCCCTGCTCGACGTATGGCCTCTTACTGAGCAGCTTTTGGCCTGCGAAGAAGGGATACGTTTGAGATAGAAACGTGTAATGATTAATCAGAAGCATGGGTCCCTATTGAGATCTAGGATCCCCATCTATCTGTCAACGACCCGGAGTCACACTCCCTATATCGCCTTTTACGATCCTTTGAAGCCCAATTTTGGCCATGTGCCAGATTGGCATTGCTGCCTATATGTATAGGCTTTGTATATAAATTGTGGATTTATGTGGTCGTGGATTTCATCGAGGAGACGAGCAATGTGCGCATGAGGAGGAGAGATACCTCTTAAGAAAGCACCGTGGAAGTATCATGGTCAATGAGAGAGGTTGTGGGTGAATGAATGGCGCATCGTGGCCGTGGCGCCATTTGCGGCGTGAGGTTCATGGAATTGAGAGTCGATCGAGAAGAGCTCGAGGATATATCAGAAGGACCAAGGGAAACTTGTGTTGGTGCCATCATTTGAGCTGCATATTTTGCATTCATTCCACGAGAGGTGGAAATGGAATCAAAGCCAGGCTCTTGCACCACTTAGGTAGCTTACCAAGATAGCTTACCTAGAGGCGCGTTTATACCAGTAGACGGGTACTCAGCAGCATCACTGCAGCCGCAAGGCATTTTTTTATTTTATTTCTTAGCATAGGAGCAGGAATAGGAACTTGTGTAAGGCGTAGCTTTCTCAGATGAAATCAACCAATCACCGAATGCTCCTGTGCTGCCAAAACGCTGTGCCATGTGGATGTATTATTACAAGGTCCTCTATCCCGACCAGCATCCGAAAGTTATATAGCCCTTTTATTCTTCCATCTCGTCATCCTCCTTGTCCTCCTGGTCTTCGTCCTCATCATCTTCTGAGATGGCCTTCTTCGCTAACCGCTCAGCCTCTTCGAGGAGCTCCTTGGGAACCTCCATATGCCGGCCCTTGGTGGGTCCGCTCGCGGTGCTGATCCAGCTCATCTCCAGCTCAAACTCCTTGTCCTTGTTGTCCTGCTGCGCCACGTAGATGATCCGCGCAGCCTCCTTGACAGCCTGCTTCAAGTCCAGCTTGCCCTCGGACAAATTAAGCTTCTCGAGCTCCGCCTTGGCGGCCTGGCGACCTTTGCCCGTTGCCGCGCCGTAGTAGCCCCAGTACATGCCGCTCGGCTCGATCATGTAGAGGCCCGGGCCGCCGTGGGAGCCTTCTACTTTCCCGCCGGCGCCGACCGAGGGGCCTGACCCGACTTCGCCGTCTACGGGGGCTTCGAGCTCTGAGTCGAAACCGCCGATGATGGCTGTGATGCCGAAGGGTCGTACCGACTGGTAGAGCGTGTAGGCTTGGAGGTAGCCGCCCATGCGGCTTGCTAGGTCTGACGTGGAGATGGGCGTCTTGAAGGTCTCGCGCCAGGCGCGGGCTTCGTCGCGGGCGCGGTCGACGAAGTGGTGGCCGTCTGGGACCATGCCTGAGTATACCTATGTAGCAAGTATCAGCGTACCCATGACATTATTTCGCCTTGTAATGTCTGTCTGTCTCTCATATGGGACGGTGCAGTGCGGTATGATGCAGACGTACAACTCCTAGATGCTTGTCCACCGTCGCGATCCTCTTGTTGGCGCCGGGTTTGAGCAGCTTCGACGTCACGACCTTCTCGACGGCCAGCACGACGCCATCCTTGCAGCGGATGCCGACCGAGGTGCCGCCGTTCTCTACCGCCTTCACGGCGTACTCGACTTGGAAGTTGCGGCCGTCGGGGGAGAAGATGGAGTTGGCGAGATCGTAGCCTGTTCCTATCGACGTCTGGTCTGTGGTGTTAGTGCATCGGTGTGTGGGATATTGATATATTGATATATGCACGAGGCTGAATGGCGGACAAAGGACGTACCATGTTGGGCTACTCTCTCTGTGTATGAAGAACGGTTATGGGGAGCTGTGGTGTTGGTTTATATGTTTCGGTATTTGAGTAGTGTGAGAGAGGAGGGGGTTTGTGAAATGACGATGTAAATTGATTGTTGAAGCTTCTGGAGAGGGAGGGATGTTTATCAGGCAGCCTGAGCTGCGTGTCGCAGTTGCATCAGCAGCTGCACCTTGGTAGATACCTAGCATGGTAGGTCCAGTTTAGCTTGTGGTACTGGTTGTGGCTGAAGCTCCCCAGCTTTCTCTGTCACTACCTAAGCCACTCCTAGGTACCTTACACTTTACGTAAGTGAGCTCTGAGACAGACCCACCTACTACCAATTCCTGGGTAGGTGTCTGCAGGGTAGCTTCCCACTAGCCTAGAGGGTACATTCCAACGTAAACATCTGCGTACTTCGAGATAAATTTATTCCAAAGTTCGAATATGACTTATAGGTAGTCTGGATTTAAATCCCGCCTTTCCCTTCAATCAACAATACCCAGTAGGTAAGTACCTATATACCTACAACTGCACCTTGCCTTTAAGTAACAACGCATGTTGACCACATTCCCAGCCCACCTGTTCACCCGCTTACCTTGCAGTTGAATTCCCAACAACCCGGTCGACCTGCTTGGACAGGCCCGACAGCGGCATTTGGTGCTTCCATCAAGTTGGCCAGCGCGCTGTTGCATCTATTTCTTTTCTCCCTCCATCTTCACGCACACGTTCCATCCCCATTTAGGGTACCGTTCGATGTGCTGGGACAAAGAACCGCGACCGTTCCGTTCCCAGTTTTGCGCCGAGCCTTCAATCCTCGAGGTCCTGTGCTTCAGCAACCAAAACGAACTCTCATCAGGACAGAAATCGCGTGAGCTTCTGTATCTGTCCCAATTACCGCCGTTTTGGCTCGACGTCGGGGGAGGAAACCAGGCCGCGCACAGGAGATTGGCGCTGTTAGCTGCGAGCATGTGAGAGGCTCGCAGCACTCCAGTCACAAAGTTTCCTTTCCCTTCTAAAACGCCACCATGACGCAGGCTCCTCCACGAAAACAGCGTCTCGAGATACCTCTATCTTCGAAACCGAGAGATTACCGGCCTGGCGACGGCCCCGCCCTCGCTCCCGTGCGCCTATCGCTCGAACACGACACAGACGCGTTTATTGTCGACAAGCAGGTCCTCCCGGGTCAACCTGTCAATGGCGACCTCAAACTAGAGCTCTACTACATTGTGAGCTGGCCAAACCTACCGAAAGCGCGCGTCGCCGTCCTGGCCACCAAGATACTCGATTACGTGTCGCCGCGCGCATTAGAAGATTGGGAATATGAACGCTCCTTAGAGAGAGACGAGGAGGATCAAAGGCGGGTGGCAGCCGAGAAAGCAAGGCAAGAAGAACGCGACAGGGCACATGCGGCCTCCATAACACCAGGAACGGGAGTGTCGACACCCCTTACGTCGGGCCAAAAGAGGCGTGGACGGCCCAGCAAGGCGGAGATGGTTGCCCGCCGGCTCGCACAACAAGCAAGCTTTGGCGCAGATGAGCTAGCAAACGTGCCTTTGCCGCCTACCGCGACGAGTGGACCATCATTATCAACTCCCAAGAAAAGAAGGCTACCACAAGTCTCGATGGATCTCGATGAATTAGAGGACCCCGATATGAATGAAGCGATTTCAAAACAGCGTCAGGCCGATAGTGTGCGTGACAGCGATTCACCAATGGCTGGAGATATGGATGAGCCAGGCCAGCTAGACACTGGAAATGGCTTCACAGCGCTGGATTCTTTTCCTCCTGGCCCTTCATCCCGAGGGTATGCTGAATCTTCCGTCCCCAACCTGCCATCCTCAACCCAAAATGATCTGAGCCGATCTATCTCCCCCGTCCCGATTTCCCTGTATCACAACTCGAAAGAAGCATCATCAAGATCAAAAACTCAGCTCACCACCCCTGTGCCAGTCTCCACATATCCTAGACAGACGAGGAAGAGGAAATTGTCAGTACCTCAGGAGAAAACCATTACTCCTGTGCCAACGCCTTGGTACCCGCCTCCCAGGGTGAAAGAGAAGCATATTGTAGCCAATACTGCCATCCCAACACCTAAATGTCCCGTTCCTAAGCCAAAGCTAACCCAAAGGCGGCATGAAGTAACAGTCACGCCGGTCCCACTTCCAGTTGTAAACCCAACCCAAAAGCCAAAGATTTCTCTACCACATAAAGTTTCTTACACGCCTGTCCCCGCACCTGTGCTGCCAAAAGCACCTGAGAAAACAAGCATAGTTGCTAATATCCCTGGTCACCCACCCTCATCAAGCACATCCGACGAAGCAGTGGGCTTATGTAAGCAAAATGGATTCACTCCAGCTGGCCGTAACCACAAGAAGCGACCCGCAGATTTCGGTGAAGAGGCGGAGGTCGGGGCCGTGTCTAACGATTCGCCGCATGCCCCTTCAAAAAGCTCAACGTCAACGACTAAAACTACCAGTTCTCGCAAAAAGAAACCACCTCAGCCGATACAAGAGCAAGAATGGGAAGTAAAGCAGTTAGAAGACGATTCATATGTCGAGATAGATGGTAAATTAGTCCGACTCTTCCAAGTTCGCTGGAAAGGCAACTGGCCAGCGGACCAGAATCCGACCTGGGAGCCCGAGGAAAACATACCCCCGGCCTTGGTACGGAAATACTTCAAGGACCAAGCGGCGAAAGAAGCTCGGGGTAGTTCGGCTTCGAAGAAAGTAGAAAGACCGATACCTCCTCTGAAGAGGAAATATTCAAGCGTTGCGGAGGCGTTTGAGGGCGATGCGGACTACCCACCAGGACCGAGCAATGGACACTCGGGCGGTTTGCGAGGTGAAGAGGGAATTGAGAGGGATGACTATGCAGAAGAGGAGCTCTTACAGGTGACGGAGCAGACGAGGAATAATACCCCATTTCAGAGACCTCGGGTAGATCCGGCGCTAGTCATGGAGCTCATTGCATCTTTCCTGTAGCGTAGCTACCCGCTATCCAGGGAGTGAGTTCCGGTCTTTTGGTATAGCTTCACCCCATACTGACGAGAAATGAACTCGTTCTTCGATAGCATGGGAGAACAAATGTGATCACTACGATGGCTTATACATATATTTTAATAGACACCCCAAGCTCAAAGCTTCTTCAACCAGCCACGGCCACAGTAACTGCATAAATTCAAGTCACGGAATCAAATAATAATCACTACGAAACGGCCTTTCGTTTATTTTTTTATTTTTATTTTTTTGCAACTATTCTGGGGTGAAAATGTCTCAGGAATCTGGATATACTGGTAACAGAGCGCATTTCAGTATGGTATGTAACTTGCGAAAGAGATAGTCTCGAGGCATCCCTTCCCTTATCGTCGCGTCGATATTCTTTTATACATCCACCATAATCTCGCCATATTCACCCATCGTCCCAGGTAAATTGGATGATAATGACCTCTCTCTCCCCCCCATTCTCGTTTTCAGAGCTCAAGCACGCAGGATCCGTTGTCCATCCTTTTCTCAGTTCTTCAGCTCTTCGAGCGGTCCAGCACAGGGATCAGGGGCGTAATAAACGCCGCGGTGCGGGAGTTCTCTGACAATGATGCGGTATGCGTTCTGGGCTTGCTCGACGCTGCGGAAAGAGAGGATGAGGGTACGCCTCTCTTTCTCTTTCTCCTTTCCCTTATCCTTCTCTTTCTCCTCGTCCATATCCTCCTTCTTCTCGAGAACTCCCGGGGCCGACTCTTCCTTCTTCTCCGCGTCGTCGTCATCGTAGATTTTCTGGATTTCATTATTGTCCTGCTGTTGTGGTTCAGAGCCATTGAGGACAATCCATTCTTCATACAGCTCTCTAGTCTCTTCTTTCTCCTTCACCCCAGTTGACTGCTGCAAATCCTTGACAGTGGTAGTAGTAGCCTTGGCAGTGGTATCAGTGATGATATTAGCGTCGACAGCAGGAGTAGTATCATTAGCAGTATCGTTAGCGGCGGTGGCGGTCGTGACCATCGACATCGGAGTCGGAGTCGGAGTGGCGGGCCCCGTCGACGCCACGAAATCGTGCATACGGCGTTTCACAAGACAGACCTCCAACGCGCGGGCGAGGTAGTCATCGCACTCCGGAAGCGCAAGGCAGCGCGTTATCCCGCGGAGACCGATGTCGTCCATGAGCGCCGTGCGCACCGGGTACGACGCCGTCGGCACGAGCGTCACCTTCACATTCCGCCCGTGTAGATTTAGCGTTTTCACGCGGCGGGCGTAGGCATGGGCAGCGGGCGGGTGCACGAAGCACACCATCATTGTCGTCGAGCCGCCGCGGTGGACGCGCAGGATCGCGCCGCCGCGGACACGGGATAGGACGTCTGACCAGGTCGTAGATAGCTTTAGACCCGTGAACAGGACCATGCGGGACCCCGGGGTAGACTCGGAGGGGCCGTCTGGTTTATATTGGATTCCGTATCTGAACATCGGTGGGATGTTGCCGTCTCGGTTAATGGAGGCAGGGGTCTTGTTCTGGTGCAGACATTGCCAGGCGTCTCTTGAGGTGTTCCAGATGCCGAAGACGGGAGCTTCTAGCTTGGGGTGAGGGACCGGCTTCGCTTCTTCTCTTTTTTGTTCTTGTGCCTTTCTGGAATTCATGTTCGGGAAGCAGATCACAGGTCTTGGTCGAAACCCTTGAGTGTTGACGGGGGCTAGCATCGGGGTCGCAGGAGCTAGAACCGGGGTCGAGATAGGCGGGAGGACCTCTGTGTCCACGATATTCGGGAACTTGGGTCTTACCAGTGCCGACGACGGTTTGCGGCTGCAGCCTTTCTCGTTAATCACAAAGGAAAACCCCTCGGTGGCGGTGATGTTGTAGCGATAGTCCATTCCGGGCAGCATTGTGACGGACTTGAGAGATTCCTCGATCGTGCCATATGTCTTGAGACGACGCTCGAGCTCCTTCTTTAGGTTGTCGGTTCTAGTGATCTGCTGCGCGAGGTCCTGCATCTCGTGCATCTTTTCCTTCTGACTCTGCAAAATGCGCGTGGACAGGGCTACGGGGCCCCCTAGGTCCGTCCAGTCTCCCTTTGGGAGAGCGTTGTTGCACATGTAGCAGAAATGCGCGAGCTCAGAGAGTTCTGCTGATTTCACATCTCTGGTTGCCTCGAGGTAGGCGATTTGGTACCTTGCGCGGGCTACGTCTTCTGTGACCTTGTTGTCGCTGTTCCAGCCAACCGCGAGTAGACCAGTAAGGCGACGCTTAGCTTCACGTACCTTGTCACCGGTGCCGCCAGAGCAGTATCCTTTCGCGAAGGGGTCCATTGTAGCAAGAGCGCTGGTAAGTGATCAGGTAGGAAGCAGTGAGAAGCGAATTTAGAGATATTAAGGTTTTGCAGAAGGTGGAGGGAGATCTGTGTAAGCAGCAAGGTGCAATGTGCAAGATGCAAGGTGCAAGGTGAAGTAAGGAAGGTAAGGCTGGTGGTAAAGGGAGTGTGTGGAAAATAGTGAGTGGAAGTCTGGAAGAGGAAAGCCTCAAGGTTAAATAGAGGAGAGAAGCCTCAATGAATGCAAGTACGAAGCAGGTACGAAGCAGGTACGAAGCAGGTACGAAGCAGCAACGGCCCGCACAATCAATGTACCCAATGTATAAGATTAGGTAATAGGTAATGTATGCCTAAAGCACCTAAGGTAGGTATGTAGTTTCAATGCATGTAATACCTAAAAGTCTGCGAAAACGCTTTGTGCTTAATAGGTGCAAGAGAATGGGCTTGACGTGGTAGTGTAGTTTTGTATAGGTTTAAAAAGTGGGCACAATAGAAGTTATATTGGCCGGTGTTACTCACATAGTATAAAAAAAAAATGCTGCATGTGGAATCTCCATAGATTGTATTCGAGCTATCACTTGATTTTGGTAGGTAGTGGAGATAGAAGGAAAATAAGAAGTTGCTCGGTCCCTTCAATAGGCGGGTCCCTTGAGGTTCTGTATGGGAAATCAATATAAAGTCTGCACCTCGATAATGAGAGGGGGGCAGGCGTTGAAGGCATGGCTTGTGCAGGAATGGAACCAAGGTGCGTGAACAATGGTCATTCTCGTGAGCTAACAAGGTCTGAGAAATGACTAAATCAGTTACCCATTATGCATCGTTTGGTAGTCATTTGATAACCTATTCAGTAAATATTTCGCCGAACTATATATACATTAAACATCCTATTCCTTCAAAGCCTGATATTGCATGGAATGTGCGAGGATGTGAGGGGATCAATGACACAGAGTGAACCAGTCATAGACTCTTGTTGACTCTATGGAAAGGAATCCAGCCCTTCTAACACTCTACACATGTAAAACCTCCTTTTCCATTATAGCAGTTCTTGCTGATAAGGGCAAGACCATCTGCGACGAATAGCCATGTAGCAATAATTTGTATTTCATTCAGGGCGGAACTGTTATGATATATGATAAAAAGAGTTGAATTGTATATGGTGCAAGAGCATCCAGAGCCTATTGTAGATTACTGTACCTCAATGGTTACTTCCTGACAGAGACATCCCAAGAACATCTATCTCTGCATTAAGGACTCAATCACTTATTGCGTATACTTGCTGAGTTTACCAGATCCGTTCGGGGTTGTAATACGTCTTTGTCGTATTTGTCTAACTAGGTATCCTCCAATCATGTATTGGGTTGTAACTTAAGTGCTACGACGTGTTGGTTTCATGTAGTTCAATGAACTTAAAGTCCCAGTAGCCATAGATTGATCAAGGCGGCGCGCTACTTTTTCACCACAATTCAAGCTATTAGATTGTCTACCATCAAGGCTTTGAGGAAACTATATAATTACCCATAGGGTCAGTTGAACAAGCTGGTTCTATCAAAATCTTCTCAAAGAAAATGACTGTAAGATTACATCGGTTATGGTTTTGGAAGAAGTGTATCATCTTGTCTGCTTTCGATCGGAGGAGAACCACACCATCTGTTAAAATATTAAGCTTCAAATGAAAATACAACCACGGACCTAATATATCATTCAGAGGCCAGATCCCCAATATTAGGTGGTCCGTGTATGTGAACCCTATAGAAGGCGATAAGTGTCTCGTAGGGGTTTTGAAACCCTCCGGGCTTGGTCCCCACTACTATCCAACGAAACCCTCCGAGCTTTTCAGGGGAGTCGGCCGTCGCACTCGCCCGGACTTTAAGGCAGAAAATAAGAAAGGACAGTATAAAAATAAAGAGCAAAAGAAACAAGCTGAAATTGAAACTCACCGAGCCTAGGTAACATTCATGCTTGAAGAAAACTAGCTCTCATGGATTCAATCTCAGTTTAAAAGTTCATTTCAACCCGGCACCTCAAATTGTTGGTCCCAGCTTCACTTCAGACAAAGTACTACAGCAAAACATAAATACTTCAAACATGAAATCTATAGACTCGATTGAGACGCATACGCATCGTCCGGCTGCGGAACAGAGTCTTCAGCAAACTCGAAAGGGGCCGAGATTCTGGGCGATTCTTGGCGTCCTCGCTTTAACAAGCCTTCTAACATCTTTGGAAGCCACGGTGACATCGACGATCTTGCCAGCCATCGTCACCGATCTGGGCGGCGGGAACAACTATATCTGGATAGCTAATGCGTATTTCCTGGCCCTGTACGTTCTCTATTCGGACTCGTCCCCTTTCTCCAACGAAGAAAATTTCCATTTCTGATTGGCCGTGGATGGCTAACATTGATCGATGAATAGGGCTTCTCTTCAACCAATGTTTGGGCAACTCGCAAACGTTTTCGGCCGTCGGTGGCCGTTAATCTTCTCGACGGCCGCCTTTGTCCTTGGAAGTGGTATATGTGGCGGGTAAGTGCTAGTTCTGGAATCGATTTTCTTCGGTCTTATTGAGTGAACAAGCGTGTTAACAATATGTTGCTTTCAGAGCGAGCAATACGGCCATGATAATTGCTGGTCGAGTAATCCAGGGAATTGGAGGCTCCGGCGTGAGTGTGCTTTGCGAGACCATCATATGCGACTTGGTACCTCTTAGGGAAAGAGGCAGTTATATGGCCATTGTATTTGGTATGGTGTCTCTGGGAGCTGCACTCGGTCCCTTGTTCGGTGGGCTCCTTGTCAGCTACAGCACTTGGCGTTGGGCCTTCTATTTGGCTTTGCCTATTGGCGGCGTGGCGTTGGTGATGCTATTTTTATTCTTGCACGTCAATTACGACAAGTCGAGGAGTCTGGCTACTAAGCTTTCCAGTCTCGATTGGCTAGGAAATATCGTCTTCATCGGAGCTTCTAGCTCGGTGCTGATTGCTCTCAGCTGGGCAGGGGGCGAGTACCAGTGGTCTTCATATGAGGTGCTCGTACCGCTTATTATTGGTATAGTCGCCTTGATCGGATTTGTCGCGCTTGAGGCTACACGTTTCGTCGTGAACCCAATGGTGCCTCTCCACCTCTTCGCCAGCCCCGTCACTTCCATCGTCTTTCTCCTGACTTTCCTCCATGGCGTTGTCACTATTTGGGCACTATACTTCCTCCCCGTTTATTTCCAAGGTGTCCTTGGCGCAACTGCTTACCGATCTGGTATCATGCTCCTGCCAACTATCCTCGCGCTCGTACCCGCCGCCATCGTCGGCGGCCTCCTGCTCACAAAGCTCGGCCGTTACAAGCCCCTGTTAGTTGTGGCGCTCGCATTCATCGTTGTCGGCTTCGGCCTCTTCTCGCTCCTTAATGAGAACTCTACTACGGGAGCCTGGGTCGGCTTCCAGATCGTCGAGTCTGTTGGCACTGGCCTGGCCATACCGGGTTTGCTCCCGGCCCTCTTAGCGCCCCTGACCGACAAGGACACGGCTCTTGCGACGGGCACGTGGTCTTTCATGCGTAGCTTTGGCATTACCTGGGGCATCGCCATCGCGGGCACCGTCTTCAGCAGCCGGGCTGCGCAGCTGGCTGGCTCGGGAGCCATTAGCAGCAATTCAACGGTGGCCGCCGAATTTATGGCCGGAGGAGCGTACCAGGATGCCACGGCGCAGTTCCTAAATTCACTTTCGGCAGAATTGCGCGCCCAGGTGGTGGCAGTTCAAAGTGGCTCGCTGCAGCGATCGTGGCAGGTCGGTATTGCCTTTGGAGCACTGGGTTTCATCGCCGCTCTAATGCTCAAAGAGGTGCCGCTTAGAAAAGAACTTGATAGTGACTTTGGCATGACGGAGAGCCATGAGCCTAACAGGGAGGTGGTAGAGACAACGCAAAAAGAGGTATCAGCAGCTACGTTGAATGTCTGATAACAGACGGGGTCATGGTGTCAGTGCCAGTAGATACATATAGAGACGCGCTAGGTGTAGTAGTGCTAGGGCATATCATAGAGCCTTTTTCTTGGTAACATAGATTTAGTTAGTTTTTTAATATCTTCAAAATATCGACAGCCCGATTATGTTCTTAATCGCCTAAGAACGCCATTGCTGTCTTAATAGTCTCTCGTATTGACTCCACGTACGACTTTCCTCCGTGTGATCTAACATCCTCCTGTGTCATAACAGTATGAAACAGCCGTGCTCGATCTCCATTGGAGAATATCCCTCCGGTCGACTGCGAAGCAGTCACCTCACTTGAAAGGCAATATGCTGCTGGAACTCCCATGTGGCGCTCTAGAGTCTGGATTTGACTCTGGATGACGTCGATGATCCCTGCGGCATATGCTTTGAGTGGCATGTCCTGCAGTGAGGACATGCCCCCAATACGAAACACCGCTTTCACCTTCATGGACTTGATGTTTTCCAATTGCTGTTGACCGAAGCAGCGACTAACTCCATGAAACAAGGAATCGTATAGTCTCATCAGTGCAATATAACTTGAGAGCACCAAGAGTGCTGTCTCGGTACTCAGGGGCTTGGACTGGTAATTACATGGCTCAGTGTTTAGTGAGGCGAGTTGACTAGATGCGGCAGGTCTTGTCTCCGTCGTCAAGTTTTGGAGAATGTCGATGAACTCCTTGGTGCACGTCAGCACTACCGCGACAGGATTGTCAGCTGTCGTGCCCATAGAGTTGCTCTGTTTACAACCTTCCACAACGTTGTGGGGGTCTAAGAAGAAACTGCCCATGGCAGAGACGCGCTGCTCCATCTTTTCTTGGAACCGCATCAGCGAACTTGCTGCACTTGGACATTGGACGAGACTCGGATTTGACAGGTATTCAGATGCATCAAGAAACGAATCGATACTGAGCATTTCATTGGAGTTCTGGCCCGAGTAAATCATGTCAAGGCTATCAGCTGGTCTCAGGAGTTCTAAATGCTGCGATGGGTTGCTCAGTTGGTCCATCAGTGTGGGAATACTGTCTGACGCAGGGGCATGGTATTCCTCGGTTAAAAGAGAGGCAAAGAGATTTGGGCCATCAGGCGCCGTACAGGACTCCGGGTCGCCGTCAAATGATGTATCTTGTGACAGTTGTACGGCGGGCTCTAACAGTTCGAGCCCAGCTTCTCCGAGACCATTCAACAGGGTACCTCCGCCGAACCATTCCGTATCCACGGACATGGAATCTTCCGCCGCAGGCGTTTGCAACTCACTAGGACCACTGTCTGGCAGCGTCGATCTACACCCAGGTGAAGAACCACTAACAGGGGTCATGGCCAAGTCTCGAGGCATGCTGCTATCGACTAGACGCGCCTTTCTCGGTCTTCCTGGATGGCCAGCAGCACCGGTCACACATCGCTCACCAACACGAATACAGCGGGTGCATGACCCTGTGCTGTTTTCACCACGCGGACATCGGACTCGTTTTGCTCTGCACCGGTCGCAGGCGGATCGCGTTGATGTCTTTGGGGTATCCATTCTATGCGCTTAGTTGGTAATTCAATTATGATATACGAGCGTAATACGGCTAGGTTCGAATTACATCACGTTGTGCCTGGGCGTACTTGGGTATGGTATGTAACAGGGAGATGAAAATGCACCGAGCGTGGCTCAGGGGATCTCGGAGGGTTTTCGTCTAGCCTATAATCGAGGTAGTAAGATAGCTCTTACAGCCATTATATGGCGGGGCTTCTACCAACAAGCATAATCAACTCTAGGATCTTGAAGACATTAGGCAACTAAAATTTATATAAATGAGGGCTTGTAATCTCTCTTTCACATTTCAGCTTTGAGCTGATGTATTGATAAAATCATACATGAGATCTTTTTGGGATGAGCAGGTTCTACGCCATTGGTTCTATGAGTACTAACTGAGCAATGTAAGCCTTTCTTGAGCTAGCGACAAGCAAAATACGGGATTCCGGGTATGAGCGAGCGTATCCCAAGTTGTGGAATTCAAGATATCATAATAATAATAAGGCGTCGTTCACTACAAACAAAAGTTTTTCATCTATCGTACATGGTTTGTCTCAGGGTGACTCTTGATACGGCTCCACCATACATCCTGTTCCGTCGGCCGAGCTCTAGTTCAACAACGTCATGGCCGTCAGGCGCTTGCACACACGATCAACCAGGCTTCTCTTATTGATCAGTAAGTAAGTGCTAATTATCGTCAAAGACGTCTCCAAGCTGCCAGAAGAAGAGGAAGCGACTTAGAAGCGTTAAATAATAAGGGTGTAGCCATTTAAGGTTAGTTTTCACTATTATTACAAACCAACATACGCCAGCCGCTGACACAGTGCAGAAGCAAGTTCAAGCAAGGGATAAATAATAAGCACGAAAAATTATTGGTCTTTGAACATCCGCTACCGTCGTAGATGCGAACGGAGAAATTTCATTATTGGATATGACTTGAGGGGCATGCGCTCATCAGAGTTATGTACCGCTCATGGCCCAGAGTTGCTGCTCAGTCCTTCGACCGTCGACGTAAATACATCTGGCATAATATACAGAAATGAGGGGACGATCGCAACAGTATTCGGGAAATTTGAGAGGCGTATTAACGAGAAAGATATCGCTTAATTCAAAGACCTTGTTAACCGCTGGCTAAGAAAACACGATAACCAAATGACAAAAGGAGATGTTGTAGTTACGTACCTATTCAAGCCTCTCGCCCAGTTATGTTTGATACGGTAGGAGTAGTTTACAATGGATTCAAGTGATGTTTCCTTTTAAGGTTTCTTTTCTTCCAATCTCTAGAGCCGGCCATCATCCACCTTTGAGCTCTACAGATCACTGTAACATTGAGTCAGTCACAACCATCTCAGCTCGCGAAGTAGCTGATTCGGAAGTATTGAAAGTATTCAATGCTTCATCGTAATCAGAAAAAGACTCTTTGGTGTATTAGATACAGAGTTGACGGCGACGATGCGAGAAATAACTTACAGCCTTCTCTTCCATTCAGAGATGAAAATTCCGGTCCTGCAGAGTCCCTTTGCAGGCTTTCAAGGAATAATAGGATTGTATTTGCAGCATTTCTTTGCATGATAAATTGTTCCAAAAGACGAATCTCCTCAGGGTAACGTTGTGGTGTGGCGTATACAATCTGTAATGAGATGCCCCAAGGTAGAGCTGCCAAGACTGTACCACATAATCCGGCATCCGTACTCCAGAAGTACGGAAGCGCGTTGGTTATTTTTCGAATAAAAGGGAGAGGGTCAATCTCGGTAGGGATCTCCGATAATGGAGGGTCATAGATCGAAATCAGCGTAGCCCGATTTATCACATGGCAAGTCCAAAACAGCAACGTCATATGAGCGAGCGGCAGATAAGGAGGGCCAAGGGAATCGACACGTATCTCCTCGTCAATATTGAAATTCGTCAACGGGCCAACTTCTTGTAGCCAGCTTTGGAGACGTTTATCCATCTGTTGACATGTTTTGAGTACTTCCTCGTGCAAGCGAGCCTTCAACGTAAGGTCTGCACAACACCGCATCTCATCCGTGTCAGCAAGTATCCCACTCAGGTCAGCCATAATATCATAGAGCTTATCCATATGAGATTTGGGTTCCTTTTCCCATGGTACTGTTCGCCATTCCTGTGTGTTTAAAGGGGCGCGCTGTCGATTTGCTATTGATGCAACGAGCTATGTTTGACTTAGCAAAGCAAAGCAAGTAACAAACTACACCAGAAGTTGTCAACTCACGAGAGGATATCGCCCATTGGAGAAAAACTGGTGGCTCACACCGGACTGGTATGAATAGGGGCTGCGCGCATGGAAAATGGCGAGCAGTCCGCTTAAATGGCTATGCCATTTAGACCCTTGTAGCAGCAAGTTCTTGTCAGCGCCGTGAAGAACCTATACAGGGCAACTCAGATTAGCTCAGATCGGCGATTTGTTGGCTTGTCATATAACCGGCATCCGCCGTGGCTCACCTCAACCAGACTGAATAGTTTACAGGCGGCTAGTGTTGAATTGCTCTGCGCTTGGGACGGAACACACAGCACTGTATGGAGTTTCCGGAGAGCATAGCAGTATGACTGGACAGCAAACTGTAACTCCCCAGCAGCAAACAAGCCTAAACATAGAAAGGAGAGGCGGATTGCTTGGTCAGAGGGGTGAAGATCGTATGCAATCTCAACCCAATCGCGTGACAAGCGGTTTGCTGGGAGGTACTTGCCCATGAATATACTTATGTAATTTTCTACATAAGCAGTCTGTACCAGCCCTCTGTGAAGGACAATATTGGTAACACCATCAAGTCCCTGCTTGGGCTCTTTTCGGTAGACCACAGAAACAGCCTTGGCCTCAGTACATTGAGTGTAGTTGAGGAATATTCTTTTTCTTTCGTAACCCCCACATTCAAGCCCTGCACAGGTGCATTGAGTGCATACTGGCCGCTTTCTATCGCAGCCCTTCTTTCGAGTTCTGCAAGTCGAACATCCCTTGGAGCGACCCGGGACCCCAACCATCCTTCACAGCTGAAACAAGTTGGGTTACCTAGAATGCCTATCCGGTAGTACACATTATCTCGTAACCGCGGTAGGCGATGGCACAGGTCCCGGTTTGTATTCAAGTACAGTCCGTTGCTGTCTAGGTAGCGGTTTGCTTCGAGTGTGACCCGGGTTTGAATAACGTCATCAATGATAGGAAGAACTTATTCGCGATGGACGTTACAGGTACATGTACCATTCAATAACCTGGTTCTGGTGGCTAACTTTACAGCCCACATTGAACTATAACGTTGTCTTGTTCGAAGATGTTTGTATGGGAGATGAGCTGATGTCTGGTAGATTGGGATGCACTTCTGGGATCTGATTAGACCATTTATCCTAGCGGTATTTCGCTGACATTGACCCCTTACCCAACAGAGGTTAGGGAGGTACCACTCTATTGTCCGGATCTCACGCCGTCGCCTTACGTGAGCCCACTTAGTTGCTCCGAAATTGGAAACATTCCGCGCCAGTGGGACATAAGAAGCGGCCCGAGTGTCACACAGCTCTGCCCAGGGGACTTCAGTTCCTCCCTCATACGTACGTTATGTCGGAAGCGGACGCGTGGACTTCGCGTGTATGTCAGGTCCATTCAGATATAATGATCCCGACCCAACGGTTGCCTAACACGTCTCTCATGGTATCTAGTCTACATTTGCCGACTCCCATCCATGCTCCCCCTTCATTAGACATCCCTGTACAAGCTATTTACGATCTCTTTGATAAACTCTAGCTACCAAGATCGGATACATTTCTCCCTTGACACTACATGTATGCGAAAAGGAAACTACATTGTGATCAATGAATAGCTAACTCCCAGTATTGTAGCTAATCTATAGGCTAACTAGTCTAATTAATTGAGCCTCTTTCATTTCTCATCCAATCATTGTATGAGTCGATAAATAATACCATTTTATTCTCCTCCATAAAGAACAGAAGACATAAAGAATATGAAAAAGCCTCTTTGCCTCACACTGTGGATTGAATGGGCAGTTACAAGAAAACAAGCAACATCAGAAACTTAGAAACCTATTGTCGCTCCCCTACCTTTTTGACACAATCATTGCACAATAGAAGCTATGGCATTCGTCAAGTTCTTAACAAGGGAGAAGGGAAACAACTATTCGTCAGCTTCAGCATTTGAACTTATTCACAATACAATGGTCACCCTATGTTTGGGTATCTCGCTTTGTCGATGCTATTCTGAAATATGACTGAATGGTTATTCTGTACAGTTCATTCTCATCCGATCAGATTAAGGAAATTTACTTATATAGTGGTATATATGCCGTTCGAAACCGCTTTTCGTTTTCAGATCAGAGTGTTCCATCAGTGCCATCCATCACCTTCAACAGACACCAAAAGCTGTTAACCTTTCTGAACTTCACCAACTTCCCTTCTTCGAGCTGCGTCTACACAATGGCTGGTCCTAGTGGCGCGTTCACCAACATGGCGAGGATCTTCTTCGTCGGAGTGCTTTTCATCTTCGCACTCCTTCGATTGCAGTTCCTCGACTTCTCTAACACTTTTTGTTCCGATATCCCCAAGTCCAAAATGAACCGTAAGTAAAAACTCTCCATCAACGCTTTGAGTTACTGATAAGATATCTGACTAAAACTGTAATACAGATGCTGCTCCAGGCGAATGTTTCTATTTCAAACAACAACCCTACAAGTTCGCTATAGTTGTACACTTGGTTTGCATTCTACCTGCTGCTCTACTGGCTTGCCTTCAGTTCATACCAACTATCCGCCGTAATGCCATTCGATTTCATCGATTCATTGGTAGGATTGCTATTATCCTTAGTGTAATTGGTACAGCCGTTGTCTTCATTTTGCTGCCACGCAGCTTTGGAGGTGGAATTGGTATATTTACGATTGGAAGCTTTCTTGCGCTCGCTTGTAAGTGATGATCATTTCTCTCTGCCGCCCCCCGCCCCCTTTTTAAAATTCCTTCTTCTCTGGCTAGACACAAGCACTCAAGTTGCCGACGTATCCAACCCTAATCTATTTTGGAGAGAAATATCTGCTAACTTTTAACTTGCAGTTCTATGGGCTCTTCTTATGGCATATAGCAGCGTAAAGCGTCATCAAATCGAGGAGCATCGTGCCTGGATGATTAGAGCTTGGTTCTGGGTAAGTTCGAGACATGATCAACACCTTTAGAGTATCAGCTAACTCGGTTTCAGGGAGGATGTATTATCACCCAGAGAGTCATTCAAATTGCCTCGCTGAAACTCGCTAGCGGAGAGCCTCCGTTATACATGATGCCTTGCGACAAAATCGACTCGATGCTGCATGAACGCACACTATCTCTCTATCCAAAATGTGCAAGCTTCTACTCGGGAGAGAATAAGTACCAGACTGTTCCAGTACAGGCTACCCTGAACCATCCTACATCTGCCGCAGAGGCAGCTGCAGCACTAGACTCGAAGTTCGGAGTGTCTATACTCCTCGCGTTCCTCATTCACATGATCGGCATGGAGGTCTATGTAAGTAATCACTGACCCATTAATTTATCTGTTCAAACATTGTGGTATCGATGAGCTAACATTCTCCAGCTTAAAATTACTGCCAGGAAGGATCACAGTCGTCGTCGCTCTCCTCACGATCGCTCACACCGGCCCTACATGACTCCGCGTGACGGCTGGTAATCCTCCAATACTACACGCCGACACAAGAAAAAAAATAAATGAATAATATTCATTACAGTTTGCAGGCGGTTGTATACGAATGGCACTACTATAAAGAAAAGACATACTGGTCGGATGTTGTGATAGTTTTTGTTTGATAGAGTTCTCTGTTTCCCTGTTTCTGTTCTGTTTCTGCTTTGTTTCCAGCTCTAGAAAATAATACCCATATAAACACATATCCGTAGGATATGGCGCAATAAATTTGCTCAATCAGAATGTTCCATCTAACTTGGTATACCACGGTGACACAAAATTGTCTTACTAGCCTCGCCAACGTCAACCAATAATTTTCTTTAAAACAGTAATCACTTCAATCGAGTCATATTTCGTATGTAGACTTCTAATCACTTAGATACCCAGGATCGTGGTGTTTAGAGTTATTAAGCGTGCGTGAAATAAGGAAAAGAAGCACCTGCTTTGTGTTCTTTCTAAAAATATAACTTTGAGGAGCCACTAATTATTCCCATCCTAAAATTTGCACAGCGATTGGAGATTGGCCTATGATAGAAGTTTAGCCTCCTTCGTGCGACAACAAGAAATCGTGTAATCCTTGTGTTAAGGCCTTTGACAAACGAGGATAAGAAATTGAAGCGAGAGTGACAACCCAGAAGAATATGACATTAAACTGAATATAAATATATATGAGCAGTTACATGAGCGATTCTGAAGTTAAGGCCAGTATTGTAGCTTGAATACTTTTTGGAGAAGTGGTAAATGGCGAAAAGGTCAAATCTTAGCAGCCTGGTCTAGGTCTTTGCTATCACGGGCCTCATGCTCTGGGCTGACAAAAGATGCTTCTTGTTGCGCGAAAAGCTTCTAACACACCTTCGAGGGCATCTATCTACTTGGATATACATATGGATTTCCCTTGGCCCCGTGATAATACGTATGTCCGCATCACCTAATAGCTGCTACCCGTTCTAAGCCTGGCGAGGGTCAGATGCGATAGTTGGGGAAAAGGCTTGCCCATGTTGCATCTGATGAGATGTGTTGGGCGCGCTGCATACTTTGCCTAGTGTGTATAGAATGTCCACCCAACAAGACGATTCCCAGCCCTGTACCCCTGGTGTTGTACACACTTAACTACCACCAGAAAGAGTTCTAGCCGCCAAAGAATCGCCGTGAGAATAGGAAACCCTCGGTGGGTATTTCGAGAACACCTGATCTCGGCCTCCAACCAATTACCTATTACGGTGCACTAATACGCTCTGATGTGAATGAAAGTCGCGGCTTCACCCCTTTGGATATTATGCCTTCAACTATCGAGCTGGCCGACTCTGTTTGCTCCACAGGATCTATCGAATGCGTGTTCATCCCTTGGCCGATAACACTAGATGCAGCCGGGATTGTCAAAACGTGTGTAACTGGGTAGTTTAGCCGCTTTAAGCCTCAAGTTCCTGTCGGGCCACAACGGGTTCGAGCTCCTGTGGGCGCGAGGTATGTGCGAGTTCCTGTGGGGCGCTGAAATTCTCAAGTTCTTGTCTTTCTGTACCGTTTGGCATCTCGGCTAGTCTTGGTGAGGCAGACCGCATCAAACCAGTTGACTCGTTGTCGTGTGTTGGTTTGTTGTTGCCGGCATCCTTCGCTTTCGTCACTTCGATGATCTCCCCTCGCTCGATCCGTTGTTGTATTTCCCGTTCTATTGCCTTCTCTTTTGATCTCGTAATAAGCACAGATCGGAGTATCGTGAATATGGAGCCGGAGAGAATGATGACGCCGATGACTATTCCTGAGATGGCCCCGTCGGACAGCCCGCCGCCACTGCTGTCTTCCTCGAGTCTGGGAAGAACTTGGATGCCGCGTGGAGCCATGACCGGTAAATCTCAATAGATAAAATCTCGATCGTAGTGATGTTAATGCGATGTTGGTATGTGCACGTCTTGAGGAAGGGGTGATGAATCCTCTGAGGACCTCGTCTACGCCGCGTAACTGGGAGCTGTTTGGTAAGAAAGTAGAAGGATTAAAGCAAATTCACAGACGTTTCATGGATGAACACTCATTTCTGGCCGACGTCATGGGATTTGAACCTCACAGCCAGCGCTGTTAGCTGGTGTTAGTGTTAGCCGTATTCCATACCAACATGCTGTAATTTACAAGGAGCTGTGCGAGCTTGTGTTCTGGTACGGATGAGGCTAGTTCCAGGTTGTAAGTCGCTAGTTATGCACCCTGAACCAACTGCATGAGACCAATTGGTTGTGATCCTCTCGAAGTAACCGTACTGCCCAATCTCGCCAATCAATTAAAACTACCCTAAAGGAACCATGTGTTCTCAATTTTGAATAACATGGGTTCGAAACGTCGATCGTCACTCGCGCCGTTATGTCTATTACGAAACCGTGATAGCTTGTTCCTACGAGCACCTATTTTTAGAAATATAGTGGCTGTAACTAACTGGATGCATTGAAAGGATATTGTCAAGGAGAGTGAAGAACCATACCATTATAGTAGAATGCTAGTTGCATTCAAGATGATCAGAAGAATGACAAAGTGTCAAAAGCCTTCAAGACAGAGGAGTTGAGACATATAGGTATGGCACGATTAATACACGGCAGTAGATATAGAGCTGCTAATTGGCCCAGGACCGGCATCGCTAGCAGCTACCTATGTAAGGTAGGCAGGATAATGCCGGCATTTGGTGAAAGGATGGCGGCTCATCATATTAGAACTTGTTGGTTGGCACAGCCTCGAGTATCATTTCTCATTCCTTGCGCAGGTGAAGCAGCCCATGAAGATCGTGACGCGGCGCCGTGATGGTGCTTATTCCCATATTTACATAGGGAACAGAAATCCGTCTCGCTGAGACTGGACGTGAAAGTACATGATACGAGAAGATGGTTTGATCTCTGAAGACAGCGAGTTACACTTAACAAGTCCGGACAAGATCCGGGGGGTTTAACCTTACCTTTCCCCGGATATGTACGTTACCGTAGAAATTGGATAGCAAGATGTATGCGGATAGCGGGGTAGGGGCTTCACCGCCTACCCTAGTCTACCTTAGCCTACCTTAGCGTCTAGAAATCCTGGGCGGTAAGTGAATCCTTGTACAATTTTGCCCAGCAGAAAAAAAAAAAAGGTGCCCCTCTACCACGGATGCGATGCTTGTTAGGTCTTTGATGCAACTTGGATACTGTATGTTCCGAAATGATCTGAGGTTCCATTGTCGATTTCCCCCCCAATTCTTCGCTAAATACATCACTTTACAATGGGAGGAAAGCGTAAGCGCGGCGCCAACAAGGCCGGTACCGTGAATGGACAGCCGTCGCAGAAACGGCCTAAACCCGACCAGTCTGCCACCAACGGGTTGGAATCCAAGTCGCTCGACCTCGACAAATCGCCCTTCGCAGACGAAGTAACGAACGAAGACCGTAAGCGCGAGGCCAAGATATACGACCTCCTTGGCAGCCTCGACAACGATGAGCGTCTTGCCGCCGCCGATGCCCTCGTCACCGGGTTACTTGCTGGTTCCGAGCCAGCTCTGAAGAGGCATCTCGAAAAGCGATTGTTTCGTGGTCTTGCGAGCTCTCGCAATGCCTCCCGCCTTGGCTTCAGTCTCGCTCTTACCGAGATCTTGCGCCAGTTGTTCGGGCCGTCAGAGCTAGCTAAAACCAAGTTCCCCGGCCTCACCTTTGATAAAGTGCTGAAAGTGCTGGTCGAGGCAACAGCAATTGGCGGAAACGTCCCTGGGCAGGAAGAGAGAGACTACTTCTTTGGGAGACTGTTTGGTCTGCAGTGCTTTGTCGAAGCCAAGATTCTCTTCGCAGACAGCACGAGGTGGCCTAAAGTGCTCGATTTACTGCTAGAAATAGCCCAGAAAAAGGTCTGGATTCGATCGCACTGCGGATGGGTCATAGTGGAATGCCTCCCCCAAATGGGACAAGAACAAGCAGAGGCGGCGCTCCAGGGCTTTTCTGACATGGGCTTGGGAAAGACTGCCGAGGGTGTTGGTATTTGGCTGCGCGCCCGAAGCTGCTATCCGAAAATCAAAGTACCCCCGAAGCCCTGGGTCGATCCTCTGAGCCCAGCAGCGCTCTCAGAGGTCGCTCGAGTACTCAAGGATAACATTGCAAACGATAACGGAGAGGATGCAGCAGCACTGAAGCTGAAACAAAGTAACTGGACAGCACAGCTGCATTTTGTCTGGGACTTGATTTTAGCGACCTTGCTAGAATCGAATACTGAAGAGAAAATGAACCTAAAAGAGCAAGTTAAGCTCTTCTGGACCACCGTCATTGATGGTAAGTGCTGATCCCGACTTTATTTGTATTTCATTTGACTTGTTCCCCTCGCTCATCACACGTTTTACAGACGGATTATTCTCCAAGAACGCTTCTGACGGCCAGAAGTTCCGCGGCTTCATGATATTCCAAAAGTATATACATGGGTTGGCTTCAGCGGATAAGTCTTTGGTCAAAGAGCTTTTTACGCGCAACTTAATGAAATGTCTGATCAATCAAGCAGCTAAAGAAGACCGCTATCTTCACCGTGCTGCTTTGAAAACTCTACAGTCTATAGAGAAGGTTGTGGAGGCTCACCCCGACTTATTGTTGCCCGTTCTGAAAGAGCTGATTGGCAAATTTGGACTTTACGATTTCGATCAACGCACTACCTCGAAGACGATCGAGAGTCTGCTACAATGGGTGACTCCTGCCAACTCGAAGAAGGTTCTCAAGCTTCTTCGTGAACCTGTTTCCAATTTAAAGAGGTAAAATATCTCTCTTTCAATTTGCACCTATCCTTATACTAATTGGTTTAGTGCTCCCGAGGACGCTGAAAAGCTGCGACAAGCCTATGCGGACTACGTTTTCAAGATGACAATTCAAGCAAAGGTTTCTGATACCGACTCCATTGACGCTGATAGTAAAAGTGCTCTTGAGATTGGTATTAAGGAGTTAGCGTCTTGTGCATATTCCTCAGAAGAAGAGTTTACCCCTCCTCTTTCCGAGAAAACTAGAGACGTATTTCGCAATCGACTTGCGTCTGCTTTCTCTAAAGTGACTAAACAACAAAACAACACTGCATACCTTTGTGATGCTGTTAGATCAGTGAAACCGACAGCTGTGGCAATGAGTGACGAGATCGAAGATGAACGCAAAGGTGCCTTGAAGGCTATGACGAAACTCCTCAAATCGCCCAGCAAATCCGGTGATCGGTCTAACAATTTGTCATCCGGTCTCGCACTACTCTACGCAACAACTCTTTTACAAATGTATAATGGTACGCCAGACGCACTTGACATTCTGCAAGATCTCAAAGCTTGCTCCGAGAAAGTAAAGAGCAAGGAAGCTGGGGCGTCAGAGCTTTTGGTAGAGATTCTTTTGGCTCTAGTGTCTCGGCAATCGCCTATGATGCGCCAAATTAGCGAGCAAGTTTTTGACGTGTTCACGTCAGAAATATCTCCTGAAGCTCTTCAACTTCTCACAGAGAATTTGCTTGCTGAAGAAAATGAAAGAGGATACCAAGCGATATTTGAAAATAATGCAGATGCTGAGATGGCTGATGCTGGAGAATCCGATGCTGGTAGTGAGAATGGGGACGCCGACGAAGATGAGATATCTGAGATTGGCTCCGACGTCGAATTCGTAACACTGAACGGGGCCGACATAACTTCAGACGGAGATGTAGACGAAGAAGAAAGCCAAAATGAGGAAGAGAAGGATGACGAAAACGAGGAGGCCGAAGCCGCTGAGCTCGCTGCACTTGACGATGCCCTTGAGAAAGTCCTCAAAAGCCACCGCCTTGATAAAGATCGAGATGCTGAGTCATCAGATGACGATTCAGACATGACAGACTCTGAGATGATGGCATTAGATGAGAAGCTTGCTGATGTCTTCAAGCATCAAGTCAAGAAGACCAAGCGGAAGAACGAGAAGAAAGATGCTAAAGAGACTGTAGTCCACTTCAAGCACAGAGTGCTAGATTTGCTCAACATATACGTTAAACAAGAAGCATCGAATGTCCTGGCTTTCAAGCTTCTTCTTCCGCTCCTGGAGCTCGTACGGACCACAACTACAAAGCCTCTCTCTAATAAAGCAATGAATATCCTCGTAGACTTCTCCAAGGCGTCCAAGAAGACTCGGAATAAAGATACACCGATCGACACAGAGGCTCAGATCGACTTATTGACAGCAATTCAAGAAGAGGCGTCGAAAGACATGTCACATGCATTTGGAAAGGCTGCGTCAACAGCCAGTTTGCTAGTCGCATCCAACCTATGGGCTGCTGACCAGGATAATGTTGATCGCATCAACGCTGTCTATGCGCAAACGTTTGCGGAATGCCAGAAAGGCAACATCAAGATTCAGGGCGCTTTCTTTTCGGATTGGATCAACTGGGGTATGGGTCATGCTAATAATAAAAACGCTGGCGAATAGAAGTACGCCAACCTGAAGAGTGTTCACTCGAAGCTCAATATTAGAATCATTTGCTGGAAGATACCCCTCAAATAAAATAAAATCTACACAATCGGATTATGTAACCATTCATTGATTGACTGGCTGAGCTCACGACCTATTCTTTGTGAGACCATCCGACTAAGCTCTTGATATTAGAACAATTACGGATACCAAGGCCTAACCACAGTAAGGACATCAATACAGTTATATTGCCAAGGTAGCATCACCTGATCTAGCCAACATCCACTGACCATTCCAAAACCCAAATATGTTGTACTTCCCCAACCCGAATATGATGTCTTTCTTTCTGGAGAAAATCCAATCATTGCTTTTGCTCATACACGATCCAAAGCTTTCTTCTGCTTATCTTATCACATGCCGAGTTCCGTATGAACGCTATGCAGGGTGATGCAGGTGGCTGGGAGTCTTTCCCATTCGCTCGACCATGCCCGCAAGCACGACACCACACCGTCTCCTATATTCAGCCGGTCGTCCCCTTATCAATTTAGAGGAGACTCCGAGCGGGCTCCCCGAAAAGAATTAAGAAATAAGGAAACTAACCGAGGAAAAGGATAGATCCGCCTGCAATACAACTACAGATCGCCGCGGGCGTTGCCGTGATGTGATGTGGGGTATCTGGACTCGGTAATTGCCCTATATTGGTCACCTATTTCCTATCTAGGAACCGAAAAAGAAACTTGCATTCTTCTACATGCTGAAAAGGTCATAAAGAGTTAGGTTTACCCAGTCGAGGGTTGGGCGAAAAGGGCGTTATCAATGATCATGGGCGAATCAAACGCGACTCCAAAGCTCTTGGACCGATTCGGTGTGCGGATGGCCTATCAGACTTTCGATACTTGAATACTTCAAGACTAGTTTCCATGCATTCTTCAGAGTTCCCTCGCACAAGCGCTCATTGGCTTCGCTGGTCTGCGGTGTAAGACATGGCGCGGCGAGCCCATGAGGAGGGAAGGACAACTCGGTGTTGGTGGACCTCTCTTTCGTGGGAGTATTGTTCGTCGTCGCTGTCGAAGAAACTAGATAGCTGGCGCGGTACGCTTTATGCAACTCCCCAACTCCCTTCTCTTCTTCGTCTGTTCTTTGGGTCATGTTACGTTATGGTATGCTTTGAATGAATGGTACCGAATCGCATGACAGAATAGAGTAAAACGCGACATGGCCCTCACACTTGAGAGTTTCTTCCCGCAACTCGCCGGCTTGGCCCCCGATTCGCCGGCCCAGCGACCCGTCACGCTCGGCGGTCAGAGCTTCACGCATTGCTGTCTCGTCGCGCTCAACGAGTCCCTGGTTTTCCAGGACGGGAACCTCTCGTATGCTAGCCCCTCGTTCGTCGATCCCAGCGTCTCTATCGAGGCGTTGGAATATGCGGCGCAGAATGATGCGTTTCCGTGCGGCTCTGCGTTCGACGGCGACATGGGCGGTGCGCCGACTATAAGTGGTACGCAGATCCCTCTGATGCTGTCAGCACCACATCCTTCCATAAGCCACATGTTACGCTACGTACCCAGTTACTCTGATATGTTTCTTTCCCTCTTCCGCATGGTTCTTTTTAGCGCTTATACACATACGACCGACTATTTCTGACAAGAAACAGTAACATACGATTGGTGCGTAGATAGATGTCCGGGATGGGAGATCTCGCACATCAGTGTCCTGCAGCAATGGGTCGGCCCGCTAGTGCAGTTCATCGTGCCATGTCTTGCATTTTGCACCAACGTTCCGCGGACGAGGAAGCTCGGGATCCCCGAGATCGTGTTCCGAGGGCATCCTCGGACCATTGTCGGGCTAGCAACGTACTGGATCCGACTTCTCGGGGCGTTGACTCTCATGCTGCTCGATACGGTCGTGTGGCTGTCCATCTGCTTCGCCTTCGCGGGCCCCATGCTGCTGAGTGCCGTATACGAGTACGCGCTTGACCGCAAGGTCCTTGAGTTCCTCTCGCCGCCTAAGGGCAGGTCGCCGAATATTCCCATGCGATTGCGGGCGCAGCTGCTTCTTGCTGTTGTGTGTGGGAATATCCGCATGGCGATGCGGGAGAGATCTGATTCTGACTCTGCTGAGGAGGGCGGACGGGGTTATGTTGATAGTGGTTTGGGTGATTCTGAGAGTGATAAGGATAAGATGCCTGCTCCTCATCGGATGGTGCATAATAGCATCTGGAAACGCATCATGACTATGGTGGATGAGTACGAGGCGTCGAGAATGGATGCTGAGGGGGGTGTACAGCCGGTTGTCTCGCTGCCTACTAAGCTGAAGTCTTTGCTGAATTCACAGGCGAGGTGAGTTAGCTCGTCTTACTATTAGGGTCCCTCCGAGATGCTAATTCTGTGCTCTGATAGCTTTGGGTCTACTGTTGGAGCCTCGATCCTGTTCTTTGTCGGCGGATTCATCTACACCGTCATCGATAGCGAGAGCAGTCTCGGCGACAATGATACTGCCCACGCTCTGGCCTTCGGCATGTGTAAGTATATACTGGTCCCCAACCATATAAAAAACAACACTCTTTAAAATCAGTACTCGTATTCCAACTGACCTATATACTAACCTCTCTCACCAGGGTGGATGGTAATACCCTACCTAGCAATAATAGCCTGCGCCATGCTAGCAGCCAACAGCCCCAGCACCCTCGACGCCATCGTCTACGACGGCGCCAACACAGCCTTACCAGACAAATACGAAGTGTCCTTCCTCTACTCGCGCATCCAGGCCGCGAAAACACACATAAAACCCCTCGCCATATTCCTGCGTCTGGTCGAGGGGTACAACCCCGTCGAGCTGGCGTTCGAGGGCCGCTTTCGCACGGTCAAGCTCTGGAAGCGCGGTTTGAATAAACGCCAGTGGGTCCAGGAGGCCGTCAATGACTACGAGGCGTCGATGACGCTCCACCGGCTCGGTAGGGGTATTGGCCCGGAGAAATTGCGTCGGCAGCTTACGCTTGATGCGCGGGATTGCTCGTATGTGGTTGTTAGTGCGCTGTTTTTGGTTATTGCGCCTACGGCGCTTGCGTTTCTGCTTTCGTATCATACGCCAAGGTTTGGGTTGTCTGTAAGTCTCATTGCGGTTCCTTGGAAATATTGTGTTACCCCTTGGTTTGCTTCATTTCGTTACACCAATGTGCCTTTGTCACTCTCCCCAAATGAAGTGTTGGAAAAGAAGATGTGATATTAATATGATATTGTTTAATAGTGTCGTAGCTTGGTATATCTCGTCTATGCCATCAGTCAGGTATGCGAGATGATTTTGTGGTCCCTGGCAGCGCGGCTGCGGGTCAAGTACGGCACACGTTGGTCCGAGGCGGCACCTATTGCGAAGCGTTTCTGCTGGTATGGACAAGTGGTCGTTGGATTCTTTGCTGTTTTTGCCGCTGTGGGCGGGACGATATTGCAGCTGCTGGGCGTGTACAGGAATTGTCTGTGTCAAGTGAGTTTCACCCCTATCTTGAGTCTATCATCGTAATTCATCGCCACTACATATCCCTTCGATCCCGTGTTCGTTTTATCCTATATCTAAGGTTTACCCTCGATTCTCTATACTCTTTCACTCATAGTAATACCTATTTATTCTCTGCTATAGGTGCCCGCAACTTACTGGCCCTACCTCCACGGTCCAGAAGCGTACTTCCCTATAAGTACGAATAGCCACGATGCAATCGCAGCTGCTGACGCCTGGTGGGTCGTCACTGGTAGCACGTCGGTTGGTCTGATAAGTATCATTACGGCGCTGGCTTGGTGGCACCAGCGACGATTACGGAATATATTCAAGGAGGAGGCGGATAAGCTGGAGTTTGATGAAATATATTGAATTTGCAGGTGCACAATGGCTTGGAGTTATTTACTAGAACTAGGTATTTCAGCAAAGTATGATAGCGTTTATGATATATGATGATTGAAATTGAGTCACTAGAAACATCATGCTTTGATTCGTAGAAATTAGTTGGGAGCTTGTAGCGAACTATGACCATCTACATTTCAGGGAATAAGTCTTTCTAGCGCCATTTGAATACTGTAATTTATCGAATGCACCGTGAATATATGAACATGACTCTTGTGAGTCATTCCATATATAAAAATAAATCGCAACTTGTGAAGATTTTCCTTCTAGAAGAACTCCGTATCAATGCGGTAATGCGGGTATCTCAACTTTTCCGAACCAGCAACGCCAACACCATGCAGTAAGCAAACCGTCTACTCCTCCAAGCTAAAGTCCCAAGGTTTGAAAGCAGCCTTGAACTTGTCGACATCCTCGCTTTCCTCCGCAGTCGACTGAACAACGTCGCGCCACGACAACCGGGGCTCGAGGCCAAGGAGTTTCGCCATAACGCGACGACCGAATTGAAGATCAAATCGGAAGCTGTCGTCGAGTCGCATAATGAGCTCCTTACTCTGAATACCAGTGTCTCCATCATCGGACCAGATCCACACGCGGAAGAAGTCACTCGGCTCGTTAGTAGCAGGTCCTAGATCGGCTTCCTGGAAAGGGGGGTATTTCTGGTTCTCAGCTTCGACTCTGAAACCAGCTTCGACTAGACCTTTGTGGATCAAGTCGTATGATACAGGCATGAACTGCCAATGGATGTGGATACCCCTTTGGCGACTTATTTCCCACGTGACTGCGCCGAGTTTGTGCTTCGACTGTGAAGCTACCATGGCTTGCATAGCTTCCTTGAATCGGGTCATCTCTCTGAACACATTTTCAGCATCAACACCAATTGCCTGGAAGGTTGGCTCATGAGAGAGCGGGATTATCAATTGGTGGCAAGGGAAAGAGAGACCTGAAGGGGCGAAATAGTCCGGGCTGGGTAAAGGACCTTTGGCAGTGGTGACATATGCATCTGTGCCGATGGCGCAAATCATGTGCGTGTCCACTTCTACGTTACTCAAACAGAAGAAACAGCGATCCGGGCCAGGAGGAGGCTCGCGCCTGGACTTTTTGTGCCGTCCACCACCACCACCTCGGTCATGATTGTTAGCGAATCGGCTGAACCCATCATCCGGCGCGTGGCGCTTCCTTGCGCTGGATAGGAATGGGGAAGGAGTGCAACCAGCAGGCACTGAGGTGATCAATTCCCCGGGGGTCAAATTGAAGGCGTAGAGAGCTTTCTCTTTGGAAGAGTTGCCGAAGGGTGCAAGTGATATGAATCGCGTTATGGCCTTGCTATCGGTTTCGTCATCGGTAGGGGGGTGTAGGAACGGCTCACGCTCGTAGAAGAACGCAGTGGGAGAAGCTGAGAAGTGGTATCGTGGTTTGAGTGCGGCGCATAGCTCTGCTATCTCGTCTGAAGCTAGGGTAGCGTCTTTGTTTGCGGGCGCAAGAGCAACAGTGGAGTTGGTTGTGACGGCCGTGGGCCAGGGGGTGGTGAGAAGAATATCCGCCGTGTTGGCGCCCCGCAGTGCTTTCGCGTCGCCAACTGTATGGAATGGAAGGTGCTGGTCCTTGGACTGGCCACCGACTATAGACGCATCCAAAACGCCTCCCAAAGTGACGATGCGAATCCCATCCGAAGTCTTGGTCGTGCTGCGCTTTCCGAGGTAATGGAGGTTTTCGCAGACCTAGGCAGCAATTAGTATAAGGAATGCACGGCGCACGTTAGGTGAGTATAATTGGCTCTTACATCTTCATCCTTCTCAATGCGCTCAACTACTGCTTGGGGCAAAGGCGTTGTGCCGATAGTGAAGTAAGTGGAAAGCGGTACTCGAATGGTGCCGTTGAGAAGCTTATGGAAAGCCTCATCGTCCTGATCGGTACTGAAAAGATTGCCGGTGATAATAGCGAAAGCGAAGTTTTGTTTCTTCTGCAACGTCTCAAGCTTTGTGAAAGCCTCTTGGAGCTTGCCATCGACGCTACCCAGTACGATCCTGCCAATCGCAGTTAGTATCCTGCACGTCATTGAGCATCCGCTTGGTGATGGTGTGGGCCTACACTTTGACCGCCATGGTTTGCGACGGGGAGAAGGACGTAGTGGAAGACGCAGTGGCAAGAGGAGCGCAGGAGTATAAGCCAGCTTGGTTGGTGATGTTTATGATTTGGAGCTAAGTTAATGGCGGCGCATGTCTACTAGGTAGTCTTAAGTAGTTTAATCTACATACATAGGTAGGCAGGGACCTAGGCGGCGATAAGCCTGATAAGATCCGATAAGACGATCTTATGGGTCTTATTGAGCTATCGGCTCTTATCGGCGCGCATTAGCGTTCCCGAGCTTAAAAAAAGTTGAGGTTTTGGGACATTCCCAGGTGCGATTTCACTAGTGGGGCGCTGGCAACTCTCATGTAGACTCTCTCTCTACACCACCTTAAGTCCTCCTGGGCCAATTCTTTCGGTAGCGACAGCCAACTACACGCCGGGTGACTCTGCACCGGAAGGCAGTCGATATGCCGTCAGTACAGTCCGGCCGTGTCTTCAAATCCCGGAAGGGGAAGACCGGAGCAACTCCCCACCAGAAAAACCACCGATGGGAGTCCTTCTCGAACAAGATATCCAAGCTTCATTCCCTCGACCCCTTACGACGAGTCCGTCGCCATGATCTCGACGCCGAAGACCTCGAGGCGACTACCTCCTACCTCAGAAACGGGCTGGAGAAATGGGCCGAGCTCAATCTCTCCAAGAGCTTTACCTTGTTCAAGCGCGAGCTGCAGCCGCTCTGCGACAGCCTCCCGCAAATCCTGCATTTCGAAGCGCGCATCATGGATCTACTCGAGAAATACATCTCTATGCAGGATCTCGAGTCATTAGAGCCCCTGTTCGACTTACTCACTGCCTTCGCGCACGACTTAGGCGTGCGGTTTGAGAAGCACTACCCACGAGCTCTTTCTCTCATCATCCAAGTCGCCAGCCGGCCCCAAGATGCAGCCGTAGTAGAGTGGACCTTTGCTTGTCTCGCTTTTCTGTTCAAATATCTCTCGAAGCTCCTCGTGCCCGACTTGCGGCCCACGTACGACTTGCTTGCGCCTCTGCTCGGAAAGGCTCGAACCCCTGCCCACGTCACGAGATTTGCTGCTGAGGCTTTGAGCTTCTTGGTTAAAAAAGCCGCTGCCCCTGCGAACAGAGAGAAGGCACTGGCTCCCTTCATTCAGCATGTCCGGGATGACTTAACGGCGAATAGAGACAACCGCAATCTCGAGTTATATTATCATGGCCTTATGACCATGTTTGCGGAGGCAGTGAAGGGCCAAGGTCGCGGTATACACACAACTGGATCCGACATCGTCCAGGCTCTGGTGCTCTCTGTACCGAACGATCAATGCCTTTCTCTGGAACCAATAAACTGGTCGGAGGTTGTTTGTGGTGTACTCGTGAGTTTGGTCCATCACTCAACCTCTGGGACGTTCGACCCAATTCCCAAAGCGATCGCCGACGCACTCGCAAACGATCAAGCTCGCACTGAATTCCCTCTGCGCAATATCCTTTATATCAGATGTTTCGGAACGATATCGGGAGTGAGAAAAGGGACTCGTATTGTCGATTGGCAGCTTATTCTGAGTAGTTTGCTGCAGTGTCTTGAGCCTATTTCAAAGAATTCAATTATTCCAGAAATACTCGAGTCGACAGCTACATGGCAGCAACTATTAGTGAATATGGCGATAGTGTGGCACCAAGCACCTATGGACATATTAATTCCCTACATCACTGAATTTACTGCTGCAATGACACGTGAATCGTTGATAGGTTGGTTCATACCATATTGCTCGTACTTCTCCGACTTGGACTCTGCTCGCTTTCGCAGCGTATTTTTAAAGTCATTTCAAAAGTAAGTCAGCAATCTCTACTGACTGGTGTAAAGAGACTAACTGAGATGACAGATTCGTTGTTCAACACTGGTCACAAGGTTCGAATGAAGACATGCTCTGTGTGTTTTTGCCGCGCATGATCGAATCTAGAGCTTTACCAGGAGTTGGTGATGCAGACGCATTCTCTTTGCCGCAGTCTTGGCAGGATCAGATTGTCTCTAAATTCGAGCGATTAGAGGCGTCTCCCTTCCCCGAGCAGGGGGCGTCAGGCGCATACGATAAAGACCCAAAAGTTTGGCGGGACAAATGTTTACCCAAATACTCTGCGTTGCTGCGCCTTTTGGAGTTGACGACTGTTCGACCATCAACCATTGGGCCCATTGCCGACGTACTACTCAGGAAATTGAAGCTTGCGTTAAGGCCATCGCAGTCCCCACTCACCGAAGAAGCCCGTTTTATTGTCACCCAAGGCTTTTCTACCTATCTTCGAATGAGTAAAGCGACTGGGCAACTTGATCATTCTCTAGGCCCTTTGCTCAGAGCAGCCACTCCTAGGTATCATCGCTTAACAGCGTTCCTAGAAGCAATGTTCGAATATGAGACTCTGAACGGCAGTGGCGAAGAACGCAGCCCTCATTCCCAGAGCGATGAGAGCATCAGCCATGAGGGAGAACTCGATCCATTTCTACAATGTCTTATTCAAAGTTTATCTATGCCATCGCATGATCACCGAATAGCATCCTTACGTCTTCTGAGCAAACTCGATTCCGCGCCAGATGAGATAGGCTGCCTTGAACTTATGTTACAAACCGAAGAGACGCCTGTAGATCTCCAAAACACTCGAACATTATCCATGCATATGCGAAACCTTGCAGTTGCATACCCTAACCTAAGCGAAAAGTCTTGGCTCCGTCATGCCATCCCATCTTTTCTCTTTGGGCTTATGACGGTGCGAGTGACGCCTGTCTGGGATTCTGCAGTCGAAGCGTTACAACAAATTGGCCAAAGCAAATGTGGAGACGACGTTGTCTGTGAAATCGCTTTCAAATGGATCGACGTACCATCAAAGCGTTGGGAAGTCTCCTCGAAGGGACATACCACGACATCGAACTTCGGGCAGACTGATTTCGAATGTAGAAACCTCTCGAGATTACACAACCAAGCAGGGGATGCAGATCATGTGATCAACAATGCATCCGATATCATCTTGGAAACCTTCGAAAAGGATCAGGAAATGGTACCAGAGACACCATCCAATGCACGCTCCCAAGCACTCAAAGTCTTTCTAGCTGCACCAGCTCTCGCAGAGAAAAGATCACGAAAGCTAGTCCCCATATTTCTTTCTTGGACCTCAAATTCAGAGGAAGACGAGATGCAAGAGGAAGCAAGCGAGCAAGATGTCGACAGATCATGGTCTCTTTTCGACAAGAAAACATTGATTGGCGTTTTTGCTCAGTTTTCGAACCCTAAAGTTCTGTTTCAAAGCCAACAAGTCTACGATGCTTTACTCGTACTGCTATCAAATGGCGACATTGACGTACAAAAATCGGCTCTTAAGGCTATCTTAACATGGAAGCAGGAGGGTCTCAAGCCATATCAAGAAAATTTGGAATATCTGCTAGATGAAGCACGGTTCAAAAACGAACTCACAGTTCTTTTCCAGGGGGATAATCAAATCCAGCCGCAACACCGGGGCGAGGCAATGCCCGTACTGCTTAGACTTCTTTACGGGCGGACGATTTCAAAGAAGGGCATTGCAAGTGGACGGCATGGCCTACAAGCAAACCGCCTCGCGGTCTTAAGACAACTTACGCTTGACGATATGGGAAGCTTTCTTAACATCGCGCTAGGAAATCTGCGTGATTTACACCTAGCAGGGAAAAACGCGTTGTACGACGACGTTCTTCAACGAGATCTCATGGCCCCTCGGAAGCAAGTCGGCTTCTTGAATATGATGGAAGCTATGATCAACGAATTCGGGACAAGTATCATAAGCTACATGGACCGTATACTCCCGGCTGTTTTGTACTGCTTGGTCCCATCCTGTCGAAAGCTGCAAAAAGCCGATGATGAAGAAAGAGAGGGAGAAGAAGCATCAACACAAAATTCGTTATTTCGGGCCGTTCGTACCACCTCGCTAAAATGTCTTATTTTATTACTCCAGAACGCCTCCGTATTCGACTGGACTCCTTATCGCGAAATTCTGATCAAAGAAGTTGTCAGCCCACGCCTTGAGAAGTTCGCTGCTGAGAATGCGCAGAGTATATCTGGAATCCTCCAGCTGCTCTCTACGATCTCGCAGTTACCGAAAACCGCGTTATTCTTCAGCGTGGATGACCGAATCATATGCAAATTAATGGAATTGGTAGCTTTTGCCAAGTCTAAAGACGATGTTAGAATCTTCGCACTCGGCATTCTGCGCAACTTGATCAAATTATCCCAGCTACCAGCCATCGAATGTGAATTCAACGAGCTGATAGTGGCGGAACTTCTTGAACCTAATGTTGACTTGATCTTGGAAAGGATCAGCCACGTTCTCAAGACCGAGGAAAATACGGGAAAAGAACTTCTTTTGGCATGCATTGAAACCGTGGTTGAGCTGTCTCCCATGGTTAAGCAGTCTCATCACGTTGGAACATTGATCAACTTCGCCGTGTTCCTGCTTGATCAACCATCTAAAACCGTGAGCCCAAAAATCAAAAGCGTTGTTCTCCTTCTGCTGGAGCGATTTCTTGCATTGGATGGAATGACCTATGAGCAAAGCTTACTACGTCAAATCTATTCGACAATAGCGTCCTTATACAGTTTCTTCCGGGATCGGACGAGTCGCGATACGCTCTCAAATGTTCTCGCGCTTATACTTCGCAGAGAAAACAGGGCAGTTGATATTTCTGAGTTATGCGCAGATTTGAATTCCTTCCGCCCTAAACGCATCGATGAACCTGACTATAACAAGCGGTTGGTAGCGTTCAATACTATAGCGAAGCCGAGAGAGACGCCTTTTGCAGTGCGGGACTGGGAGCCATTGATACATAATATGATATTCTACATGAGACATGATGAGGAATATGGTGTGCTTTCCTCCAATTCTGCGGATGGTCTTTGCCGCTTCATTGATGCCGTTTCTGTTCCGACTGGAGAGGAGGAGGAAAGCTTTCGCGCGATGCTTTCAGCTGTGGTCCTGCCATCGCTGTACTCTAATGCCAAGGAACTATCGGAAACCGTTCGCAGAGAAACCATGAGGGTAGTGGGATACCTTGTCTCTCGTATGCCATCTTGGAGCCCGGTTTCTGACTTGGTTACCCTCAATCCTGAACCAGACGAGAAGGACCCAGATCCTAGCTTTTTCAGCAATATTTTGAATCCTGCTCCACTGAGACAGATGAGAGCGTTGCAGTTGCTATCGAAAGTCAGTGTTCGTACTACTTTGACCAGTAAACATGTGGCACACTTCTTCGTGCCTCTTCTCGAGCACTTTATCTTCAACCGCCCGGACGACAGTGATGACCACGGAGTAGGTGCCCAAGCAGCAACAACGATATCAGATCTGGCCTTTTGTTTGGAGTGGCCGCAATACCGATCAATTTTGCGTCGGTACATTGGCTATGTTGAGACAAAACCTGAAGCTCAAAAGCACGTTGTCAGGCTACTCGGCAAGTTTGTTGACACTCTGACATCTGCATCGGCCGAAAAGATTTCCGAGCGAATGGACCTCGACAATTTGTCTAATCGCAAGTCGCATCTCTCTAACACGCTACCTGCTACTGAAAAGCTCAATGAAGACGTTCTTTCCAACATCTTGCCACCTCTCCTGAGCTACATGCACGAAAAGGATGAAGCCACCGTCAGCTCGCGTGTTCCTGTTGGAATTATTGCTGTGAAGACTCTTAAACTCCTCCCCGAGGAATCTTTGAATCAGAAGCTACCCGGTGTGCTTACAGACATCTGCCACATTCTTCGAAGCAAAGCATTGGAATCTCGAGACATGGCGCGGGATACCCTATCCAAGATGACTTCGTTGCTTGGGCCGCCGTATCTCGGATTTGTACTAAAGGAGCTGAGGGGGGCCTTGACCTCAGGCTACCAGCTTCATGTTTTGTCTTACACTATGCATACAATTCTAGTAGCCGCGATACCTCAATTTCAGCCAGGCGATATCGATTATTGTCTTGACGATATCATGGCCATTATCATGGATGATATATTTGGTGTTATTGGACAGGAAAAAGACGCTGAAGGATACACAAGTAAAACGAAGGAGGTTAAGAGCAGCAAGAGCCAGGATTCTATGGAGCTTATTGCTCGGACTGCCTCTGTTAGTCGCCTGGGTGTCCTCATTAGCCCGCTTCGCTCCTTGTTACTTGAAAAACTCGATCTTCGCATGGTCCGAAGAATTGACGAGCTGCTTTCGAGAATTACTGCTGGTCTTCTGGGAAATTCCGCGGCGGCAAGTCGAGATACATTGATTTTTGCCTACGAAGTTGTTCAGCAAGTTTATGCGAGCCAAAACAAACAAGCCGAACCAAAGATGGATCCTAAAATTAGGCGATACTTGGTTCAGAAGGGTGCGAATAGGAGCGGCGAGCGGAGCAATACAAGCAAATACACATACAAGTTGATTCGGTTTGCTGTCGACGTCCTCCGAGCTGTCCTCAAAAAGCACGATAACCTAAGGAATTCAAGCAACATTACAGGCTTCATACCCCTTCTCGGAGATGCCGTGGTTGGAGGAGAAGAAGAGGTCAAAATCGCCACCTTCAAACTACTGAACGTGCTCACCAAGGTTCCTTTCAAGACTGACGATGCTTCAAAGCTTTATAAAGTAGCCGCGAAAGAAGCAACGAAATGCATTTCAACGTCGACATCACTCGCGGGAGACCTTGCACAAGCCTCATTGAAGCTGATGTCTGTCATACTTCGAGATAGGCACGACGTGGTTGTCAAAGATAGTGCTATTGATATGCTACTCGGCAAAATCAAAGACGACTTGACGGAGCCGCTTTACCGACATATCACCTTCAATTTTCTGCGATCGGTGCTAGACCAGAAGATAGAAACTGCTCTTGTTTATGATACTTTGGACTATGTCGGCAGTGTCATGATCACCAACGACGATAAAAACACTCGCGACTTAGCACGAGGCGCATTCTTCCAGTTCTTACGTGATTATCCCCAGAAGAAAAACAGATGGGCCAAGCAGCTCAGCTTCATCGTTGCAAACTTGAAGTATGAGAGGGAAGGAGGCCGTCTCTCTGTCATGGAGGTCATCCACCTGCTCTTAATGAAGTCAGCCAACGACTTCGTCCAGGAGGTTGCCGCCAATTGTTTCATTCCTCTAATTCTGGTTTTGGCTAACGACGAGAGCGAAAAATGTCGTTTGGCTGCCGCCGAGCTCATCAAGGAAATATTTCAAAAAGCAGATAAAGAGCGGATCTCCAAATTCTTAGGCCTTGCGCGGAACTGGCTTGACCAGGACGACAACCCGTCAGTTTTGCAACTTGCCGTCCAATCCTTCGCTCTCTATTTTGAAGCAAGAGATTCCTCATCCAGAGACAAGAAGGACCTGGACCGCTTACTAAACGTTGTGGTTACTGTGTTGAGCAAATTTTCAACCTTTCCGAAGGAAACAGATCTGATAAAGGTTGTGTTGCAGACAATACCAATTTTGGCCGTAAAACATCCAGCTACTGCTTTGGCTCACGACGAACTATGGCGGTTGACCCCAACACCTTTGTCTCATTCCGACACACTTGTTAAAACATTAGCAGCACAACTGATCGTAACATACTTGACTGATTTCCAAAAGAACAAGAAGAATGTCGATAGTACCCAGCGCATTGTGGGGTCACAAGGGTTACAGCTAGATGACCCAATGATTGAGCGCCTGATCACAGGTGCTATTGGCATTCTAAACCCAGCTGTAATTGCGCGCTGGTCTAGGAAGCAAAGTAGGACATTCAATAGCGGCGAAGTCCCTAGTTCGTCGGAAACAGTTGACTTAGATGAGGCCCTAGCAACAGAAGCTAGCCGGATCATTCTCATGCTCAGCAAGTACCTGGACGCGGGTACTCGAGATACGAAGAAGGAGGCGCTCGAAGTGGATGGCGACGGCGGAAGCGAAGTGGAAGAGGTAGACGGAGACAAAGTTGATGACGATGAGTGGGAAGGTGTAGACGCTCAAGACCAAACCGGTGCAGCACAGCAGATCTCTCTGTACAGTCTCTGTAGCTGGCTCTCGGATATTCTCATCGAGGAGACACGTCCCCGAGCGGCTGCTCTAGTTCCAAAAGTTGCGACGCTTGACATAATATCCATTCTTGTCGGAACACAGCCGGCGGACAAACTACAGCCCTCATTACACGCCATCTTAATCCCTCTGCACCAGTTGACTGATCCGTCGGTCCCGGTCCCATCCACAATCGACGACACATTCAAGACAAGACACGAGGCGCTCCGAGCCAAAGCAACGGAGACAATGGATGCATTGCAACGCAAGTTCGGCACAGCAACATACACAGCAGAGCTGCTAGCGGTACGCGAACGCGCGCGCAGACGGCGCGAGGGCCGCTCCCGAAAACGCAAGATCGAGGCTGTGGCGCAGCCGGAGCGCTTCGGGAAGTGGAAACGGGGACGGCTGGAGAAGAAGGTCAAGAGTAGGAGGGAGAAGGGCATCCAGAATCGCACTCGGAGACATCAGTATTAATCTCGCCTCATGTAAATGAGTGCTGGGGGGGGATGTGCTAGAGGAAGATGATTTTCAAGTGTATAGAGTGGGTTGGCTGGCATGCTGCATTTGATGGAAAATTAAGATTTTATTAGAGAAGATTATACCCTACAGATCATGAGGACGAATCGAGTTCTGCCCTCGTGAAAAGGCAAGAACTGTCCATGATTAAGTATCATTTCGTCGTGTGGTATACTGTATAGGACATTATGTATGTGTAGGTATGTTTGGCCCTCGACGCAGCTAGCTGCAGCGAGTAATCACCATCAGACCGGTTGGGTGCATTGTGTCAGAATTTGCTGGAGTGATACAAACAATGTAGACAGATCTACAGCATCAACAAAGGAAGTTCGGCTATCGAGTTGAAGCTCCATCAACCTCTTCACAACGTCACTCATTGATATCCAGCCTGTTCTCAGCAGAGGTCATAGACACTGTAACTATGGGTGAAATTCCCAATACCCCCCTTATCATTTGTCAATCATTCTCAAATAGCTCATAAAATTTCCATTTACACATGAGATCCAGTCTTGCCAGCACCACATTAACGTTTCATTATGTTATTATATACAACCGGTAGCGGAGTAGTGGTACAGAATATTGATAGTACATTCATCAACTCAACGTTGCGGACTCGAGGGAGATACTCCCTGTGGATGAAAGTAGCCATACTGCTGAGTGAGACTCCTCCAGGATTTAGGTCCAGAGACCACCGGCTTCTCGCTGACTTCTCCGCCAAGGGGTCGGCGATAAGAAACGACGCCGGGCCGCAGCTGGACGCCTTTCTGTTCAGCGTCGCCCTTCGACTCGATGAAGCGGAACTTCTTGAATTCGGGCTCGAAGTAAGCCCTGCGGAATTCGGGCTCCGCCATGACTTCGCGCTCACGAGGCAGTACGCGCCGTATCGGTGGTTCGTATGTGGAGCGTATGGGTCTGCGTAAGAATTTGCGTACGAGGCTACGTTTGGATTTTTTTGACTTCGATGGTCTCTTGAGTAACATATCGGCTATTTCACTTTCTCGTTCTTTTTTTTCTTTCCGCCGCGATTTTTCCATTAGTTTCCGTTGCCACGGCTCCAAATCTGTTCTCATTTTGAGTGGTATTGTTAAATTGCTCTCTTGTTCTACTACTGTCTTTGATTGGGCTTCACGAGGACTGATGGTAGGCTTTTGTGTTGGCTTGCCCAACGGAGGAGGTCTGATAGGTCTGTTATAACTTGGGAGACCTAGTGGCTTAGAGCGCTTGGGGAAAAAGGTATCATACGAAGGCCCAAATTTAGCCAAAGGTATTCTGTCTCGCACCGTCAACAAGGTCGGAGGTTCGAACTCTGTCGTAGAATACTGGCGACGGGTTGACGGTGTCGTGGTCCGGTGTGAGAGGCCTTGCACGGAAGGACGGGTGCCTGTATCGCCAGGAAGCAGCGAGGCTGAAGGCGTGGGATCTGTTGTCTGGGATGACGGATCTCGGGTCTCGCGCAACGTCTCGGCTTCGGCCCTGTCGCTGTCTCCTTCTCCCCCTTCAGAAACGGCGCTCTCTCCTCCGGCCCTGGGTGGATCAGCAGCAGGAGCAGCAGCAGCAGCGTCTTCCCAGAATTCAATGTCGCCATCCTCGCCAAGCGTGCCGCGTTTGACAAGCTGGCCCTTTTCGCGCAACAGGTCCTCCACTGTGATCTTGCGGTCGCCAAAGATGTTCAGGTTGTCGCTGATAACGTGACGGTTGCGACAGGAAGGGCAGGTGATCAGGACGGAGCCGCGATGGTATCCTTGTTTGGATATGATATGGGTCGAACGGTTCGTGCAAGGGACACATGTGAAAGTCAACTGATAATGAGGTTCGAGCTCCTTTCGCGGCGCTGCTGGCTCTGTCGTCGTTTGCTCATCTTGCTTCGTTCTTGTTGGTCGTGGTATGGCATGCGCGAAGCGGGGCGCAAATGGCTGGAGAGTCCGGGGAAGGCGAGGATAGGGGCGCATGAAGGAGGGGGAGATGGTTCGAGGGGGGCGTAGTACAGTGGTGAAGTATCTTGACGCTATTCGAGACGCCATTGTCCAGACAATCGTGGTGAAGAAGCCACGACAAAAGTAGGAAACTGGGTAGAATCGAATGAAGTGCCACTAGAGTGTAATAATTAGAGTTAGTGTAGCATTTAGCATGCATCCAGCTGTCAGTTGTCATGCTAGTCATGCTAATCATGCTAACATCCTTGATAAAGAGATTATCGATAAGGTAATCTCTCTGTAATACCTATCGATATCGTCACTTTACCCACCCTGCCCTTACAATAGAGGGGGCTCGAGGGGCAATGGCGGGATACTATAGGAAGGCGCTTTATAAAGACCTTAGCTTACCAAACAGGGTGGTTTAAGTACCTCTTGATTGCGAACGTGAGTAAACTAGGTACATTTAACTACAGATGTAATCACCAGGGATCCTTGGGTAGTGAAGTATCCTTCATGTACCGTAAGTTGCATTAGCGTAGATCCATGTATTTATTCACGGGGAATCGTCAGAGCTCGGCCATTTGTCTACAATGATTAAGTTCTTGTCACCACCACTTAGAATTAGCATGTTTTCTGCAAACTGCATGCAAGTTTCCGTTTGCACAGCCGTCTTTTTATTTTAAATAATACTGTATATGTTTCCGAGGTCCTTTGGTATTTATTGCTCACGCCCTCCGAGCCCTTGTCGAGGTACCTTAGCCAGTGTCACTTGTTGTACCCTGTCTCTCGGTTACCACCCTCTGCCATCATCTACACTTGGAACACACGGCTCACCTTCAATAAGTTATGCATAGCTCATGCCTCTAGCACTTTGTTTGACGCCGACCATCGTTCTCAACCTCTCCAACCTGGCATGCCCGCACCCACCCAGATCCGCCTAACATAGCATCGGCCTTACTACTTTGCCGCCCCTGCTGTCGCGTTTGTGTCCAAGTGCAGATAGTAAAGAAAGAGAGCTTGACAAGATGATCTCAGGACGGGGGGGCTCAGCCGGCCGCGGCCGCATCCGTCCTCCTCGCAAGGTAAGTTGGGTACTGTCCCTCTCTTCAATTTCCTCGGACTACTCGGGGAGACACACACACACGCACAGAGAGAGAGAGACCTGAGAGAGAGAGAGAGAGACGAGCAAAGGCTGACCTTGGACACCCCCCAACAGCTGGCCATGCAACCTGGTGGTAACACCAAAAACGACTTCGAGCAGTGTTGGGAGAAGCTCCGTGAAGCCCTCTTCGATATCCACACACAAAAGGTCGGGAACCTCTCCTTCGAGCAGTTATACCGCTACGCCTATAAGATCGTGCTCTTAAAGTCGGGCCACATCCTGTACGACCGCGTCAAGGAGTTCGAAGGGCAGTGGTTTGCTGACAATGTCATGCCGCCTATGTCAAATCTAATCACAAAGAACCTCGTCAACACCACGCTTGACCGTGCTGCCGGAATCAGTGACATCGAGCGCCGCGCCATGGGCGAGAAGTTTCTCAAATTCGTGCGCAGTTCCTGGGAAAACCACAATATGTCTATGAACATGGTCGCCGACATACTGATGTATCTCGACCGCGGATTTGTTGAAGAGCACCACCGGCCGTCCATATATGCCACTACAATCGGTCTATTCAGGGATAAAATATTACGTAGCAATCTCGGTGCCACTGGCGCTAACCACACCGTCTTTGACATACTCAACGCCACCATCAACGACCAGATTAGCATGGAACGAGAGGGTGACGTTATAGACAAGGCCGTCTTACGCAGTTGCGTGTCCATGCTAGAAGGCCTGTTCGAGACGGATGAAGAGAGTGAGCTCGACCGCCTTTATATCACCACCTTTGAACCCTACTTCGTAAAGAAGAGTCATGAATTTTACCGGTCCGAGTGCGAGAAACTACTCCGCGAAGCCGATGCGAGTGCTTGGCTCCGCCAAACTCAAAGGCGGCTAGACGAAGAGACGGCGCGCTGTCAGACCACCATTTCTCCCTTGTCCGAACAAAAAATAACCAATGTCGTCGAGGAAGAGCTTATCACGAGTCACTTGGATGAATTTTTGCAGCTCGAAGGCAGTGGTATTCGATCTATGATCGATAACGACAGAATCGAGGATCTTAAGATTCTTTTTTCTCTGGTGTCACGAGTCGATGAGAAGGTCTCCAGCCTAAGCGACGCCCTGTCTCTACGCATCACGGGGCTGGGAATTGAGATTGAGAAAAATCTGAGCAATACTGACTTCAGCATCGCCCAAGGAGCTGCTGTAGAGGAGCCTACTGGCGATGGCGAAAAGCCCAAGTCAAAACCACTGAATGCTGCCGCTCAACACACAGCAGCCGCTATAAAATGGGTAGATGATGTGCTTCAGCTAAAGGACAAATTTGACCAACTTTGGATAGCATGCTTCGATCGGAAACCTGTGATCGAAACAACGCTGACGCGGAGTTTCTCCGGGTTCATCAACAGGTTCGACCGAGCATCTGAGTATGTCTCCCTATTTATCGATGACAATCTCAAACGTGGGCTCAAAGGGAAGACCGAGGCCGAGGTGGATACTATACTTGACAGGGCGATCACCCTGCTCAAACATTTGAGCGAGAAAGACAAATTCGAATCGTACTATCAAAAGCATCTCGCCCGCCGACTATTACATGGAAAATCAGAGAGTCAAGATGTCGAGCAAGAAATGATATCTCGTATGAAACGTGAATTAGGAAACAACTTCACGCAAAAGTTCGAGGGCATGTTTAGGGATATGAAAACATCTCGCGAGACGACAGAACAATATCGAAACCATGTCCGCGGCTTGGGCGAAGTGGACGAGAGTCGTATTGATTTGAGCATCTCAGTGCTGGCTGGAAATAACTGGCCCAAGGAGATTATGGGCAGAGTTACAGGCTTGTCGGCTGAAACGAGATCCAAAGCTACATATCCCCCTGAAATTCAAAAGCTGCAAAAGAGCTTTTTTGAATTCTATACCAAGAATCGGAACGGCAGGATCTTGACTTGGGTGGGAAGCGCAGGTTCTGCAGATATAAAATGCATATTTCCCAAGGTTCCTGGCAAGACCTCTGGGCCCTTGAGTAAAGACCGGCGTTATGAGATTAACGTCTCGACTTATGGTATGATTGTGCTGATGCTATTTAATACCACAAAGGATAATGAGTGGCTGTCGTTCGAGGATGTCCAGGCCTCAACAAACATCCCTCAAACAGACCTCGTCAACGTCCTTACCTCGTTATCTTCGATTAAGCAGTTTCGCATACTTCTCAAGGAGTCACAGACGAAGACGGCTGCCAAGCCAGGTGATCGCTTCACATTCAATTCAGAATTTATAAGCAAGACAATCAAGATCAAAATACCATCGGTCAACGCCGCCAATCGAGTCGAAAATGATGAGGAGCGGAAGAAAACTGATGAGAAGAACCTGGAAACTAGGAAGCATGTGACCGACTCGGTCATTGTTCGCATCATGAAGTATATGCCACCACAGCCCCTATGCAAATTGCGACTAACGATTATTTTAGGCAACGTAAAGAGCTCAGCCATACTCAATTAGTGAATGAGGTTATTCAAGTCTTAAGTAGCCGGTTCAAGCCTGACATGTCCTTGATCAAGGGGCAGATCGAGTCTCTGATTATTAGGGAATATCTCGAACGAGACGAACTCCAGGATGGTTCGCCCGCTGACAAGTATAAATACGTGGCATAAGACTCTGGTTGCAGCTACGGACCATCCTTCAGCACTTCTGAAGGGCTATGTATTTACGCATATTACAATTCCAGCGATACGATCGGCATGAATGACGCGCATTTGTTAGGGTTCTGTTTTTGGGCTGCATAGAACGGCGTATTGGGCGGTCTACAGTGTGCGGGCTCATACCCGGATATAGCAAAGTAAAGAAGAGGACATACACGGGACCCATGCGTCCATCTGGTTGTATCGTATCTCAAACATGCCACCCATCATGTCCGTACAACTGCTCGCATATATCACGTTAGTATTGCTGCATTAGCTCCATAGCTGAACTCTATGCCTAGCAGTTTATGGAAACGCAAACCTTTGTAGGCTTGCAGCTTTTCAGCATCAGGGCGTGGACAAATCAAGCCGGCGGGCTCGGATACTCAATCACTTATCTACCGCCTTTGTTTACACTCGGGCTCCCTCTTTTGGCTTGATGTACAGGCACCACAAAGCTAAAAGGTCCTTTTTGCCATAGACTACCTAGGTTGACTACAATCTGGTTTGACAAGGACATTGTAATTACACAAAGCTCTGTAGCCATTTTCTGGCAGGATGCCCACGACCCAGCTCCAATAGGGGGCAGCTTCTTTCACGGCAATAATACGATAATTACTGTGTTTGACCAACTTCTTTGTTAGTTCATCCTTGTTGGCTGAACTATACCATTGTTTTCTTCAATCGCTTCCTCCACATCAATATTTTAATCCGCGCTCCCGCCTATGATGTCAAGCAGAAAATGAAAATACTTTGCACACTTCTGCACTACTCAATTTCATTACCTTATTCAATACTTCTCAAACACTCTTGAAATATCATTTCCACGCTTCGGCTTTTCCAAAATGACTAGTCGTGACCAGCAAAAGAACCATCTACAGCTTGATAGCGATGTACTGCAGACATTGAACACCTCTCAGTTAAGACCTGCAAAAGGTCTTCGTCGGCCTCGACATCCATCTATACTGAGGCCAGGAACGAGTTTCCAGGGCGCTAGAAGTGATTCTAGTGCCGGTAACTCCCCCATCGAACAATTCCAAATTGAAGATGGGCGTAGTGGTGAACGCCACCCAGTGTCAGTCTCTATCGGCCAGTCGAGGGCAACGAGTGACTATGGCGATGAGCAGGCGTCAAAGTCTGTAAGCTGCACCAACCCTAAGCCACACAAGCCGTACATTCAGAGCGCTTCCCTTGGCAACAACACTCCCCGGCCCATCTCGACATATTCTGCTTACCGCCCTCCAACAGCTCGGCCAAGTCAGAGTCAGAGACCGCGTTCCCGTAATATCCGCAACTCTGTCAGTCTTCCAGGCACTCCGAGCACATACTACAACGATTATGCCGGCGAGGACGACGATGCTTGTAGCCTTTACAACGATGCATCCTGCTCGTTTACTCCTCGACCTACAAATGATCCTGTGAGTAGACGAGGCGCGCAATCGGCACCGCAAGTCATGACACGCGTAGATGGTGTCAAATTTGAGATGGTGTCGGTACACGCCAGCCCGAGTCCCAAACCCGCCTCTACCCCTATTCCCGTCTACGTGCCCAATCACAATGACACGCCAGCACCCGCGCGTGCTCAAACTTCGGCTCCCGCTCCGGCACCTATCCCCGCTCCTAGCATCTCTCCTGCCCCCAGCCGTGGTCGACGAACTTCAACGGCATCGTTCCAATCGCAGTCTCGTCGCTCACCTAGCCCAGCGTACGGGGCCTGGGAATCAGACCAGCCGCAGCAGAAACAGCTCTCTTTCTTTCAGCGTGTGCAGGAGGGGCTCGAAACAGGCCTCCACGAGCAGCTTGTGAAAGCCGGTCTAAGACCGCCACGGAGTTTCAATGTTCTCAAAGTAGAGAAAGTGTCTTCGGGCAAAAATACTCCCATGCAGCGAGATGAGGGTCGGGGAAGTGTTGTTTCTTCCTCGTCTACTACATCGCGGCCTATAGCTCCGACACCTCCGATGGAGAAACGGGAGAGTAAAGAGAGCTGGGAGATCAGTAGTGGGAGCGATTCTGAGGTGGCAGAGCCATCTTATGCGCATGATAGTCAGCCGCAGAGTTCTAGACAGTTTTCGTTTGCGCCGCTGCAGACCAGTGACAGAGTTCCTAATTTGTATTACAACAGCCATGCTAAGAACGGCTCGGCTTCCGTAGGAGCTGCGCAACCCCGAGTATTTGCTGAACTTGAGGCGCCATTAGAGACTCCCGCTACTGCTGCTCCTTTTACCAAAATAGGAGAGGTTGGTGGGTTAGGCTATTCACAGTTCAGTGACTACTCTCTCTTCTCTTCGCAGTATTCTCAGAGACGCTTAGTTGCTAATGCAGAGGAAAATCGGCCCCAATACTATCTATCGCGGCCTCATCCGTCAGCTAGTCGACATCGGGAGTATCAAGGCCAGAATTGTGAGTCAAAAAACACTCATTCCTCAAGGCCACAATACTCGAGGCCGCCCTCACGAGAACAGGTTCAGTTTGCAGCGCTTCCGTCACCAGCGGCAGACTTAGGTCGGCCTTTCCCCTTTGATGATCGGTATGACTTGCCCAGTCGGATCAGCCAACAGGATCAGGGCAAAAGACGTACCTTGACTAAAAAGAAGGGTGTGCAGTTGATGTAAGTCGTAATAGACTCATCATGGTATCATGGCGACTCGTGGTAGACTTGCCGTGACCATACTACGCTCGTACCGCGCGCTGGTAGGACAGGTAAGTTCCTGTTTACCTACATTTGAACTGGAAATTTTTACACATACACATCGTACAGCCACTGTCAGCAGGTCTCATTCATTCACTCTTGAAAATCAGCAGAAACAAAAGAAAAAAGATTTTGTAAATAGCCAAAAACTTGATTTAATCCCCTCGTGAAATAGTATAATGTCTAATATATGTTTTTCGATGAAACATCCTGCACTCGTCTTGTAAAAGAACTTTCAAGTAACTTTGTTATTTAGACGTCTACTTTAACATCACCATACCCGTCCAGTACACTAGGCACTCATAAATAACCCCATCACGAAGACCTCTAATCGTCCGCCACAATCTATAGCGAAACGCAGCCATTTGCACTATCCTCGACGAACAGCCCGCCGTAGATCTGGCCTTCGTTCAGGTTGCTCTCCTGGTACCCAGAGTTGACGACGTCCGAGGTGCCTGTCGGTTTCTTCAGGATGCCGATCTGGTACTGGCCGCCGCCGGAGTTATCATTGGACAGCGCCGACGTGACGGCTGCGAGAGGCTCGTCGTCTTTGGAGTAGTAGACTCGTAAGGTACTAAGCGTTGTTAGTTATCCTTTATTCACTTTCTTGCGTTCTTCATGCTCGCAAAAAAAGCTTAAATGGACAGAGGGGTCGATTGGTTTGCAGGGCTGTCTGTATGGGAGACTTACTTCGCGGTAAAGTCCAGTGTGATGGCAAAGTTCTGCCACGCTGTATCATCGATGGGCGTCGACCATACTTCTGTGTTTTGGCGATTGAGCACCTTGAAGGTATTCTCGTCTGAGCCGGATGTCCCTATGATGGTGCCAGCTTCGAAGTTGAATTGGTTGGCGCTGTAGTCGGAAGACTCATGCCACACGTTCTGACAGCGCGGTATGCGTTAGTGACTACCATGACTCACTCGCCTCAGAAACTGTTACCGAGGCGATACCAGCAAGATCTCTCACCAAGTACTCGTGCGTCAGATTCAGCTTCCGTTGGGGATCCTGCTTCACACTGAAGTGTATCGTGCGGATACCCGTGGTGCCTGGGCCACCCGTATTCGTGTCCCCCTGAATCTGCAGTCCGACGCGACGGAAACCGTTCTGCGATTGGAAGATGGACTCGTCGTTTATCGTCACTTCCAGCGCTTTGGTGGTCGCGTTGTCGAAGCGCGAGCTCGTCACGTTGGGGAACTGCAGGATCTGGCTAAATAGCTGGCTGCCGCGCACATAGTCCGGGTTGAAGGGGCTCGTGGCGTACGAATCGAAGTCTGTGGGTGTCAGAGATGACTTCACGAACCCGCTTAGTACCACCGGGCACTTTATTGCTCCTGTGCCGCGCTTCTCCGGAGGCGATGGGAAGGCCGAGGAGAGAGCCGCGGCGGCCAGCAGGCTGCTTAGGAGAGTGGTTGAGACCATTTTAATGAGTTAGATTTTAGCTTTTAACAGCGAGGGGAATTGGCAAGCATCACGACCGGGGAAGATGTCGCGGAGAATGGATATATATATATATATAGCCTTGTTGCCAGATACAGGGCAACGGCGTGCGTTTTGCGTGACGAAAGACGTGGATGAAGCCATCGCGACCAAGGTGGAAAACTGCACCCGACGATCCGGATATACCTGTTAGGAAGACTAAGAAGGTAGGGAGGTGACGTTCCGAGCAATATATCCTAGACGGGATAGTTGGAGAAGTGTGGAGGAAGATCAGGGCATTCCGGAAACATGCTACGTTGTGCCGAATGATCGACCTAGATTGGGCAGTTGTGCCTGGTTACCAATTCCGGGAATTAGGTAATTGATTTATGAAACGTCATGTCACTCGAATGTCACGTCTAGGTTCGTCGATGTTTTAGTAACATCTCGGTAGCCTCAGAGAATTCTTTAATACATGGTATATTGTTCAGTTAACATAATGAATATCCCTATAAATCAAACGTACAATCTATCTAGAAAGACTTAGATCTCCGGCCGTGGGCTGGAAGGCTTCAGGACGGTCCAAAGCTCTCACACTTAAGTGGGCACTCACTGGGTCAGATACGAAGCTCTATATTATAATGTAGTTCTAAAAGGCTCTTCTAAAGCTATTTCGACCAAATCTCTTTATATAAGTGTGCGCTCGGGTAAATAGTCTTTCCGTAAATCGTACGGTTTTTTACAGAAACTTACTTTAGTGCGATATACCTTCGATTTTTTTAGCAATAGCTAAAAAAATCGTAAAGCTATTTGTAATTTTGCTATATATTTAAGCTAAAAATTATTTACGATATATATTAAATGTGCTTTTTAACGCTTATATATTTTGCTTATTTATTATAAACATTTTTTTAGCAAACCGAGGTTAAATATAATTATTTTATTATAATGTAGCAAGCTTTTTTAAAATATTTTTTTAAAATAATTTTAAATTGCAATTTTTTTGTAGCTATTTTACCAGATTTTTTATGTTTATACTAGTTTTAATAATTATTTTTTAAGCTTTTTATTAAAATATTTTTTTTAGTTTTATAATTTTTAGTTTGCAAAAATATTTTTGCAAAAATTATACTATTTATTTAATAAATATTTATTTTAAATTATATTTTTTTAAAAATTTTTTAATGTTTTTTCGGTAAGCTTTTTGCTAAATAAAATATAGCATAGCTTATAATAAAATTTCAGGTTTTACCGGTAAATATATATACCGTTAGCGAAGCAAAAGCAATCGATTTTTTTTTTGTTTTTAAAATTACGCAAGCTTTTAACCGCTATTAAAAAAATTTCTAAATTAAAGTTTTTTTTACTATATTTAGCATTTTGTTAAATATAAACATTTAATTATTTTTTATAATTTTTTAAAGTTAATTAGCTTTTTTTCGATTTTTTGCTAAAAATTTTAAGTTTAACTAATTTATTAAGCTAAACTTTTAATTATTTAAAAATATATTTAGCTATTATAAATAAAAATTTTTTTACTTTAAAATATTTTATAATTTTTAGTAGCGCATTTATACGCGTTTATATATAAATATTTATTTATTTTTTATATTATAATTTAATTTTTATATTTTTGCTTTTTGTTATATTTAGCGTAAATTTACATTTTTTGCGCGTTTTATTAATTGCGCTTTTTTGCGTAAATATTATTTGCTTTTTTAAAGCTTTAATAATTATATAAATTAATAAGTTTTTAGTTAAATATAAAAATTAAAACTTTGTTAGCATTGATAATAAAAATATAAACTTTATAAAAAATATTATTTAATTTTATATAATATTATAGCAGTTAAATTAAGCAGTTTATTTTATAATGCGCAATAAAAAGTTTTTTTGCTTAAAAATAAAAAAAACTATTATTTTAGCGTAGCTTGCTATACGAAGCAGCTCGGGCTTTTTTTTTTTACTATTTAGAAAATTTTTTTATATAGCGACTGCTTTGTTATATATAGCTTAACGCCTAGCGTTTTCTCGGGCGGCAATACGCTTTAGCGTAAAAGCTTTAAATGTTTTTTTTAGCACATATGCTTGCGATAAAATCGGCTTGTTTATATTTACCAAATGTTTTACGCCTTAAAATCGTGCGATAATTTTTAGCTGCATATATTAGTTGGTTTAAATATACAAGCTTAATATAAGCTTTGCGCTTACAAAATTGCTGGTTAAAATGTTTTTAAATGCTAAATAAAATATATTAACTTAAATAAAATAAAAAAATTAAACAAACTATTTAGCTATTAGCGACATATTTGCAAATTAACTAATAAATCGGCAAAATTATCATTATAACAATATAAATTAAGCTTATAACTTTTATATTTAAATAAACATTTATTAAGTTAAATATAAAGTTTTATATTATAATATAGTTTTAAAAAGCTTTTTTAAAGCTATTTTGACCAGATTTTTTTATATAAGTGTGCGCTCGGGTAAATAATTTTTTCATAAATCGTACGGTTTTCCACAGGGACCTACCTTAGTGCGACAAAAGCCATATAAATATTATTTTAGTTCGAGTTTATTTTTCGAGCTTTTAGCGAAGACTTCTAGTCTGGTCCACTCACGCTTTTGCGTCCAAGACAAATTAGAATGTTATCCCACATGTCCTTAAATGGAAATAACCAGGTTCGTTTAGGTCTTTCGAAGCTTCGATAACGGTAAAGCATCCGTGGCCGATTGTCGGGGAATTCTCTGTCTTGGCGCCGTCTGGGTAATGGAGCATCGTTTTCAGATTCGCCGTCGTGGAAATAACGTCGTTGTGAGCGGTACCACTCATACTTCGAATCACTCCTGTCAGTAACAAAGAGCACCGAAGAGAGAGAGCAGGAGGCGCGATCAAGGGCCGTTTCAGATAGACTTACCATCCGATCAAAGTTTTCTTCCGAACGTCGCACATTGGCGAGCATACGTGTCGTATATGAGTCTTCCGAACTGGAAGACGATATTGATGATGTAGGGCTCGGCATCATAATGCCTAGCGATCCTATTTGTGTAAATTATTATTCTTTTTTTATCTGGAATGAATATTTTGGTCACAGATTTGAGCTATTAGAGAAGTGAAGGCGATCAAAGGTGATCATGTTCTCAATTCTTTTGAGTTTACACCGCATGGAAAATAAGGCATAGATATAGGCTTCACATAAGGTTTCCCCATTTTACTCCTACTTGTGATAATAAGGTTATAGGTATTGTTGAGGGATACAGAGTTATTGTCTTTCGGAGAAAGAGATAAAGCATCTCTTATAACCTTGTCTTGCATGAAAAAGCTAAATCTTTTGTTTGTGCTGCGTTGTTGTTCTTTGGCTTATGGATTTCTTGGCGTTCTAAGTTTATAGTAGAGTTTGGTTGATTACCTTAAATGGGTTCTTGCAGTGAGCCCTTATCTCTGTCCGCCAACAAAATTTTCGCGATCTGTCACTAGTTGTGAATATTTGAAGTTTGCCTAGAAATTCTATTCGTTCGTGTTGAGACTGTGGGCTGACATGAGGGTCTGCACGTACAATTTTCACAACGGTCCGATAAGAACTCAATGAGGGCTTGGATTTTTATCACTATGGGCAAGTTGTGAGCCTATGATATGTTTAAGTTTATGGTTAATCCAAGCACAGTTCCTCTTATAGAGAGCTTTAAAATTTTCAAGTGTTCCAAACTGTGACAGCGAGCTATCCTATGCGGTGTTTCTAAGAACTACGAAGACTAGCTAATGTACAGGACTTAGACTTATGAGGGTACAAGTGTGTACGAAAATAGAAGCAACGTACGAACTAATGTGGAATTCTTATAGATCTCAATCTGGGTAAAGATAAGCTAGGGAGACAGGATAGCCGACATGATCAATGAAGCATTGCCCACTAGGTGTGTTGGGACATAGGATATAAGAGTGTAAAGGTCATTTATTGTTGCATAATTAGCCCTAAAATACCTGACTAGCTAAAGATACTGCTTCTTCGTGATCTAACCTGCAAGCTCATATACGTAAGGTCCTTTGTCTTTAATGATCGTGACATACGGAGCTTTGTAACGAGGCGAATGTGAGATTCACTGGTGACTGATGTAGCAATTCATGCTTCCTCTCTGCGAGCTTGTCTCGGCCCCCTAGGCCTGACCTGCCCCGTTTAGACTGGTCAGTCGGTTTCCGTTCCTCCTTGAGCTCCTCCTCAGTTTTCCATCGAACGTAGTACGCGTTGATTGGTGGGACCAACCAGGTTTTATCGAACGTCGCGAAGCAACACTCGATTTTAGCAGCCCAGACACGTTGTTCCTCGTCGAAGTCATCCAAGGACGCAAACGTCAGGTCACTAAAAACCTTTCCCGCAACATCGTAGCTCTTCATATCATCTAAGAGTCTCTTATTGTATTCAGCATTGTCGGTCTTGAGGGCGTCGTAGCGTTCCCGTGTCTGTTTATCCTCCTCTTTACGATTGATCAGGATGAGATATTCCTGGGGCAAGACCGGTAACATTCCGCATGCTAGGATGCCGAAGAGCTCTCCGTACTGAGTTCTCCTCTCATCATGTGTCGCATTTGGTGTTATGTCCCAGTCTTTTATCACGTCCCAAAGCTCGCTCATGCGGACAATGATATTGGTCCCCCACCCTTTCCACTTATTGTTGTAGTGCGCGCATGGGCTATCATCGATCATGATGCGACTCGCCGGAGCGCCTCGAACATTGGTTCGGTGGAAGTTTTCGAGAAAGTGATAGTCGATTGGTCTGACCCCGTCCTCTCGAATCTCATCTTTAGGGAAGATTTTCATGTCATAGACATTCGGCCGTCTGGATGGTGCAGCAGATGGGCGAAGCTTTTCATATAGATGCCTCATATACTTGCTGGCAAGAAGAGGGGAGAAGGCCGATTTGTAGTTTTCGACAATACACCTGATGTCCCTGCTTGGCCGGTGTAAATCTCCCAAGCGTAGGTCTGCATTTAATAGATCTATACCGTACCGATGCAGCGGTGAAGTGCTAGGTCGGCAAGCCGGGAGACTTTCTTCATCCCAAAATGTGATATAAACAAGAGTCGGACTTTGTATGTATTCGATTATTATGGCTTCGCTGATCAAATGTCCGAGACCCAGTCTTGCGATTTTTTCCTCGAGGGTGCTAGATTCTCGAGGCATTTTGAGCAACCTTGGCTGTTGAACTGGTATGCTTGCCGTGTTCTTGTCGGAAAGGTCTTATTCAGTGTTCCTGTTGCGGTATTTATAATTATGCTCTTCTTCGCAGAGCCACAGTACAGCATCAAGGGATAGGCTGAACCTATTTTGTTGGTAAGGTTTGACAATACCCAACTGCAGGTAATAAACAATGACACCCAGTAATTCCACTTCGCTCCAGCAAAAAGTAAACAAGCTACGTCAGCTGTTACTCTCTCGTGGCATATTCCATATTCTAACTTGTATTGCTTGGATATCACCTACAGAGTGGAGATTTAATCAGGACAGGGCACCAAGCAAACGTGACTCGCCTCCCTTGCGTAGGTAGTGACGAATATAGGAGGAATCAAGGAGTCACGCACGTAAATAACAAACACACAAGAGGCGCATTCTCCTGTATCACTTGTGGTGAAGTCGCGAGCACGGAAAATATCAACACTGTGTAGCTGAAAGGAAAACAAGTGAATGAATGGTAATTGTTGGCTGTCAACAATATTTACGTGACACAACTTCCCACTCTTAGATCGTATTCCACACACTGCCTGTAGCGAGATCTGAGTTCAGAATATAAGTAAATTCCCATTCCTGCATGAAGAATACTATCTTCTTTCTCTATTGTCTATATACACATATTAGTCGTTTCTCTGTTGGGTATCATATAAACTTTCGGCATCAAGTGACTAAGTAGCCTTTCTAATCGACCGATGCAAAGTCATAATCACTTATTGCGAAATCCATTAAAGGGTATGGTGTTTTACTCAACATTGTCTCTCTCGAGTGTTCCTACTTAGTTGGATTGTTTGAGTAACTAATGTCGCAGTACCAATCCTTGTTCTTTGGCACAAGATAACGTTAAGAGCTTCGCTTCTCTAGCTTCTAGCTTCTAGCTTCCAGCTGCGTTGAAGTAATGCATCTTAAAAACATATTAGCTCCCTGCCGTGTTGAGAAGCAGAGTCATTGACGTGATTTTGAAATGAGACCAGCAAGCTAACCCTTTATGCCACCATTTCCAAATGGACAGAGCCGGTTTGTACAATGTTCTAAAAAGGGACCAAGTTTTTATATGATTTCCTTTTTTCGAGATTTGAATTCGAACATTATCAGGTGCGATGACAATGTCAAACCAACCCTAATTGAAGTGGTAGAAATAAGTATCAGTCTAATAAAATCGAATAAGGAACTAGCTTTGGGCCGTTGAAGTAATTGGTTTACTATTACCCAAGTAGCTTCATATTAAGCCCCAAGCACTGAATTTGCCATGTCAGATTGAAGCTGACATCTATTCGGGTGATTCCGGTACGATGGTTCCCATAGTAATTGAACTTCTTCGAGTCGCGATATTTCCCTAAGACTAGTTAACGTAATTGGAGCATGGTTGATAGCTCCAATCCGGAACCCTAGAATTGGAGCGATACGAAATACGGAGTTTGGTCTGAGTAGCCGGGGGCAGAACCCGGTGCCGCCCAGGCGAATCAGAGACCGGAGATCGGCGTTTTAGTTTACTCATTATATAATCGAAAGCGACCGGCGAAGGAAGCATTTGATGAGACGAGGCGTTTCTCTTCATGCCAAGAAAGAACTCATGAGGATGGCCGCAATATTCAACCTCGGCGCTATTTAACTAAAATGCCTTCAAAAATGGCTCAGATATAGATAAGGAAGAACTGTAACATATATAAGACTACGGTAGCAGAACGTTCGTCCTCACACCTGGCAAGTGTATTGCAACGAATTGCAGGTACGACGTAGCGACGCCTCTGGTATCATTTATAAATGGTCGCTGTTGGAAGCGACGAAGCAAAGCATATTTAAGGAACCCCTCACCAAGGCTGCTGGATTGTTTAATTCATCCCACCAACATCATCATCTACATCATCAATATCATCTCAAGCTTCAGTACCCCAGGAAGCCATCTGATTTAAACGTCTTTATATCGCATCTACATTGTATCCATCATCATGTCTGGAAAACCAGCCCACGTTCCACCCGAGCTGTCTGACCTGCATTGCTACACGGAGACGGAGGGTGTGATAACGACCACCATGTTCGACATCCCGGGGTATAAGGTCGTTCGTGTGCTGGGTACCGTCTACGGCCTCACAGTGCGATCGCGAAACATCGCGGCCAGCCTAGGGATGGTGTTGAAGAGCATGGCAGGCGGCGAGCTCAGATGGTTTACGAACATGGTGAGTGACACCATAAAACGGACTAGCAACGTAGAAGATGCTGACAAATCGTTTTCCTATAACAGCTTTATTCGGCTCGAAATGATGCCATTTCACGAGTGGTGGCCGAGACGAAAGCCCGTGGCGGCAACGCCATCATCTGCCTTCGCTTTGAATCTGGTGACATGGGCGGCTTCGCGCACTGCTCTGCCTACGGAACTGCTGCCATCATCGAGAAAATCGACCCTGAGATCCAATCACCACCGCAACTCATGGCCTAGTAGTCCAAGGGTCCTTGCGCGATGCGATAATGCACCTAGGGTTAAAGGGTTGAAGGGTCGATAATGACGAGGAGGCCACAGAGCAGTGCTGGTGCTGGTGCTGGTGCTGGTGCTGGTGCTGGGTCAGATGCTGGGGTCATGTTATGGCTCCGAGGGCGGGTAAAATTGGAGAACCCGTGAGTGGATCGGAATTATTGTTGTTATGCCACTACCTCTTACCTACACAGTATCCCGGTAGAAATTATCTATATGTTATAGTCACACATGAGGTATGAGGTAACCCTTCGTCTGAGGTGGTGAAAAATTGAGATAAAAATGAATGATTACACATGAAAGGGAACCAACCTCAGAGGCCACCTACAGTGGCCGTCGACTCAGGCTGGAGTGGCCGTAGCCTCCACTTAGGTAGCGCCACACCCAAGTTAGCTGGCAACCTTACAAGGGTCACATATCCACCTATTGTACCTACTATAGAAATACATACCATTGAGGCAATCGCCGCTTGTTAATTAAAAAGGTTCGCGATTTTTTCGGTGTTGCGAAAGTAATTGTAAAGCTGTTTCAGCTGTTAAAAATAATAGTAATAATGTTTACGATATTATTGCTTAAAAAAATAATAGTGCCAGTAAGCAGTAGTATTGTTTATGCATTAAAATAATGATATATAGTACGCGCCAGAGTATGCTTTAGCAACATCAAAAATAATCGTGAAGATGCTTAACTAGCAGTCAGCAGCTGCCTCAACGTGTGACTTACCTATTTTTTGGTATGTATCTCTATGGTAGGTACAATAGGTGGATATGTGACCTTTGTAAAGTTGGGTGGTGGCGCTACTAATGATGTATGGCGGTGGAGTAACGGCCACTCCAGCCTGGACCTACGGCCACTGTAGGTGGCCTCCAACCTCAGACACTAAATTCCAAGGTTCATCTTGACAGGCTTGGCATTGGTACCTGCTGGGACTAGTGTGCAGGGCAGATGCAGGGGTTTAATGGACCTAAGCCACATATTCACAAACCTATCGAGCCTATGTCTGCCTGCCTACTGGTCAGCCTATGCCACAATCCCCAATAAGGCCGATCCGTTCCCTACAAGGTACGGTAGGTATTCCGAGAGGTGACGCGACTAGTTTGATCGCCCATACTCAACAACTATGCTGTATCCAACCACCCACAAACGAATGGTTGTTTTTAATAGTCATATACATATAACCTCACAAATGCACTGACACGTCAATAGAGGTTATTCATTATTAGTGCTTGGTCTGCTTGGCTTGTGATGGTCTTTTGGTGAAGATGGGTACGTATACATGCACATGGTCGCTTGTCGTCATCGTCGTCAACGTCGTCATGCCGGCAACCCGATAGGATCGGAGCAGTCTAACTCTTCAGCAGCTTCACCACGCCCTTCGAGCGATTCTCTCTCCTCCATCTCGACGACAAGCCTCGTCTTCGAACGCATCAGTGAACGAGAAAAGACCTACCCCAACTTCACACACCGCAAGCTCTCCGATTCGGACCGTGACGATGCCTTCAACGGCGGTTTCGACGACGATGACGAGCGGGCTACCTTCCTGAACTCTGCCGCCTCTGGCAAATCGCTTGGTATGGACCTCAAGTTCAAGCGGATATTGCTACTTGCGTCTGGCGTTCTCGTCGCTCTCTGGGTCATCGGCCTGACCTTATACGTCTCATCCAAGTCTTACCAACATGCCTCTGAGAAGGAACACGACCCAACCGCCACCGTATCACGGGGCTCGGGAAAGACCATCACCCTGGACCAGGTCATGACTGGCTACTGGCGGGCCAATGGCCACCAAATCAGCTGGATTGAGGGTACCAATGGCGAGGACGGGCTGTTGTTGGAGAGAGGAGCAGAGGGGAAGGACTATCTCGTCGTGGAGGATGTCCTGAGTCGGAATAGCGATCATGTCGCAGCCGGTGCTCACATCACTTCTTCCAAAACTCTGATGCAGAATGCTTCGTTCGACGCCGGGGGCCGCACCTTAACACCCGAAGAGCTCTGGGCCAGTCCTGACCTGAAAAAGGTCCTCATTGCGACTGGTATCACTAGTGTTTGGAGGTATTCATTCACCGCGACTTATTGGATATTTGATGTCGAGACCCAAACTGCCGAACCTCTGGACCCCAACGATCCGAATCGCAGGGTCCAGTTGGCGCAATGGAGCCCCAAGAGTGACACCGTCTCCTTCACCAGCTCAAACAATCTTTACGTCCGACAACTTGTCAGCAAGAAAGTGGTACAGATCACCAAAGACGGCGGACCGGAATACTTCTATGGGATTCCCGATTGGGTCTATGAAGAAGAAGTCTTTGGTGAGAACAGTGCCACCTGGTGGTCCAACAATGGAGACTTCATGGCCTTCCTCCGGACCAACGAGACACTTGTGCCCGAATATCCCGTTCAATTCTTCATTGACAGACCGAGCGGGGAACAACCAGCCCCGGGCAAGGAGGCCTATCCGGAAGTCCAACAGCTCAAGTATCCGAAAGCTGGGTCGCCGAATCCTTTTGTCGATCTACTCTTCTACGATATGGTCAAGGGTGACACATTTTCAGTAGAGATCGAAGGAGGATTTGTTCAAAATGATCTTCTTATCACCGATATCACGTGGGCAGGAAATTATGTGCTCATCAAAGAAACAAACCGTGTGAGCGACATCATGCGTGTCATTCTTGTGGACATCATCGCACGGACAGGCAAGACTATACGAACCGTCGATGTTGGTAAGATTGATGGTGGCTGGTTTGAGATATCTCATGACACTACCTTCATCCCAGCGGACCCCGAAAACGGCAGACCAAATGATGGATATCTCGACACCATTATCCATGACAACGGGGATCACATCGCGTATTTCAGCCCTCTCGATGCAAGCGAACCTGTCATGCTGACTTCTGGTGACTGGGAGGTTGAAGGGGGTCCATCAGCCGTCGATTTGAAGAACAACCTTGCATATTTCACTGCCACCAAGGAGTCCTCAATCCAGCGACACATCTACAGTGTCAAATTTGATGGCTCAGACTTAAAGGCCATCACTGACATCAGTAAAGAAGGCTACTATTCTGCCTCATTCTCTCGGAAAGCAGGTTACGCTCTTATCACCTATCAAGGACCGAATGTGCCCAATCAGAAAGTGATTAGTACTCCAGGTAACCCAGACCCGTTCGAATATGTTCTCGAAGAAAACAAAGACCTCGCGGAGAAGGCGAAGAAACACGAGCTTCCCCTTCTCGAGTACGGGACGATCACCGTTGACGATGTTGAGCTAAATTACGTCGAGCGACGCCCGCCGCATTTTAACCCCAAAAAGAAATATCCTGTCTTGTTCCAGCAGTACTCCGGCCCTGGCTCACAGTCTGTGAACAAAAAATTTGCGGTTGACTTTCAGTCTTATGTAGCTGCGAATTTGGGCTATGTAGTAGTGACGGTTGATGGTCGTGGCACAGGCTTCATCGGGCGCAAAGCACGGGTCATTGTACGCAAGAATCTGGGCAAGTGGGAGGCCCATGACCAGATTGCAGCGGCCAAGATTTGGGCTGCGAAATCTTACGTTGACGAGGCACGAATAGCGATCTGGGGCTGGTCGTATGGTGGATTCCAGACACTCAAGACACTTGAGCAAGATGCCGGTCAGACATTCAAATACGGTATGGCAGTTGCACCCGTTACCGACTGGCGGTTCTACGACAGCATTTACACCGAGCGATACATGTTGACGCCGCAGTTGAACGCGGACGGCTACGATGCGACCGCCGTTAACAATGCATCCGCACTCGCTGGGAACGTACGCTTTCTCGTCATGCATGGTGTTGCCGACGACAATGTTCACATGCAAAACACACTCACTCTACTTGATAAACTCGACCTTGCAGGCGTCGAAAATTACGATTTGCACATGTTCCCTGATAGCAATCACGGCATATACTTTCACAATGCGAATCGCATTGTATATGACAGTAAGTTGACCCTCTCACACTTTCGATATAGGCTTTGGCAGTCCCCTGGAGATTTGCATGTTCTAATGCTCTACAGAGTTAAGTAATTGGCTTATCAATGCCTTCAATGGCGAGTGGTTGAAAGTTGCAAATGCGAAGCCCGGACAGGTCGCATCTGCAAAGGAAAAGAAGAAGAGGAGTGGTGTCGAGGAGCTAAAGGCAGGACTTGAGGAGATAGAGAAAGGCTCACATTAATAATGAAAGCGATCGCATATTGAGTTAGCAAGGCTATTCGGGATGTATTCATGAGCGACACAGCAGTTATAGGCGTTCAGGTCTTGATGCTCGGTTTCGTTCGAGCTTTTATTGTATGGTATCTGTTTATCTTTTATGTATTGCATACTGTAAGCAGCCCCAATTTGCATAGAAAGCATAGTCTCGATTCATGCAGAGACTACTATATTTCTAGAATTATTATAAGAAATTATAACTGGCAGGATTAGTCCTATTTGATGAATGCAAATATTCGTGGAAACCAGCCATAGCTGACCTTTATCCTCTATTTCACAGCCCTGATAGCACTAAGAATATGTGAATTTTTGAATTTGAAAAGAAAAGAAGATTTCCCGGCATAATGAACATAGGTTTTTCAAAGGGGGCCGCTGAGCGATGTCACATGGGGATGTCACAGAGTCCTTTCTACCCTGAGAGCACCGTTAGCATTTTCCATCTGGGGAATTTCCAGCACGGGGCAACATGCTATCTATATGCCGTTTGGTAGTGTTGAGACGGCCATCCCCCCTTGGCAACTGGATCCGAAACGCATTTCAGGAGAAACCTGCTTAGATTACATTTCACTTATTCGTTAATATCAAGTTGTTCCGACTTTCAATTTCCGAACAAGTATTAAGCGGCCGGTATATATACTCATGCATCTGGACTTCTATCGAGTATAGTGTAAATGTGTACTGGCTTACTATTCACTCGCCCCTCTTCACTCCCATGCAAGAGTATGCACGATCCGTCAATACGAAGCACGTAATCAACGTAGTGTACTAGCTACACACGCATGTTAAGTACACACACCCACCACGTAAAACATCAAACAGCCTCAACCACCCCTGAGAAAGTACATATTACCTGGCAGCACCCATGGCGCCCATTACAGAAGTCGTCCTGATAACCCTCGTGCCGGACGCGGATTATACCGCCATCACGGAATCCGTCGCCATCCTATCGCGCCAACCGGGCTGTCTGGCGGTCCGCGCCTCGCGACTGCGCGAAGAAGTTTCTAAAGTCCATTATTTCATTGATTGGGACTCGGTTAGTTCGCACTACGCCTTCGCGCGCAATAAGGAGGTTTACGCACCCTTCCGTGCGCTCGTCGGAAGTGTCATGGAGGCGTATGCGCCGCCTTATCATGTCCCGCTGGGACCATATCCGTTGGATGTCTTCGATGCTGGGGTCGTTATGGTTGGGAAGGCGTGGTTTCCTGTGGAGAGGGAGGATGTGGAGGCGGCTTTCGAGGAGTCTGCTAAACTGCTGAGGGAGAAGGGTGGAGATGGGTTTACTGGACACGTTGCGCAGGGTTGGTCTTTGGAGGAGGGGATTGTGTTTAAAGGGGAACAGAGTCGGGTTTTCTTGTTTGTTGTGGGGTGGACTTCTAGTGAGGCGTATTTGAAGTTTCGGGGTTCGAAGGTGTTTGGAGAGGTTTTTTCTGGGGTTACTGGGTTGGAGACGTTGAGGGAGCTTGAGATTTGTTCTGTCGATATTAAGGCTTAGGATCATAACAATGGGCGTAGTTCCATCTGCCTGGCGCGAATATTGGATATGTATGTGTCAAACTTGTACTTGATGGCTAGGAAGGAATATCTGGCCTTGTAGCCCAGCCCAGTCTACGACCTCAATCTAAATGTGACGTAGGTATATACCTGGCTACAAATGAACATACCATGTCTTCTCCGAAAGGGCTTGGTGCGGAGGAGATATACGCGACTGTGTATATCTCGACTTTATGCATTAAATATATAGTCGTCTATGATCTTTCGTATCGCTGCATCTGATTCGTTATATGCATACTTGTAGTTTATGTAGTCTTCTGCTTTTTTATTCTTAGCATTTCGTTCGACGATGCCTAATAGATCTTCTATGTCCGGTCGCTCTTCTACTTTGTAAGCGACGCATAAGGCAACCAGACTCCTGATCTCCGGGTCCAGATTGTTTATCCTGTCTTGATGCTTGGCTACGAGGTCTGGCGGGGCTCCGTAAGTCCGGCTTAGTCTGTCCAGATCTGTTGCGTAGGACCGTATGCTCTTCGTTTCTCCCTTATACGTGATTTCCATCGTTCCTGGGCCTCCTCTTGCATTACCCCTGAGTAAGCCGAGCATCACTTCGCCGATGGCTCGAATATTTGTTTTCGAGACGAGTTCTTTCGCCTCACTAGTCAATGATTAGCAATAGTTAGAATTGGAAGACGGTCCTATGATCACTTACTTTGGTATGTTTTGAGGCTGATCACGGGACATCCCGAAATCTATTAACTTCAGCATTGGGACGGATCCGTGCTCTTTAGGTTCGAGCCGATCAATCATAACTACACGAATTCATATTAGTAAAAAGCGTGTAATCGCAAGACGCCCTTCACTCTATGGCTTACTATTCTGACCATGAAAATCACAATGGAGAAGACGAGATTTAGGAGGCCGTTCGCCTCTTGGGTTAAGTGGTGGTATAACCTCCAACTCAGGGCCACTACGCAGTCTCACCCCGCGGTCTCGTGGTGGCCAAGCCAAAGCAACAACCATTCTACACACTAAGGGAACCCTTGAGATTAATTCTAGGGGTCGTCCCGGTTCTTCATTGAGCCACTTACAGCACAAGAACAGAGACCAAAGCAACCGATTAGGCAACGGTTCGTCTACTTCGGCTCTCCTTTCGTAGAAAGACCAAAGAAGGCCGTTGTCTATCCATTCCATGACTAGACTCGGCCCTTGCAGAGATTGCATCAAATTATTCCACCTCGGGTCGTCGACTATATGAGACGGTTGCGCGATATGCATGGATCCACGGAGTCTCTGTAGCAGAGTGAATTAGCTCTTGAGATACGAGAGTGTAGATCTCCGGTCAATATACATCTTACGTACATCAAGGGCATCGACTTCTCTTCTGATGCTACCCTCTCCTATCCTTTCCAAAGACCGCTTCAGGACAAATCTAGTTGTATTTGGAGATACAGCTGTTGGCCCCATACCGATGGTTAGTGGTCTTGAAAGGGCCGCAGAACATGAGATAGGATCATACCTAAGCGTCGGGGTTGAGGTGCGTACGGAGATGGTAGCGGTCGAAGCCCAGGTGCGGTCCCTGAAGTATTCGTATTCGACCTCACCATTATTTGGAGAGTAAACCCCCACTGTGACCCAGGGGTTAGTACTTATCGTTTCTAAAGCTTGGTGCAAACACCTCTGAATAATGCCAGAACGCAGAAATTTCTCGGATAGAGTTTCACTCCGAGTGAAGAGCTACTTAGCCCATAATGGAACGTTGGAATCAACAGAATGTCCTCAGGTTACGTACTGATCCTTGAGCTATGATGCGCTCAACCTTGAAAGTCTTGTTCGATGCGTTTCCAAAAAACTCCCTAACATACTTGGCGCCGTTCACTGCTTCGTTCGACACCTTGGATTCGCCTTCGACTCTCCTGTGCTCCATATCTTGTCGATCAAGTTTCTTGTATGCCGGATATCAGCCCTCTCTCTCTTCGCGGTGTCTGTTAGTATAATTTTGAAGACTCAAGACGAGTTCACCAAAATCACAACAAATTGAGTCAAACTCACAATTGTGCTGATACACATTTTACCTTTGTTGCCGCACAGGAGACACCTCCAGCCGTTTTCGGCATATTTGACTCCGGCTAACATTTGGTTCTTTGTGTCAGGTGCTATGGACACATAGAGACCCCTAGAGTGGATATAGTGACCTTTGGGTAGGTATAAAGGGGGGTTTCTCTGTCCTCTTTTGGATATTGAAAGGCCAGGCGCCAATTAACCAATTTTCCTACCCTATGGCTATTGACCCCTTATAATCACCTGCTATATGACTGCTGCGAGGCTTCTATTTACTCTAATGCACCTAATGCCTGCCAGTTTGGTCACATATTGAGTCTACCAAATCTGTGGATGATGTTTATTCATTGACGTCTCATAATCCTACGAGTTCAACTGTGAAATATGGGGCACCGTGGTGTTATTCTAGTCTAATACTATGATTCCAACCATGTACATGTGCAATATATAAAATTGAAGAATTAGCTACCAAGGAATTCAACACAGGTTCCTAAAAAAAGTATAAAAGCCGAGGCTCGCTTAATGGAATTTTGAGAGCCGCACGGTTTTGCTAGACTTGGCTTAAATCTCTCGCAGCCAGATTACAATTCTAGATTCATAGAAATGATGAAGTTCAACGTTAATTATATCTCTTGTCATCAAATTACAATATGAATTATCATAATTCTTACCAAGTCAAGGTTACCTAGAAATGAGTTAGAGTTGTTTTTAAAACAGGTAATTGTGACTTAGAAACCATGGTTATTCGGAAAACGGTTGGAAAAGAATTTGGAAAAAAGATCTGAGAGAGTCTTTCAAAATACAGTTGTAGTGAGTTTATTTTTCTGTCTATTGTAACTATTCGTTGATAATTGTCGGTTCACACAGCATCACCAATTTGCTCTGATACATAACAGCTTGCTTGGATCACGGGAAAATCTCCCGACAGCACTTGGTACCCGGTTCAGCTGACCCGACCCCGACAAGCAAAACAGCACCGGGAAAGTTCTCCGCATGGCTACGCATTATGCGGCTCCAGTCTATTTCAATGTCGCCGTCAAATGGCCTCGCCCCAGCGTGATCGGGGTAGTGAAGATGATAACCCCCCACCTCAGCGACGAGAGAAAGACCACGATAACCCGCGTTAGAAGAGTGAGGGAGAAATGCTTGAGGCGTCTCATTGATCTGGCACTCGCCTAGAAACGCTACGGCTCCGCTTACGAGAAGTTGTACGTTGGGAGAAATGAGATATTCTTGACTGATATTTTCATTCTCACAGTGAAAGAATTGTACGACAACTTGAGATCCGTCTCTTGGCCGCTGTCTACGGGTAACGGGGAGTGAAAAGGGCGGGTTGTGACACCGACGACGTTGAGCAAAATGCTCAGGGGACTGGTATGCTGGAATGAAAAGGCCTCGAGTACCACTTGGGAGTGAGGTAGGTTTGGTGTCGGATGAAGGCATTGTTGTATGTTTTGGTGTATAGTTGCTTGGGTTCTATTTGCACAGTTTGCCGGAGCAGGACAAACTTATTATAGTAGTAGCTAAATCCATTGCGTTGACTTGCAGCGATCTAATGTCATCCACCATCCATGACTACTTCCTTGTTCACTCTGGGACAAAGCAATTGTTTCTTGTGTTCCAGCTGAGCTGTCCCTGCCGACAGCTTAGTCTGCGTGGTATTAACTACTGAGCATAGAGCTCTTTGATTCAGGCGTCAACTACACGTTTAGTAGATGTAGACTGTAGAGATACTATTTCAATAACTCGTATATCACCACAAAGAGTAGTCAGTCGAAACGAAAGTGATCAGAAGATCGTTCTGTAAAATCAAGTGTCTGCGTTGTATTTCTTACATCTGTGGAAGATAGGCTTAAGTACTCGCGGTCAAGTAACTAGAGTCAATCATAGCATAGTCAATGTTCACGGGAAACTAGCTCTTTGTCAATAAACTCAATGACTGTCTAGTGTCCTTCACTTCTATCTGTGTTTCTATATTTGAGCGAAGCCAGCTGCTGTTATACATCTTCGGCTGGTGCATAAAAGCGAGCACTGCCGGGATTGCTACATCGCCGAGCCAGTAGCTTCAACCCAATCAACACATTCCCAGCCACAAAATAAAAGCGAAAAAGATCGATCCCAGGTATCAGAAGATGTCAGCAACCACTTCTCGTAGTCCAGAGCGCCCGACGTTTGGCGTTGAGGTTGAGTTCATCATCGCCACCCTTCCCGGAGGCTGGTCTCGTCGCGTGGCCGACCCTCATGCCAATGTGAAGGACCTCCCACCAGTTTTGAGGGTTCCAAGTACTGATCCTACCACTATAAGTAACTATGTGCAGGGGAAGGTCAAGGAAGTATTACAAGAGTGCTTTGGTACACTTTCTGATATTCACGTGCCAAGACTCGGGATAAAGTCCGAGTACATCCTCGATCTATACCGCGACTGGACTGTCGAGGAGGATGACTCAATCAACCCAAAGGACGATAAGGCTTACAAATTTGTAGGCGTAGAGATAGCCAGCCCAGCCCAATACTCATCCCCGAAGAGTTTTAACGCAATCTATCTAGCCATCTCGGCTATCACAAGCAGGTTTCGGTGCAAAGTCAATATCTCCTGTGGACTACACGTTCATGTTGGTCTATGTACAGAGCGACTATCTCTTGAACACGTACGCCGACTGGCTAGCCTGTATTATGCTGTCGAACCTCTTCTATTTACTTTACAAAGCCCGCTCCGAAAAGATAACATGTACTGTCGGGCCGTCCAGGATCATGCGTACATTTCTAGAGAGAGAAAGGGAAAAGACATTGAAGTCGTCATGCCTCACTCGTTCGAACTCAATCCCCCACAGGAACGCAGACGTTGCCAGGACTACCTAGGCCATTCCAGACGCCATGGCGAGGCGCCTATGTCAGAAAGAGATCGGCACGCAGACTACACCTATATTGACGCGTTTCTAGAAACCCGGAAACCGGGGCATTTTGAGCCATTTACTAAGCCGGGTGATTCGAGACATACAATGCTTCTCCTGCCAGATGATACCGGCGACCTTGTTTCAGCTGCAGGACTAGCCTCGTCGACAGTGCCTCCGGCAGAGAATGCCCGGGAGCGCGGTATAAAACGACTTCGTTTCCCCCGCTATAGCCCGCTCGAGCTCGATAACTTGCGGCGTAAGCTAGGCCCAAACATGGCGGCGGCTTTTGACTTTCGCCGTGTCATGGTCAGAGGTGAGCCCAGCGAACCGCTGCGAGTATTCGCGGCAGTAGAAAGAATCTACCAACAGCCAGCCAGCTGCTATATAAGCCAGCTGTTGTCAGGCCACATGCGACCAGCGCTCAATCTAAGAGCCCTGAATTGCACAGCTCTAAGGCCCGGAGCTCTGGAGCGAACGGTCGAGTTCCGACTAGGAGAAGGCTCTCTCGACGGTGAGTGGATTTCAACCTGGGCTAAGATATGCGTCGGAATCTTCAAGTTTGCGCTTTATTCGTCGCCTAGCCAATTTATTGACGTATTAACAAACTGCGACGGAGCGACGAAAGAGGACGGATGCTACGATATCATCGACTTCCTTGATGACATTGGGTTAATCGTCGAGGCGGAGATCGCTAAGAGGAGATTGATGGCGAACAAAGATCAGTGGAACCTCAAGTTCGTGGAACCAGAATCCTAGACCAAGTCTTATTAGGCACATATGTCATTTTATGCTACTCGCTATCTTAAGTGCCGGCATGCAATGTTTAAGCCAGTCTCTGTTTTCTCTACATTCTGTTATGTTTATAGCTAAATGCAAATTATAATCTTGATGTCTTAAAGTTTAAGCTGATCGGATGACATATATAGTCGAGATAGTGACAAGTTGGAGCATTCCAGTATCGTCGTTGAATAACAGAAATAATCACACACTAACTAACTAAGAAACTTTGGCCAGAACTTAGGCCAAAAATGTAGCTAGCGCTGTCATCCGGCTTCGAAGCTCTTTAATTTTGATATTTGTGCTCGCATCGGGAACGGTTATTGTGAGATAATCCCACACTAGATATTATGTCGGAATGTACAACCGGGCAGTTCATTATCATGAAACATTTAGGGAGAATCAAAAGTGTACAAGATCATCGTAGCTTGGTTGGTACAGCATACACTACACTGCCGAGACTGCTTAGACTACCTACCTAGGTACTTCGTAGGCAAATAGGTAGACTAAATGTAGGAGGTGCCGGTTACGGATGTGGTGTACCGAAGGCGGCAGAATGTAGGTAGAGCTTGGCGCGGGCTCGGGCATTGCTCCGGGAAACGGGCGACGATTGTTGGTGTATATATCTTTCAGTATGCATATATTTCACAAGGATAGGTAATCTGTTGCATGATTGTACCGGTATTACGTAGTTGGGTATGTTACTCGGGTGGTAGCATTGTATGATACATAGTGTGCAGTATACCTGGGCTTTCTGGGTGGTGTATCGGTAGGTATTGTGTATGTATGTCTGTAATGTAGCAGTGCAAGAAAGAATTCGATATCGCGCGCTCTTCTGATTCGGCCCGTATTGCATCGTCATCAAGGCCAGATACGAGGAATGGAAGAGGGGAAAGCTTGGTTGACTACCTAGGTAGGTACGTTGACTACTGTGGGTAAGTATCGACGCATTGTGCTAAGAGGTTAGACAACACGACACACTACTGCAGGTCGGCAATGTTGGTTGGCCCAGACAAATTGAAACAAAAAACATTATCAAACCATTGCCATGTGCAAAGCCGTGGTGGTGTACAGAACGCGTGTTCTACAACACAACCTACCTACTTACATTTATACACGTAAGCTAGGTACATCAACATCAGCAGTAGTGTTCCATTCCTTCTCTCAATCTACCGACTTGGAGAGGTGACTTACAAGATATCTGTCATTCTTACCTAGCGGTTGAAGATGCGACAGTAGCGTACCGGTAGTGTAGAGAGTTCACTTAACGAACTGAGTAAGTATCTACAAACGGACGCTTCTAGCGGACATTGATGGATGGCCTGTATTGGAAAATACCCACACGGCAATGTCGTGCCAAGCTCGCCAAGGCCAATCAATCAATGTCTTTATCGCAAGTCTGAAATGACGCAGGAGCGGATCCGATGGCACCACTTGTCTCTGCAGACCGTGCGAACACGGCTAAAGGACATGGCTGGGTACAACCCTCCTCAGCGATAACGGGGCTTGCTGCAGGCTTACTTAGTATGGCTCGTATGGCTGAGCGAGGCTGAGCTCACTTGTAGTAGCGAACCCTAGCGCGAGAGCAAGTGTACCACACAGTACAGCTAAGTGGCTGCTACAAAGGACGATTGACCAAACAGGGCACCGACGCTAGATAAGAATGTCCAAAAAAAGAAGTCTAGCCACTAGCCTGAAGCACTACACGCTGGAGCCAGTGCAGTAGCCAGTGTACAGTCGACTTGGCCAGGCCTCTAGAGACGGATCCCGTTGCAGGTACCCGCTACCTTACGGCCACTGACAGGTTAGGCCCGGGCCATCCCAAAACCATCCCATCTGCATGTCTCGCCCATCAACGGCTTCACACAGCCCTGTTTGTCCTATTCTTCGCCTGGTCAGCAGCTTGGGGTCGACCGAGGGGGCCAACATCACACATTAGGTAGTCTTTCGTTCCTCCAGGATTGATCGTGCAACTCGTCCACCTACACCACCTATGCGGCTCTGAATCGCACTTATCTTTGTCGCCCATTCCGACACCTTCGTTCGTTACCTATCGACTTGGAATCTTTTTTCGCTTCTCTCGCTGTCGCAATCGCCCCCTTTACCATAATTTTATACTTTTTGACCCCGACGCGTAATCTTGTTTCGTCCCCTCGCCCGTGACGCCTCAGCTCCCACCCCATCCTCTCGCATCCCATCCCATCGCAATCGCAACCGTTGCGTCTTCTCTAGCTCGCGTCATCGGGACACCTTGCCGTATACGGAATTCCATCGAGGAATGTCGCTGACTTGATCACACTATATCCTCTAGAGAACCCCATCGCATCGCACATTGTTGACTAGGCAGCCCCCCAGTGCTGGACCTTGCGAACATAACTAACATCACATCTGCCCGTTATGGGAAAGAAGTGTGAGTGACCGTCACTGCGCTGCCGTCCCTTGTCGCTACATTGTTGACTGACGCCTTCGGCGGCTAGGGCGTTATGGAGCTATCCTGGATGCTGGTTCGTCAGGAACCCGTCTTCACATATATCGGTGGCAAGACCCATCGAAAATAATAAAACACGCTACTGTCGAAGAATTGAATAAACTGCCTAGCATTGAAAACTACTACACCAAGAAGATCCGGCCTGGTGTCTCGACCTGGGGTGATCATCCCGAAGATGTCGGTCCGGAGCATCTCGAAACCCTGATCAAGAAGGCGAAAAAGAAGATTCCCGATGATAGGCACGCTGACACACCTATCTATCTGATGGCCACGGCCGGTGTACGGCTACTTCCAAAGAACCAGCAGCGCTCTCTGCTGTCTGAGATATGTACATACTTTCGACAAGAGAGCTCCTTCTCCCTCCCTGACTGTAACGCTCACATCCAGGTCATTCCTGGCGAGACCGAGGGTCTGTATGGATGGATAGCCGCCAATTACCTGTTAGGAGGCTTTGACGACGCGAGCGGACATGCGCACGGTAAAGGTCACCATACATATGGCTTTCTTGATATGGGTGGTGCCTCGGCTCAGATCGCATTCGCACCAAACACGACCGTCGCGGAAGAGCATGGGAACGATCTCAAACTGGTCCGGTTACGTACATTGGATGGTGCTCCCCTCGAGTACAAGGTCTTCTCTTCCACATGGCTTGGGTTTGGTGTCAATCAGGCCCGATCGCGTTACGTGAAGCAGCTGATCGATACTATCCTCATCGAGGGCGAACATGAGGTACCGGACCCCTGCTTACCAAGAGGTTTACGTACTACAGAGATGGGTGATATGATTGGAGGGACATCAAAACAACTACAGCTGGTTGGCACTGGCGAATTCGACGAGTGTATGCGGACAACAAAGCCTTTACTCGGCAAAGAGATGGCGTGCACAGACGAACCATGTCTATTCAACGGCCAGCACGTACCGCCTATCGATTTCGATATCAATCACTTTGTGGGCGTCTCTGAGTACTGGCATACAACCCACGGCGTTTTTGCGACCAAGGATGATGACCAGGCCTACGATTTCAACACGTACCAGAAGAAAGTAATGGAGTTCTGTAGCCAGCCATGGCAGGAAATCGAATCTAGTATAGAGGCGAGGAAAAGCGATCCTTTTAAGGAAGCGCAGGAAGCTTGCTTCAAGGCTTCGTGGCTGATCAACATGCTTCATGAGGGTATTGGCATACCGAGAATCGGATTGGAGGATACACCTACGCCAGGTATCAATGTTACCAAGACAATCGGCGAGGCTGCTAAGGAGAAGGGCTTCTTGAACGCCTTCCAAGCTGCGGACGAGATTGATGACATGGAAATCAGCTGGACTCTGGGCAAGATGGTCCTCTATGCGGCAGGTCAGATTCCACCTCGCGATGACGACTTGCCTGTTGGATTCGGAAGCAACACAAACGGTATCCCGCCCGACTTTCAACACGCTGGCTCGACATACAACCACACTTCCGTAGCTGAATATGAGGATGACTGGTCTGACACGGCCGAGGATTTGATCGACCACGCGAAATCCAGATCAGCCTCGGGATTCTTGATCTTCATTCTAATTCTTGCCGTCGCTGCATTTGTCTTCCGGAAACGAGATCGTCGTATGCGGCTGTACAGCCGAATCAACCATGCACTTCGCCGCCCTCGCCGACCGGGAAGCCCCCGAAAAGGAGGGGGCGGGCTGTCGGCCCTGAGGAGCAAGCTTTTTGGTCAAAGGGCGCATCATTACGAGAGAGTGTTGGAAGAAGGTGATTTTGACCAATTCGAGCTGGGAGATGTTTCATCAGACGAAGAACATTCTGAAAGCAGTGCCGGGACCCGATATGGTCGTACGTCTGGGCTAGCTACGCCCAAACTAAATGTTGAGTCCTTTGACGACCTGAAGAAAGCCATGCCGAGCAACGCCATCGATCGAAGTGGTCTCGTCGTCAGAACCGAAAGTCGCGAGAGGTTGGTGCCTCACATGTTGAACGCCGGCCGGAGGAGCCGAACCGGTAGCCCTACACGATTGAAGAGTCCACAATTAAGCCCTCTTTCTGAAGGATAAACAAGGAGCACTATTCTTCTCTGTATCTACTTGTTGACGAAGCGCTGTCAGTTGAATTTAATACCTGGGTATGTACATTGTCGTTAGATAAACATGGTGGAGGAACGGGTGTCCTGGACCGGAGTCTGGCGTCATTAGGAAAATCCCTATAGGGATCGTATGGCTAGTATTGGAGGAAAACTGAATCATTCAGTGTTATTTTTATGTTTGGTCTATACTCACAGCGTGACTACCCACAAATGCCCATATATGCAAACGATATGTGATACTATTTTGCGTGATCTACTTTCACACCTTGTAGTGCCCAAGACCTACGCTTCGATAGGCTCCGTTTCAAATCCGAAGCTAATAAAGTTGATAATCCTACTCTGCGCCCTCTTATGTCGCGACCCATGCTCGTAGATTTGCTAACAACGTAGATGGTTGCGCCCTCCGTGTAGCGCATGAAATCTCATGGAACACGTTTTATGCTGTATGCTCGAAGCTGAAGTCGACGCCGAAGCATACGCCATTGATCCAGCTCAGTGTAGCTGATATACAGAGTCCCTCCCTCCTCTTTCGACAATCTTTCAAGTGAAGAAGAGTATAGGCATTGCAGCCGGACACCTTTCTTCATATTCAGCGAGCGAGGCAAGCTATCATAGCCGTACGAAACCAAATACAAAAACGCGTTCGTTTCTCCCTAGTCTCTTTCCAAGCGGCTTTCAATGGATATTGTAGGTCCAAGGATGAGAATAATTCAAAGCCGAGAGTGTATAGCCTGTTGATGACATAGTGAACTTGCCTCGACGACGGGCATAAAATGCACTTGCCTAGGGATGGCTGTAACGTATATGCATAGAAGATGAATAGATAGATGGTATGAAGCAACGGAAACTCATGGCCTTCTCTAAAATAGGCACGCAGATCAATCTTGCGGTCTCTCAAGAAAGCTGGGGTCGTTCTTAATCTTGGTCTCGAACTTGCGCCACCAGTCCTGGAAGGCCTTCAGCGGGACGACCTCGATACCCGACGCGCCGACCTGTCCGCTGAAGCCTGAGAGGAAGTTGAAGGCGTTTTGGATGATGCGCTGCGCCAGCACTTGGGTGGATGGGGCGCCTTCGCTTCCCTTACTACTGGGGTCATTTATCGGGACCAATGCTGTAGATTGCGATTGCGATTGCGATTGTTGCGATTGTTGCGATTGTTGTTGCTGGAGTTGTTGTATCCGCTCGGCTACGCTGCCGGCGTCTTCGATGTCGACGCCGATCACGACGCCTCCCTCGGCGCCACCTCCTCCGCCAGCATCCCCTCCTGCATTTCCTCCTCCTCCTCCTGTGGTAGTGTTAGGCCCGCCGACTTTGAACACGGCGCTCTCCTTCCCCGGCCCCACGCCCCCCAGGAACCGGAAATTCGCGGCCGCAGAACCTGCCCCTCCGGGCGCGAAGGCGGAGGGGTTCTGCGCTATGTAGATTGCTGCTGCTGTGTTTTCGGGCAGTACGATGCCTGGCACGAGGAATACGGCGAGGTGCGCGAAGGGCTTTGGGTTTGTTGGGGTCGTGCTTGGGATGAAGTAGAGGAAGGAGGTCGGGTTCGGTTGCGAGGAGGGTTGGGTTATTAGGGCTTGGCCGGCTGGAAGGAGGCCGAAGAGAGGTTGTGTCGCCATTGTATTAAGGTCTGTGAGTATGTTATGTTGATATTATTTTTCGAACAGATTTGGATTGGATAGGATGTCGGTTTGTTTCATTTGTTTGTCTGATTGAGTTTCGGCGCTGCAGGTAACAAACACAAGGAGACAAGGAGAGACACAGAAGAAGAGAGAAGTTTGTTTAGTCTTTGCAGCTAATCGAGCTAGTTACTTAAGGTTGCTCTTTGATCTTCGTGTCAGACAAGAGAAGCTTCTACCAAACGAATATACTACTTAGTACTTAGATCTGAAGCAAGTGTGTCAAAACAATAAAAAGAGTGACATGATGGAACCAAATCAATCGATCAACAGCTGAAAGGATAAATATAAAATACATGTTGATGCTGCACGGACGTTAAGCATCAACCTGCCTGCTAGGCAGCTCTATCTATCTATTCCTCGAGAAGCTTCGACGTCACTTGGCCTCGGAGGGGCAGCAGCAGCAGGGAAAAAGTAGGCGGACTATTATTAAGTATCCTTCCTGCATTTAGTATTATCAAGTTGAAAGTGGGATAATTGTAGACTGCCCCGCAAAGCTATTACCGAATTGCAGCGGAATCTACAGGAGAGACTAGGATTAGATTCGGCCATATTAACAGGGCTATGAAGTAGGTAGGTATCAAGTCACGCAACTATCTTAGCACTACGTAACCGTAACAGTCGTTTTTTTCATTGTCATACCTATCACTGGGGCTTTAGAGCTTTAGAGAAGCCGGTCGTGTGTAAGTCGCAACTACTAAGTACATTGCAACCAACCAACCAACCACATGTTGAGTTTCCACTTTCTCTCTTCTCAATGACAAAGCTTCATAGAGCAAGGACATCTTTACAAACGAATTCGAGATTGTCTAAAACACTTCTTCATTGGCATATTAGAAGCTTTAGATCATACAGCTACAATCGCTGTGTCTTACACGGATACATCTCACACGATCCCTTTCCTTCCAGAAAGACACTCTGGAATCAACGATTCAGGAGAGGAGGAGTAGTGAATCGACCCATCTCATCTGACTTCAATTCTAAATACTATACGACCGCCGCAACTGGAGTATCTCAAATTCACAAGATCCTACAACGATACAGGCAACAGGACAAAAACGACTCTCTACCAACAGGACGGACAAGCACCATGGCGAAGAATATGAGTTACCTCGATATCATAAAGGAGGGCGATGCGTAAGTATTCTGGGGGGGGGGGGGGGGGGGGGGGGCGGCGGGGGGCGGGGGGGGGGGGGGGGGGGGGGGGGGGGGGGGGGGGGGCGGGGGGCGGGGGGG
>MU389366.1:0-275198 GCA_022578775.1 Xylaria venustula | reverse complement strand
AAAAAACTACACTCAACCAACCGGACGTACAAGCACCATGGCGAAGAATTTTTTTTACATCTATATCATAAAGGTGGGGGTTGCGTAATTATTAACCCCCCCCCCCCCCCTCTCCCTTTTCTTTCGCGAGGTTATTACACATAGCGAAATCACAAACTAACAGATAATCCAGCTTTCCATACAAAGATAAAGAGCCCGAGGCATATGAAGCCCTCACAACAACACTGTACAAGCTAATCTGGAAAGAAGACGGTCCCGTGCTGGGCTACATGCTAGCATCGACAGCGAAGCAGCTCCTCGCAGTGCCAGAGTTCATCCGCGGCCCCGTCACCGTGGACGAGGAGGCCAGGACGGTCCGCGCCTTCGAGCAGCCCACGGAGCCGCAGCGCACGGCCACCGTCGACGCCGTCATGCGGTATTGGCGGGAGAACAAGACGTTCGACATCCTGCGCGGCTGGCGCGAGGAACAATGGCCCGTGTACGGGAGCGACAATACCGTGCTCTACAGCGCTGAGCGCAGCGGCACGGGGATGCTGGGGGTAATGCGCTACGGGGTGCATATGACGGCGTACGTCCGCGATGAGAAGGCGCCGCACGGCATCCGCATCTGGGTGCCGCGGCGGGCGGCCAACAAATCTACGTACCCGAGCATGCTGGACAATACGGTTGCGGGCGGACTGATGACGGGCGAAGACCCGTTCGAGTGCATGGTGCGGGAGGCGGACGAGGAGGCGTCGCTACCGGAGAGGTTGATGCGCGAGAGGGCGCGGTTCACGGGCATGGTCACGTACATCTACATCACGGACGAGCGAGCGGGCGGCGAGGCCGGGCAGATATATCCCGAGACACAATGGATTTACGACATTGAATTACCGGCGGGCGAGCGGCCGGTGCCCAAGGATGGCGAGGTGGCCGAGTTCTATCTCTGGACGGTTGACGAGGTGCGCGCGGAGCTGGCTAGGGGTAATTTCAAGCCCAACTGCGCCCTCGTCGTCGTGGATTTCTTCATTCGCCATGGCATTATCACCGCCGAGAACGAACCCGACTACGCGGAGATCCGCCAGCGTCTGCACAGAAAACTACCTTTCCCGGGTCCCCATCAAGCTCATGCGGCCTCGTTGGAGGCGCCTGCTGCCGCCCTTGCCGACGCCGCAGCTACTCTAGCTTCCTAAATGGCCCGGCATGTTCTGTCTCTACTCCCAGCTTGGCGAGCTTTTGTCGCTGCGTATGTGCATTTCAGAGGACACAGGTAGTATGATAGATGTTTTGAAGCGAAGATGAGAGATCCGCTTCGGAAGTAGATTGACCTGCATATAGACTGGTCCAGCAATGGTACTTTTAAATCATCCTTAAAACAACGGCCATTTAGAGACGCTTTTTTGTCTCGCAGCTTTTACTCTGTACTTCTTAGGCAGTAATTTGTGATTATGATTATCGTATCTTCGTGGGGATCTCTGTCCTATTGGTAGTAGTGGTGTGATCATTTCTTGACGAGTAGATAAGTATTGTCGACGCGCAGTGGTGTTAACTTCGCGTAAGGTCCTTCGAGCATCATGAGAAGGCCACCGAACGATACGTATGCGCGGCTAGCCCTGAATATTAGCTTTCGATCTTTACCAAAGAAGCTTCTATCGATTATAAGGTTGTTTCGCCGACGAGCCTGCTCTAGAGCGATAGAGCGTTTTCGGAAGGGGGTTCAAACGTACAGAGTCTGTCCCTCAACACCATCCTCAAACCTATAGATCTTGCCATGGCACACGTAGTCGTACATGTCAGCGAGCGTGGATTCGCCTCTGACATCGCGCCAGCCCCTCTCTTCGTTGTCGCGGTTGCCGTCGAGCGCAAGGGTTGTCGCGAGAACGACCTGGAGGTTCTCGCCGACAAAGACAGGGAATAGCTCGATGTTGACGTCGAGCGTCAGCTCTGTCTGGTTGTCGGTCGAGGTCGCCTTGAGACGGCCCACGCGATCGTACTTGGACTGGTCGTATTCCGTGATGGTGAAGGTGTCTTCGAAGAGCTGTGCGTCTCCTGTCGCCATGTTCGCGGATTCACAAGCTCTGGATGTTCGACTGGAGTGTGAGGTCTATTTTGAGAGATCGGACCGGAAACGGAGCAAGAGCGTCAAAGATGAGCGTTGTCGTACACGGAGTCGAATTGGTTAAATGATGTCGCAATGGTTGTTGTGTAGGGACGAGTAGACAATGAATGGTTGCAGCAGATGAAAGCGGTGAAGTTCTAAAATAAAAATTTACTGGGGCTTTGAAGCTCTGCCCCGCTAAGACAATCACTGCAGCAGTACATCTCAGGTATTGGAAGTTGGTAATGGCGGGGTTTGGTGGGCTGGTCACTTATCAAATCTCCCATCCAGTATGCGCCTGCATCTAAAGTGTTTAAATATGCTAGTATTTAATCTTTTTAACTTATTCTTTATGAACACGTAGTTGTACAACTGTTCATGTTTCCTACTCTTTTCATTCTTTCCTGACTCCTTGGATATTCATATATTTTTCTTCTTTATGAATTCATGACGCGGTCATGGCATTTAGGAAAAGAAATGCTGTGATAAGCAGCCCTGGCTCGGCTCAGACTGCACAGACCAAAACCAACGATACTACGTCTATACCTGGTGTCCGGCCATCGCCTCTAGACGGGAGGCCAACAACTTCGTCAGGAACCGCTTCCCTAGACAACATCTTAGCTAGTCACTCAGGAATCCCTCTCGGCACCTCAATTCTCGTCGGAGAGCATGGCACCACCGATTTCGCCGGCATGCTACTTCGATACTACGCAGCCGAGGGCTTAGTGCAGGGGCATCAGGTTCATGTGCTCGGCTTACATGAAGGCTGGCGAGCAGATCTGCCCGGACTTTCGACTGAGTCTAAGTCTTCTCGCACGTCAGAGACGTCTTCGGCAGACAAGATGAAGATTGCTTGGAGATATGAGAGTCTGGGCTCTGCAGGAGCAGCAAGAGGTATGCTATGCGCCAAGTCTCTGCACTTACAACTATGAACTTACAAATCTCATTAGATAGAGAAGCCCAACGAGCTCAGGGTCTATCGAGCTCCGGCACTACGGCAACTTTCTGCCATACTTTCGACCTTACGAAAAGGTTATCCCCCAGTGATGTGAAGGGTCAAATCAACTTTCATCAGTCCATGACTCCCCCAGGTCCTGGAGCTCAACAGACATCTGTATTCAAGCTGTTCATCAGAGACTTGTCGTTGAAGCTGGCGAATTCCCCACCGTCATCGGTCCATCGCATAATAATTCCTAACCTCTTGTCTCCGACGATGTATTCGAGCTCGTCGTCCCTCCCACAGGAAGTGCTACAATTCTTACACGGTCTGAGAGCCCTGTTGAGACAATATCCCAAAAACCTAACCGCTGTTCTCACGTCGCCGCTCTCCCTTTATCCTCGGACAACAGGGCTCACACGGTGGATGGAGTTACTCTGTGACGGCGTGCTCGAGTTTATACCCCTACAATCCACAACTATCCATAAGCCTCCACCCTCATCGAAGAGTGAGAAAAAAGACGACGAAAAAGTTCAGGGTTTGATTAAAGTCCACAGCCTGCCAATTTTCCATGAGAAAGGAGGTGGGTCGCACTCGGCTCTGGACGATCAATCTTTCAGCCTTAGTAGGTCGAGGGGACTTATAATCAAGCCATTCTACCTTCCCCCGGCGGACAGCGATGAGAACGAGCCAAAGCCAGGAGACTCTGCAAAGCCAAACATGGATTTTTAGAGCACCCCAAATGTGGAAAGCCGGGTCCCGAGTTGCGGCCAAATTGCTCAGATGGGAGGAATCTACTCGATAAAGACAAGTCCTTATAGATGAGTACTGTGCATATATGCATATATCTGCTTACCGAAACTCATTTTGAGTCTCCACCCACATCTCTCCAAAACTTTTTCTCCAAATTTGAAGCGGGCCAAACTTTTCCAACATTCAAACCACAACAATTGGTGAGTCAACGAATCTTCTGTCTTTTCCCGCTCGCTATAGAATGATTACACCCAATCAATATCTGTCAATCCACTGAACAAAACATTCTGTTGATAACATCTTTATCTGGTTTTATGACTCTACACTCATCTACTTTACTGTACTGTCGCAAACATCAGGGGAGTTTACCAGCTGACCCGATCTCAGACAGGGCATCTGGCAGAGTGACCATGGCTTCACGCTCATCTAATAACCGGCCTTTGGTGAGAATTTCGAAGGTCGCCGGAAGGTACATGCTTTTCGACATAGACGACGTGATGTATTTGCGCAGAAATCACAACATATGCTCCGTCTTCGTAGGAACCATCCCCCAGAATCCTCAGCAGAATCTCTTCATGGGACTTCCTTTGGAACTCATGCCGGAAGAAGCACAAGTGCTGGTCGACATGAAGGTAGCTTATGTCGTCGACGATGCAAACTTCCATCCGTCCCAGCTTGCTACGTTTGATGAGACGTCGCGACGTGCTTATGTACAATTGCTCAACAACGAGGGTAAGAAGATGCAGATGGCTGTGATCGAGAGCCAGAACCAGAATAGACCCAAATTCCAAGAAGGGAAGTCGAAAAGGAAGAAAAAGAAGCAAACAGAAGAACCAGAGCGTTCATCTGCCAAGGACAAGGGTAGCGATGGAATAGACGCAGACGAGAGCAGTAGCCTCTTCGATTCAACATCTACGCCAGGCAAACCAACCAACAAATTGCCTGGGGAGGTTGAGGGATACATACTCACGCCAACTACTAGCAGCTTTCTATCACCCTCGCTACGCCCAGAGGCAGACTCCTCCGCTGTTGTAGATGTGCCTGTATCGTATCCCTTATTTGCGCACTTGCACGATAAGGGATATTATATGATGCCTGGCTTGCGCTTTGGGTGCGACTATAACGTGTACCCTGGTGATCCCCTGCGTTTCCATAGTCATTTTGCCGGTGTACACATCGGCTGGGATGAAGAGATCACGATAATGGACCTTGTGGGAGGCGGGCGGCTTGGTACTTCTGTCAAAAAGGGATATCTCATCGGCGGAGCCGTAGCTAACGGAGCGGAGGTTAAAGAAGATGGTCACGATATTTCACAAGATGAAAAGCATCACCAGCCTATAATTAGAGGTGGCCCGGTGGCGCCACCAGTCAGGACATTTTGTCTAGAATGGGCAGGCATGTAGCGATTCCTGGATAGTGTTAGGCCACGAAACAATGAATGGTTTTTGAGCCGATCCAAATCGCGTTCAAGAAGCAATAATGTAATCTGATGACGTCATAGTCGTTCCTGTTCTACTGTGATATGCTAAAAAGCTGTGTAGGTTCAGCCATGCATTCTCGACTTATTCCTATTGCAACAGAAACTTACTCGAGCAAGTTTAGTCCTTATCTAATTAAGTTACTAACATGCCACGGTCGAGACGGTGTCTCTGAGCACATGTAGCTGCGCATTTTTGTGAGTTGCACGCATTGCCAAGAGGTTAACGTATCATGTGGCAAACTTGGATGCGCAGTGACTTCTTCTGGCTTCAAGTTCTTGCCCCAGATCCCTGGAATTCAAGCTGCCTCTAACCAATCAATTTACACAGCCCAATTAAGTAGCGTACGAGAGACAAGGTACGTTTTTCTGATACGGTTTGACAACATGAGATCCGACGTCACAACCCCACATGCCTTTAAATTCCACTCATCTGCCTTCGAGATTGAGTTCAGGACAAGATCTTTCCAGGAACCTCCCGCAAACCCTGCGATCAGTAAATGCACGATAAATATAATAAGAATGTCCAAGAATACAAAGGACAAGTCGGTAGTCGATACGGCCGAAGTTGGATCTATCCACGACATCGGGCCACCGGCAGTTGATGATGACTACGTGAACCCTGCGGAAAAGAGCCCACGTTGGCTTCTTGGGCTCCACGCTGGCGCCCTTCGTTTCCTCGCTAACATCGGGTTCACCCTCGGCAACCGCGCTGGCATACCCGCGATATCCCCTACAGAAACAATCTGGCTGGACTCCACATTGAGTGAATGGAAAGGCAAAGAGAAGTTCAGCGCAGACGTCTGGGTCCCACCGGAAAGCTCGCAGCCGTCCACTGAAGTGAAGAGACCAGTTATAATCAACTTCCATGGCGGCGGCTTCATTATCGGCCACGGAACAGATGACTCGCGATGGGCTAATATCCTCGTGAGCACGCTAGGAGCCGTTGTCTTTTCGGTTAACTACCGTCTCGCCCCGAGTTATCCATTCCCTACGCCGGTGGAGGACTGCGCCGACGCCATTGTGCAGATATCTCAGCTTGCAGAAAAATACAACTTCGACACCGACCGCATCATACTCACCGGGTTCTCTGCCGGCGGAAATCTGGCCTTAAGTAGCTGGATTGCCTTGGCAGATCCTGGGCGGTGGAATTACGAGATACCAGAGCCCATACCCAAAATCGCCGGTATAGTGCTCTATTACCCTGTACTTGATTATACGCTGGACCGACCGAAGAAGCGATTGACTTGCAAACACCCCGAAAAGACACTGTCGACAACCCTGACGGATTTGATCGATGCGTCGTATTTACACCCTGCGATTCCAACGCGTGAGCGGACTGATATTCGACTATCACCTGGATTGATGACGGATGAGCTCATAGACAAATTACCACCCATTCATCTGTGCCTCTGTGAACATGACATGGGTCTAGCTGAAGCTCAGCTATTCGCAGAAAGACTCGAAAAGCGCGGCAAGAAGATTAGTGTTCGAGTTGTTGAGGGCCAAGAACACGCTTGGGATAAGCCCCTGCCGCTAACCCCAAAGGACAGTGTTGCGTTCGAATATGACATATCGATAGCTGCTATAAAGAGTTGGTTTGATGAGTATAGGAACTTGTAGGATGTCTGCAACATATCGAGACTCCTTTATAAGAACCATAATGTTGTCGAGAAGATGAGACGCGGGAACATACACGACCCCCGGGAGCTTGAGAGCTTTACAAGAGTACGTCATTGCGAGAGCGGCCATTCTAATAATGAGATGGCCCCCCTTCAGTTCAACGCTTACCTACCACCACTTCTACGCTGTGGTAGGGAATCATGGGCTTGAACGAGGCGTTATTCTCGATACTTAATAGGCGTAATCTATAACCAACCAGCACTATGAGCGATACGATACCCATTACGCTATCTGGCTAATTTTCAGCGACAACGGCCGACGTTTCTATTGGGGGCCACCGATCCTTACTGAATGTTGTTCAATCCAACCCCCTAACTTTTATGACGGAAGAAAGACGTCGGCGATATAACACTTACCATTACCCCCATTTATTCGCGGTCTGTACATGTGACTAGAATATCCGGAGCAAGCAGCCAAAGTAACACATAAACGCTACGCCGCCAGGTCCGAGGCATTCTACGAAGTGCACAGGAGGAATGGGTGTCAATCTCTCTAGAGGCTATATATGAAGGATCTTTTCTAGTGGAGTAATATAATTAATATTTAAATAATAATTCCTATTCGAAGAGATTCAGATGAAAAGATCCAACGAATTTGCCATGCACATCAACCCATGTTTCGCTTCAACTCTCATATCTGATCCAACGCAACATGAATATTCCAGGACGGTATACAAACTATGACTCATATCGGGTTTGTCCTGGATATGGCCAACACTTGAAATTTGGCATTTACTAGATTCAAGATAATACGGTAGGTCGATTATACATTGCGTTGCCAGGTAAGAGGCACGGCCCGCTGAAAATGCCAGCTAAGTACATGCTCTAAGGTAAGACATTGTTTCTTGTGCAGGGCAAAACAGACAAACAAACAAGCCAAAAATATAGCAAACAAAAAGCTGTCGCCCGGGTTCGAACCGGGGATTCAGGAAATTCAAGAACTATAGTTCATATCAAAATCCTACGTGCTAACCACTACACTACGTCAGCTCTCGTCTAAGTGCTTCGTTTTGTGACATCTGTCGTTTAAAATGTACTCTTATACTAGACATTCAGGCTGCCTAGGCAAGATTTTCGCATGTAGTTGAGAATTAAACAACTCGCCAACTCAACTGTGTCTTTCATGTAATATCTCTCAATCTCAGTCTGGACATAGGAATACTAAAGTGCCCTGGGATAAGGCTGATGAAGTTGATTTTGCCGTGCATGTTGTGAGACGGGGAAACAAGGAAGAAGGTCTTGATTCAGTAGTGAAAATATATAAAACCATAATGGAGAGGCACAGCTGCGTAGTGCTTTTGCCGATGGATATTGAGAAACCTGAAGCTCTTTGCAACACGATAAGTATTGCGAGTTAGACAAATACGTACTCAAAAGATATCCTCTCTGAGGACTGGAGGTATTAATCTCACCGCGAAGAAACTCCCCGGGGAAAATCGCCGGAGAATCGGCGGGTTTAAAAGGCGGCGGGGTAGGTACGTTCGGAAAGGAAAAGACCATCCATCCATCCCATCCATCCCATGGCGGGGTCGACGAAGGGACCTCCGCGCGATGGCGACATCACACTTATTTGGTGCGATATCGTCAAAAAGTTACAACCAAACATCCACTCAGTGTTTAATTAAGACAGGTGCTATTGGCATTGGCGAATAAGCGAGCAAGCATTAAGCCGCATCCCCTACAACTTTTCTTCTTTTTTATTTAACTGGCCGGTTCGCAATTCCTATCCCGGCTATTCACACACATCCTATATGCCCCTCCATCGCACATCAGCCTCAGCCATCCATACACTACGCACGCTCCTTCACAGCCGCTCTCGACCAGGACACAGTCCGCCTCTCTCTTTTCTTAAAGGTACCAAGACAACCTTCACGCCCAGTTTCACATCGCGTACCATGGCCACGGCAGTCGCGAAGCGCCTCGCCGGCAAGACGGTGCTGATCACGGGGGCGTCGTCCGGCATCGGCCGCAGCACGGCGTTCGAGTTTGCGCGCACGGCGGCGCCCGCGGGCGGATTGAAGCTCGTGCTCACGGCGCGCCGCGTCGACGCGCTGAAGCAGATCGCCTCTGAGATCCAGGCCGAAGTCGGCGAGGGTGTCAAGGTGCTCCCTGTGCAGCTCGATGTGAGCCAGCCTGATGAGGTGCGCGGGTTTGTGGAGAAGTTGCCAGAGGAGTTCAAGGAGATTGATGTGTTGGTTAATAATGCGTGAGTACTTATTTCTTACCCTGCTTGTATACCCGCTGTCTAGCTCTTTCTTCCTGTGGTGACCTGTCTCTGTCCGTTCCTATTGCGTATCACGAAGAATGAGCAAGTTCATAGAAACTGAGGGGAGAGCAACACACATGATTAAAGCATCAATGACCCAACAACAATACAGAAGAAACCATTAAACTAATACAAAACAGTGGTCTCGTAAAGGGCGTAGCCAAGGCCCCCGAGATCGCCGAGGAGGACATCGACATCATGTTCAAGACAAACGTGACGGGCCTGATCAACATGACACAGGCGATCCTCCCCATCTTCCTGCGCCGCCCTAGCGGTGGCTCAGGCGACATCATCAATATCGGCAGCATCGCCGGCCGCGAGCCCTACCCGGGCGGCGGCATCTACTGCGCCACCAAGGCCGCCGTCCGCAGCTTCACCGACTCCCTGCGCAAGGAGCTCATCGCCACGCGTGTGCGCGTGCTCGAGATCGATCCCGGCCAGGTTGAGACTGTAAGTGTGCCGTCTTATGTTGAGACCTTTTTACTTTTTCTTTTGGAAAGTCTTTGCTAATTGTCTATGTAGGAGTTCTCGGTTGTTCGGTTCTATGGTGACAAGGCTAAGGCTGATGCTGTATATGCGTGAGTTTTACCAGTCTTCCCCTGTCAGTTAGATATTTTTTGTTGCTAATGACACTTTTAGAGGTGTCGATCCTCTGACCCCGGATGACATTGCTGAGGTTGTTGTTTTCGTTGCCGGAAGGAGAGAAAACGTCGTGGTAGCTGACACACTGATCTTCCCGAACCACCAAGCTGGTGCCGGTACCATGCACAGAAGATCAACATAGAAAGGGGAATAACACGCCATTGTATTCACGAAACTTATAGACGGTAAACCAAGCGGGTGCTTGTACGTATGCTATTGAGCATAATTGATCATGGAAGACTACGGGCTTCTACATTTGTAACTCTGCCTACTTCTCTTACCTCAACGTCAGTGCGCGTGGTAGCTTTGATAATTGATGATATAATAAAAACTGGATGTAAACGAGTCAGCGAGGTCATGAAGCTGGCTCGATATGGAACATATAATGATGTATTTAGTTCAGCAAACCAGTTTACTCATTCACATGTGTCGGCTCTCCACCCCATATCTCAAGACGAGACATGAAGATGGAAAACTCGGAAGCCAGCATAACACTATTAGCCACTGCAGCACGAAGCTAGAGCAGCTTACAAGAAACTCCACAACCAATCATCATCAATCCCGAAGGACCAACTCCGGTGCGGGAGGGTGGCTCGACACATTGTGAGATAGTTGAATGGATAAACAGTTTTCATCATGTCAGGTGAAGTATAGGTATACAGTTATTAAAGACAACTCACGGTGTTTGAATCAGTCCAGACTCTCAAATATCCTCAGGATCTGGTGTGGGATCTGGTGGAATCTGAGCAATCGTCAGTTGATCGTCTCAACACAACAAGTGCTTGGGAAGTTTTGAGAAGAGGTATGGTATCAGAGTAAGTTTTTGGTATATGGGTATCTTCATTAGGTTCAGAAGCAGAACTGAATGATTTAGGTCTCATCATAGAAAAAATGCCGGAGGAAAGAAAATGATGTGTATGACTGACCTACTATTCAAGTGCGGAAACTGACAAAGCCGGATAGGCTCAATGTAATAGCTATGTTGCTAATCCCCAAGTCAGCAATTGACCAGTTATTTTTGTCCAGAAAACATAGGGTAGATGGTGCTTCAGATGGTGATGCATGTTTAGTTCAGTGCGCTCAGGAGATCGCGAGAACAGTGTGATAAAAAATCATCAATAGCGAGAGGGAAGTATAGGGAAAAGGTGGTGGTCGTAGGACCCGAGACTGAAAGCGTGTCTCCAACTTACCTCTTACCATATTTCAGCGAGAAAAGAGTTGGGCAGCCAGCGCCCATCCCCAATAGTGCCACATCCACCTGGATACTTTCCCAAAGCTTGCTTGGCTTTGAATCTTGATGCAGTGCTCCCAGCGCAATCATCGCCGGGCCGCAGTACAAGGCGGAGAATGCAGTAGTTCGGGAGTTGAAGAAGCATGAAGGTTAACGAAGTTGCAAAAATTCTGCCAAATGAAATTTAAGGGAAAGGCTGGCCGCTAGATAGTGGGGCCAACCAGGTTGGCTGGGCGGGGCGGGCAAAATCGATAAGGTACATATGCAGGTGGGCTCCGATGTTACTATGGATTTACCTAAACTTTTATGTAGCACCCGCCAGCTCTCAAGCTTCAGTTGTAGCTCGTACTGAGCTTCCACATACACAAAAGACTCAAGTTACGAACAAACGAGTGCGTGTTATTACACTTTCGCACAGCTGGTCGCATACAACCAAAACAAACACCCAGACCGCCATGGCAGACCGGAGAAGAATCAATGGTCCCGTGGGAACTACTCTGCCTCCGGTCTACGACAGCCCTCCCCCCCCTCGGCAACGCACCGAGAAGCCCGAAAATGCCATCCGCAAGATCTGTACGTAGCAAGCTGCGGCACAATCATTCTGTGAGGCGTTTGCCCTTCCATCTGCTAAACTTGCCTGCGTAGTTATGAAAACAGGCGTCACGCCGTCTGCTTCTGGATCGGCCTACTTGGAGCTTGAGAGCCCAAATGCGACTGGCCCTAGCAACACGAGTCTCAAGTTAACCTGTACCGTCCATGGCCCGCGAGCCCTTCCGCGATCAGCGCCCTTCTCTCCCCACATCATTCTCACAACCCATGTCAAATATGCGCCGTTCGCGACGAAACAACGCCGCGGCTACTTGCGAGATTCGAGCGAGAGAGATCTTGGCGTACACCTGGAAACTGCGTTAAGAGGGGCCATCATCGCAGACCGGTGGCCCAAGAGCGGTGTTGATATCATCGTCACCGTCATGGAGGGCGACCAGGATCGCAATGCGCCAGAGAACCAACACGACGAAGGCTGGGATAAGATGAATGTGCTGAGCGGCTGCATCACTGTGGCCTCGGCCGCCATTGCCGATGCGGGTATCGATTGCGTCGACACCGTAGCTGGAGGTGTCGCAGCGCTAGTCGCCAAGGACGCGACAAGCCCACCGACCATCGTTCTCGACCCAGCCGTTGCCGACTATCATAAGGTATATGCTGCTTGTTGCATTGCTTACCTGCCCACGCGAGACGAGGTCACGAATATCTGGTTCAAGGGACAGCTACCGGGCGCTGATGTTATGCTGTACAATAACTTGGTCGAGAGATCGCTGATTGCGTGTCGCAATGCCAATCGTGTCGTCGTTATGGCCCTCAGGAAAACCATAGATCCCGAGCAAGAAGTATCATGACGATTGCGGATTCCAACAAGTAACCACCAGAACGGCTCGAGATCATAGCGTATAATCATCCCGACTTGTTCTACAGGTTGTTATTCCTTGATCAAATCGCATTGGAGCTGAGTCCCATTAGACCAGTGGGACGATAGCATGATATGAATGCCTAAGTCAGGGCATCAAACATCACACATAGGGGCACATTTGGCGCCATATGCGCCCAGGTAATGATTATTACCAGCTACCTTCACTAGACGGGAGCTTTGATTACAGCTCGCCTAGACGTTGGTGGTAGGCAGCCTCGAAGCTACTGATGCTTTTGCGAACATGGAAGTGCCAAGAGCGAGTGCGACACTAAGCGGATATAACGCTCTAGCAAGCTGGTTAGCGACCTCAGGAGCATAAATCCGTGTCAGGGGTTTGCAGGTTGTTACCTAGCATGACCTTGAAAGGCAATCAAGCTTATGTATATTGATGTATGATGGCAGACAATATTGACCAAGTGAAGTTGTTAGCCATGCCCAGGCAAAAAGGCTATGCGATGCCATCAATACAACGAATAAATTATATATTGATCCTAAGGTAATTGAAATGAAAGATATTGAATCTTTGATACATACATAACCGTTTAACCTTAAGCTATTGGGTTCGCACCTCACCACTTCAAAGTTCATGCTGACAGAGTCAAGTTTCATGCTTAATTCTAGAATACCCCACATGTCTGACCTGACGTTGCTTTAAGTTATTGACGTGCATATCATGTACATATGTATCTCTATTTTATTTGGCACTTGGCGGGAGCCATCAACACAACTAATACAAAACACCGGGGCAACCGGGGCATTCCACCTGCTGATGGGCCGCCTATCGTGCCTGGTTCGGCGCTACCTACCAACATACCTACCTGCCGAGCCCTGCCTAGGTACTGTACCTATGCAGGGCCGTTCCACGGTGCCCGACTTAGCATTCATTAATAAGATCACCTCCATCCTTCGGCATGGTCTGGCACGACTATGATCAGCTCATTGCCAAAACAATATCTTGCCAGTAATGAACATGCTTTGACATGCGTTACCATCCAATCCGAGACCTTGTCCCGCTTGACAGAATCCCATCGTTTCCGCCACTCCCCGGACACCGAGACCCCGAGGGGTCCTAGCGAGGCTATCTGCGACTTTGTATACCACCACGGCCGTGAGACAAGACGAAGGCAAGACGAAGGCAAGACGAAGGCAAGACGAAGAAGGCAAGACAGCCGGAGGGGAACAAAACCTGAAGACGGGGGCCGCGACATGGACATGGCATCGCCCGGTGCATCCATCGTACCGGTTAATACTGCCACATTCAGCGGCAACGCGAGTGCTTGGACGAACTTTACCTCCTCATGGACGCGTTACGCCCCATCTTTCGAAGACCTGATCCTCGCCGGGCCTAGGATGCTCACTCGCATCGGCTCCATTATCTCGTTTCCCGAAGCCATCGACAGCTTTGGCCAGCGTGTTGTCCCCGATCCTACCGGTTCCGACTACTTTGTGACAACGACAACAACCGAGATGGCTACCGAGATCGCCGCTGACATATCCGAAGCCGTCGCCAACACGGCCAATGTGCTCGAAGATGACCAAGATCCCGCCGCCTTGGTCTCCCGCTTTACTATGCAAGGCAGTGCAAAGGGCCTGGGGAGCGTGTTCAGTTATGCCACGAGCAAGTGGGCGCTTTGCTGCATTGCTATGGTACGTCACTTCTCGCGCCCCCCTTTTTGAGCGTCGACGTTGATGTAGCGTGCTTATAGGCCATCATCTTGAACCGCACCCAGATATTCGCCGCGTCTCGGAGACGACTGCGACTAACATGGCCCCTTCGCCTCTTCCTTCGCACTGCCCCTATTCTTCTCTTCGCCTACCAGGCCAGACGGCTACTACAGGCGATCCAATGTCAGACCTCTCCCGAATTTGCCGAGATGCGATGGGGTAGTTCGACCAAGACGTCCGAATTGATGTTTGCCGAGCCGAGCGGATACCTACACGGGCTCAGCTCAACCTTGTTGTTTGGTGCGAGCGACTATGACAGCTGCCGTGCCATTAATATGATACCGGAGAGCAACCAGGACTTCTCTAATGAACTGCGTGGCTCGCTCTCGCAGCTATGGCCGCTATTCCAAACTCTCTGCCTCAGTCAGTTCATAGAGACTGTATCTTGTGCCGTGCAAGGACGCCCTGTCGCCGTCGAGACTGGCATGACATTGTTCGAACATTCATTAGCCTTTGCGGAGGCAGATGCTGCCATCAGCAATCAGCTTGGTTGGGGCCTGTTTTCAAACGGGAACTCGTCCAACGTCACTTTCCAACAAGCCTCTGGCGCCAACATCGCCATATCGAGGTCCATGATAATGAAAAGGGTCAACACACCTCCCGAGGTACTGCTTATTGCTTTCCTCTCCTCCATGGGTCACATCACAAGCCACGTATTAGGCATCTTTGGTCTTCAGAATAGATATAGGTTATTGAGTACTGGCTTCTGGGCTACGTGTTACATGGGGAGCCTGCTTATCGAGGTTCTCAACTTCTCCATGGACGATATGTCTCATATGGGCCTCTTCCGATTTCCGACCGTCTGTATAATCGGCTTCGTACCTCATCTGATGGTCTTCGCCGGCATTTTAATGTGCGCCGCTATATACTGTTTTGCCTTAGGTCTAGCTGCCATGGAACCCCCGGAATCGACAACAGAGGGGCGCCCGCTTAGTTTCCGGGAGCGCATCCGTCGTGCACACGAGAACATGCAAGCCAATATCTCCCTTGCTGATCTCCGTATCTCACGCTCCATGGACTTCTATACAGCTCTTCTACGCGTAGGATTTGGTGTCATTACCATGGCAAGTGAAGCAGTATACCTAAATGAAGACCGGAGCGTCAATATCAAGGAGAGAACCTGGCTTGAAGAAGAGCGTTACAAAGAGCTTGAGTCTCTCCGTATGCAATGGGTTGGACTGGGAGCAACAAGAGGTACAAATTCTGACTCTGTTGGCACCATTGGATTGGTCCCGATTAAAGACGGCCAAGCTGGCGCATCAAGTGGATATGCCAGAGAGCGAGCAGCTCAAAACATATCCGATTCTCGTGTTGTGTCTCGACGTGTTAGAGACGGGGTGGGAGCGGCTGAGCGTAGTTCGCGATGGCTTCTTGCCTTGGAATTTCTCATGAGCATTAACCGCCTTATACTGAGATGGAGTTTTTTCATTACTCTGAAAGGCCTTGCACTGGTGGGCGTAAGGCAACCACCATGGATTCTACGCCACCTCAGCCGCTGGCCCGCGCGAGACAACGAAGAGAAGCAGACCAGTGAGCCACCCAAAACCCGGTCCAAACTTGGCCGAAATAAGAATGGTTTACTCTATAACGATGAGACGGCCGACGTGGAGGCTGAGATACGTAGACGTCTACGACGATCACCCGAAACTGCTAATCTTCCTGAGGAGGAACTTGATTCAAGATTATACAACACATGGAAGCATGGATCACTGTGGGGCGCAGTTGATACCAGTGGCGACTGGAATCCCAGTGATGATTCGGAGGACTGGGACACTACGAGCGTTATTACCGCCTTCAATGAGGACGAAGAAACTTCAGAAGACCAATGGGAAGATCAAGACGATGATGACGCAGAGGCCGAGGCTGACGGACAGAGAACACCAACGCAAAGCACTGTCGCCTTTTCACGTGAATCGACGCCCGCCGACCAACTAATCGGTATGCCTGACCTCGCAAGACTGCTCCATCCAAGAAGCCCCGAAGAGAGGCAGGAAGCACACGCTCTAGCCGCCCACCTGAACAGCGATCGCATCGTCACGCGCTCACAATACGCCCGTATGCAGCAGAACCAGAGAGGGCGACTGCTCCTCTCTAGCCACTCTAGCCGAAGACGGCTCAACCAGGGCCGTATGACGGAGGAAGAACAGGCGGACCTGCTCGAGCAGCTCATCCTCTCTCGACGGGCAGAGGCACTGGCGAAGAAAGAAGGGACGGGAGGCGCCCACCACGCAGACGACGATGATGAGAGGGATGCTGATGCCGGCCCTGTCTGCGTGGTATGCCACGTCGAACCCCGCAAGATCATCGTCTGGCCGTGTCGGTGTCTGAGTCTGTGCGATGAGTGTCGTGTCTCGCTTGCTATGAACAATTTCGACAAATGTGTTTGTTGTCGACGCGAGGTTATCAGCTTCAGTCGCATCTACGTACCTTGATTGAGCGTGACATTAGGTGGTAAAACGTTGGCGTCTTTTTTCTTCTTTCTTCCTTTTTTTTTTTTTGAGAATATATATTCATGATTATGTGGCGGCATGCATACTGGAGAAGCGATGAGGGTACATACATAACCATACCATACATACCTACATACCACTTCAGGCTATCGGAGCCAGGCGTTCGGCGGCAAGGCAAGATGCTTGCTGTGAGATTCGACAGCGTGCATAAAGGTTTTTTTGTATTTTGTATTGTTTTGTTGATTGATGGTTGGTTGGTTGTTGGCATCTTTTTGTACATATGCGTATGGTTATGGTATTCACGTCGAGACTTGTGGGATGCCGTGCTGGTGGTTACTTACATATTGTAGAATGAATGAATAATACGGAAGCGCATTGGCGCTCTTGATGGTAATTTTGTTGTTGTTTTCGTGAGAGGGGGTGAGAGATGTAAATGTGAGAAACGAGAAATGAGAAATCGGGGGACTTGGCGTTGTTGGAAGTTTCTTGTAATGCGGCTGGGTCGCGGATGTGAGGGATGGCTTAGTCTGCTGTAAGCCAATCAAGTTGCGCCGCTTTGGCGACGATTTGGTTGATTGATTGCTTCGTATGGGGAAGGAGAGGGAGGTTGAGGCGCTACTGTTGGTGTGGGAGATGTTGCTGTTGGCTGCTGCTACTTCAGTACTTACTCGATGAGTAGGTGTCAATGCTCCCATCTCTCTCCATCCTCTATCTCGAGACGTGGCAGTGAACTGGTTTAGCATTTTCGAAGTATTTCGTGATTATTCGAGATCTTGTTCTGGGATTACATAATAAAACAAGTCTTCGTCTTCGACCTACCTATGTCCAGTAAGGAACGACTTTGGTCAAGTCATGAGCTTACTATATTAATCTCTTTCCTAAGCAATCCGCACGGTGTATGTTGGTATGTTTACGCAGTGACTTCTTCCGCGTCTCAGTACTTTACGAGCTAAAAAGGTCTGAGTTAGGTTTCACGGCTTAAGCAATGCTTCCCCTTTTGAATTGGATACGAAGGATGATAATGATGATGGGACCATAACCTAGCTGTATATAATGATATTTCAAGGAATAGTGGCAAAAGATGGACCTCTCTCTCACCAACCTATTGCTGTCATATTTACACATTTTAGTTTTCGTGTAAGCTAGGTATCCTTCGTAGGCCGTTATGCTGCAAAACGTCTTGTTCAGATTGCAATTATATATTGAGTACTCTTCATATTTTACGATGATTGGGGGTAGTTCATGGAGATGGCAACATATGTCAATCGTATATCAGCAGGCCATAATAGCCAACCGTGTTCATTCATAACTCCAATAACATTTGGTGCGAACTAGCGATCCCGGCCTCGTTGCTCATACCTCGCTGGTCGTACAACTACATATGTTAGTTAGCAAGCTTCTATCCTCCTCTATAACCCCTCCTTCAACGAACCAATTCACAGGACATAACACAAGGTCATGTGACTCAGGGTGTTTGCCCTTCTTTGCTAGAACTGGGTGGTTACAGTGCGAGCGGTTACCTCCCGTTTGCTCAAATATGGGTTGGGGGAATGGCTTCAAGGTAACCACAAGTCTAGGTTACACAAGTAATTAATTGTACCTATTATCAAGTATACCTGTGAAACGATCAATTTCTCTGACTTCCACACCTATGTGTGACGAAATGTCACAGTGTAAGTCACCTTGGTCCACCCTAAGTCGGCGTGTGTAGATATTTATTGTTTGAAGTTTGCGTCAAGTTCTGTCTTTATATGTATATAGGTACATCCGTACTTGAATATCTGGATCGCAATTGGACATAATGTGCTGCGTTAGAGTGTGAGTACATATATTGCTCTCTCTTAGACAGGTCCCTAAATTCTATGTTATCACATTGATTTCTTTTTAATACTGCTTTGAAGAGAAAGCCCTTGCCGTATGTGTACTGATACCATCACAGTTGTGTCTTATATCTATCAATGCATGCAGGCTGCGCAGGTTTAGGGCGTACCTAATACATATAAGGTATGTGCGTATGTATGTACATGTAGGTAGGTACCTAAGGCTGAAATACCTATCATTGAGGGCTACAGCAATATCTGACAATACCTAATACAATGCCTCTAGAAACCATCACACTCTGGTAGACCTCTACTAGGGACCTAGGTGACAAGTAACAAGGCAGGTACCTAGGTACCTCTTAGACCTATATTGAAAGGCCCCTTCCTCACTCCTTCCCACTTAACCCCCTCCACTACTCTCTTTCTTAACTCAAGGCATCCTACCCAGCTGCCTTCCAAACTCTCAACCCTTCCAACCTTCAACATATTCGTCCTTCTTACCGCAGAACTTGCATGATTGGCCAACCACTTGTGCATATAACCGCCCTCACTCAGTTCACCTTCCTCAAGACAAGCCCAGATCATCTAGCTGGCTCGATTTTCTGAGTTTGTCTCATACTTTCCTCTTCGAATCTGGTTCTTGACGTGCAATCAAGGTACGTGTGTGGGTTGCGGCTCTGTTACCATCTCGTCAAAATTTTCCTTCTATCAAACACCACCAGCAAACGCCATCTCAACCAGCGCTCATTTATGCTCTGTTATTATCGGTTTATACTTGGGATTATTCTAACCATGAGAACTTCTCATCTAGTCGTACTTACCATCTGTCCCGGGGACTGCCGTTGATGAAAGTCGACCCGAGTACCTACTCAGGACAGCCAAACCAAAACAACGACTACACACTGACCCCGCAACATTTATATCCCGATCACTGCCCATCCAGCATCATTCTGTACAAGGATCTCCCTGTTACTATCTGCTATCAGAACACTTACTTGTAGACGAAATTTGGCTCTTACGCCTGATATCCTGAGATCATGGGGCAGGACGCAAACAACACACCCGGCGTGGACCAGCCTCCTGCAGCCACGGATTATACTCCTCACTGTAGTGGTGAGAAACGTGACTTTGAGCAAGTATTCTCTGACCCTTCACTAGACCGAGAGCCTAAGCGCCTCTGTCATCTATCTCCCTCCCATCACACGGTCTCGGCGCTTGAGAACCACAGCGTGTTGGATATCAACGGTCTCAATAACGGCGATTCTAAGGCTACTTGCTCTCTTGATTCAGTTCCTGAGACAGCAGTGGCTCAACCCGTGTATGGGACGAGACAGGATGGTCCCATGCTGCCGATTGATCCACTTCTTATCCAGGAACCATCAGCCAGCGAGAGCAACACGCTCGAAAACGCATCGGTCCCCCATGTTGACGATGTGGAGTGTCTCCTCGTAAACTCTCGCAGTGAGATCTGCAAACACCTCGATATCATCAAACGGAACACTTCAAACGGCCAGATTGACACTATCACCATGAAATTATTGACTGAAGAGGTCACGAGCAACATGACCTGCGACACGCCTTTAGATATTGTCTCAATGAGAGCTTTGGGTATCTTTTCATCTGGCAATGCGTCCATATCTTCAATGGAACCCGTGCTTGACCAAACAGCCCGTGCACCTACCGTTTCGCCACTTTCCGAGCTTGATACTCCTTCCCCACCTATCAATACCTCTGGATCAACCGCTGTGGTACCTCCTACTACGACGGGTATTGAGCTCCAGGACAAGTCAGTCCACACCGGGCCAGAGCCAGTTATAACTCATGACCGTACAATCGATAACCCCGCCACTCACCCTCGTGACTTCAGCGACGCTGAACTCTGGGAAAGGGAATTGGAAGCAATTCGCCGGTTTCAGCCCCTTGTTAGAGGAACCTATAAGAAGGTCAATGTGCCTCTTCGCGAGACAGCTGCTCAGCTGGCGCCTTCGGGCCAGGGCTCCGAAGCATCCACATCACATGGCTCGAAGAATCTCCAGGACCTAACTCCCAGCTCAAAGGGGGCACCAAGACGTTCCAAACGTATTGGAACAGCGACTAAACGCAATGAATGCGAGCACCATGAGATTATAAGTCTTGCTGACACAGACGAGGAGGATCATGATAAAGCAAAGCACAATTCGCACCTTGTGGGTGGTGGCGACCTCGTATACTGTGAGAATGGATATCGATTTATCCCTAGTGCTGGAGAAGAAGAAGACGAAGAAGAACCACTTCGAAGAGAGCACTCTTCGTATGACGACTTGTCCAATGAGAAGAGCGGTAATGTCGACGATCTTCCTGATTACGAAGATAGCGACGTTGACGAGAATAGTCGGCAACAAGATACTAGACATTCCGTTTATTCTACAGCTTCCATGGGGCGTTATGATGGCAACGATGACTATGACAACGCCGATTATGAAAATGCCCAGGATCACAGTTATGCTTTAGAGAATGACAGCATTATTGGTGAATATAGGGCAGAGGATAGGGGCCGCCCTACTCATAGACATACCAAGGCTTTCCGGAGAGGATTTGACGCTGGTAGAGGACGTTCACGCTCCCCTGAAGCCAGGCACTATGAGAGGGTACCTCATCGTGAAGAACGGTATTACCCTCGCAGATATACAAGCAACGAGATGATAAACTCGGCTTGTCGTGAGAAACCATACGATGCACGGCACATCGATGCAAGGAATGATGTATCAGTCCAGAAGCCCGGCGAAAAGTCACACAACAGAAAACAGCGGTACATAAGAGACAAGCCACAAGACAGTTCATTTTATTACTCTTCCGAAGCCAAATTAACCAGCAAATCTGAGAAAGCAGTACGGTACCAGGATCGATTGAGTGATGTTGGAGAAATCCCTGGACCTCGATCCGGCCTGCGTCTAAAACTGGACGATTATATCTCCGACGTTGGTTCGGATGCCATTGGCCTGGAACAAGCAATTCAGCGCGTCATCCAAGAATCCTCTTATGCTAGCGAGACTCTTGATGAGAAGCAAGCACTACAGGAGATCTGGGCTAACCAGACGACCAAACTATTCAAGGGGTTCCCGCTCGTCGAAGAAATCGGATTTGTCACCGTCGAGAACGTCCAAAAGCCAGAGGGAGATTGTTACTGGCGTGCCTTGGGATATATTCTGCACGGAAAAGCTGCTCGCTGGGAGATGATCAAGGCTGATCATCTCGTATTTCTTCATCATGTCTTAAGTGATGTGACTCATCCACGCCACCAACTTTATACGAAACTCAACTCGAAATTCTTTGAAACCCGCGGCGGGGGATTGTATGACACAGGGACGCCCATGTTCAAGGCCAACATTTGGCAACTTTTGCACATGCCGCATTCTTGGACGCCAGGTGTGATGCAACAAATTACGGCGGATCTGTACAACATTCATCTGGTGACCTTCACGTATGACCAACATAAGAACATGTGTTCCGAGGTCAGCATCCGAGGCGCCTATAATAGCCGTCATGTGTTCATGTTGTTCTCAAACAGCTGTCACTTCCAACCACTGGCGGTCAACGAGTACCTGACCTAGGAGTTTCGGTACCCGCGCGTGTCAGTGGCCGCGACAGCACACTTTCTGAACGCACCCAAGGCGAGTTCTCAGAAATTCAAGCATGCCACTCAACATCCCTGGAGAAACGATTTCACAGATGAAGTTCCTGCCCCAGTGCCAAGGAGCCATGGTTGTGACTTGTTCGAGTTAAGCAAGTTGATGAGTGCTTATAAGAATGCCTCCAGTTCATCTCTTCGATAATCAGCTTGTAAAGTCTGCGTCTCAGATGCTAGAACCAGAAAGCAAAAGCCAGGCGCTTCCGTCTTCACATTTTGGCCGGACTACGCAATTGGACTTTGAATAGGGAGCAGCGACAGTATTTGGCTGCTGACTTGGCGAGGGCATTTCTACTTGTTGAAACTAGTAGGAGACTTACAAAGAAACGAGGAATTGGTTTGTTTTCTAGGGATAAAACACAGGCTTGCTGGTTCAAGCCTCTGATTATGAAGTTTTTTTAGGTCACCTAGATAATCTATCTATAAAGTGGCAAAGGTCAACTTGGATGGAATTGCTTGATAGTAGCTAGAACTTGAATTGATGCCATTGAGCTTAGGAGTCTGCAACCGTCATGTAATACTAAGTGAATTTTAACTGTAATTCATGTCCGAAAATTTCTCTTGCCAAACACCCACTTATCCGTGAGGACGTGATCCTACATGCGCAAGATCTGAGTATCTGGCCTTCTATGATCGTGTGAGTCCCGAAGGACAAGTCTTTTCTACCAACGTTCCGTTCAGGACTGATCCTAGAGGGATGCCAGCCCTGGCTATCCGAAGATAGCACCGTTGGGGGTAGTAGATTGGGTAGGAAATACATGTATATCGTATATACTGATGGGTACACCCGTCACATTCACCAAATCACGACCGAAGACGCGGTTATAAGAACAATCGGTAAGCAGTAAGTACTAAAACACATACCTTGGCAATCTCGATAAGCTAGTATCCGATCTGATTGTTGAGCTCTTTCTGGTTTGCCTCTATATCGCCTTTTTCCGGCGAAAATAGGCCGCAGCTGTGAAGCTTTTTTACCAATCCCACCTTCCGAAACGCCACGCTAGTTAATAACCTGATTCTCATGTCTTATAATGTACAACAACAGAAGCCGCATGAAGGCGATCCAGCGTGTTTGTCGCTTTCCGTCTAGGAGATACTTCGCCAAACAGCTTGCTCTAGCCCGACATGCTGGTTTCTCTAATCCAGCATATGCTGAAATAGGGGCGAGATGGACTCTCCGTAGTGGTTGCGTCGAATCGCTTCCGATAGTAAATACGAGAGGTCTAGTATCACCAACTTACTTGCGTTCTTGGCTCGCCAATCCGGAATGGGGAAGCTGTTGGTCACAATGATCTGGTGAATGCAGTCACAGGCTTGGAGCTGCTCTAGGCAGTCAGCTCCGAAGACACCATGGGTGGCCATGCAATAGACCTTCTTGGCTCCGCCTCGCTTGACGACCGTCTCGGCTGCGGCGATCCAGGATCCAGCCTTGTCAATCATATCATCGACAATCAGGACGGGTCGGTCCTTAACATTACCGACCAACGTGATCATATGCTCGACCTTGGGATCCTGAAGCTTCTCCTCTTCTTCGTCGGACGAGTCTCCAGCTTCGCCTGACCCGCCTAGAGCGTGTGGTTCGGGTGCGAAGAAAGATGAGGCACGAGAGATAGTCATAGGGTCTTCATCAGCTCCCTGATAAGACTGACTACCATCGCCATCCGATTGGGGTGGGGAGACGAAGTCATCCGGTACAACATGGCCCTGGACGAGCCGACCGTGTGTGACCTCTTGGGCGCGTTGGTCGTTATATTCCAGCGCCTCTTCCTGCTCCTCCTCATCACGGACTTCCTCAATGGGAGATGCCTGCGAGGCCTGAGACGAGGGGTGGAAGGCACGGGTATAGGGGGAGCGAGAGACGCCATTGGTGCGCAGGGGTGGACCGGCAACCCGTCTCGGAGAGCCTTGCGAATCTGTTGTGATACGAGACGGAGGCGTCGAGCCGTTATTAATGACGCTATCCGAGTCCCGCTCTTCGGATGGGTCAGAGCCAGAGATGCGACGGACTCCATTGACATATGTCGGACCCTGATCCCATCCATCAAGCTCTCTCATGATCATGCTTGCGCTCATGTTGGGTGCTCGTTTTCGGTCCGTCGTGACTAGGCCGAAGTTCAGCTTAAGGGCATCGGCGAGCGAGGTGACCCTCTTGGTTCCGCCCGCATTCTTGGATACAACGACTGCATCCTTCCAATTGGGGACATTCAGCCGCACCCAGCGGGCAATCAGAGGCTCTGCGTGGAGGTTGTCGACGGGGCACTTGAAGAACCCCTGCATCTGTGAAGCGTGCAGGTCGACGGTCACGACGTGCTTAACGCCTGCGACGTGGAGAAGGTTCGCAAGCATGCGAGCAGTAATAGCACCTCTATGTGACTTTTTCTTTGACTGTCGACTGTAAGGGAAGTATGGAAGGACAGCTGAAGCGCGAGGCAGCTGGTGGTCAGTGACGATGGCGATGAAGGGGGTGTACCACAGGAGAAACCTACCGGTGATCTTGTTGGCGGATCCTCCTTTGCAGGCCGAGATCATGATCAGAAGCTCCATGATGGTGTCGTTGATGGTAGGACTGCCGGATTGGACAATGAAGACATCCTTATCACGGACGCTTGTTAGGATGCGAACACTGGTTTCGCCCTTAGCACGATGTCAGCCTCAGCCTGGCATCGCTTGTGTGGCAAGGGGAATGCAGAGCAGAGAGAACGGCATAAACGTATGCATGTAAAAAAGGAGTCGAAGAAGACATGAAGGGCAGAGGGAGAAGAAGAAGAAGCAATTCAGATGGTGCAAGTCATCATCAGCCAACAACAACAACAACAACGCACGCACATTGGAGAATTGAGACAGGTCGGCTGCAGCCGGTGTCATTCCCAGGTTTTCGCATATTTTGCCCGTCAGGGCGGGACATGACGTGCCCGCGAATACCAGCGTGCCTCGCATGGTGGACGAAGGGAGTTGGTTGAGTCGAAGCAAAAAGGAAATTAAAAGTGGAATGGGCGGAAGGAGAAATTTATAAATGTAAGGAGGGTTGAAGAGCGAGGCAGTGGAAAGCTGGCTAAGACATGCTGGGCTAGCACTATGTATAATCTGCCTGGGGGGCGAGGGGGGTTGGTGGGGAGGCGCTACCTAAGGAGTACCTTGCCGAGGCTTGCCAGCTGGCGGCTCTCTTAGCCCCCTCTGCCTGCCGTGCAAACAGGACATTTGACAGTCTGAGAGCGGGGCTGGCAGGCCCTCGCAGGGGGGCTCCTGCAGGACCGGTCAGTGTGAGATTTTGGACTTTGCAGATAAGTAAGTACATAGGTACCTACATATGTGGTGGACCACTCACAGCATGTCATATTGTGACTTATACAAGAGGCACAATTGCCAATCTTGAACAAATAGAGTGAATCCATGATTCAGTTCCAAGGCGCCCCTTAGACTGGGTTTTGTTCCAGTCATTTTTTATTCACATTTTCTGCCGCGTCAAGCAATCCGGCTACGTAACACAGCTCATCGCAAACTATGGGCATCCGGGGCTTCGGTGCTGCCGTTCGACGATATGGCAAATTCACTTCTCTGCAGGGAGACACGGTCGTCATCGACGGACCAAGCCTAGTCCACCAGATATTGGACGGGTGCATGCGCCAGAGACCGCCCACCAATGGTTTCATCTGCCAGCCGTCGTATTCCACTCTGGGCCGCTTGGTTATATCATGGCTCGAGGAGTTACGAGGGCATAATGTGACAGTGTAGGGGGCAATATACACCTAAATTGTGCTGCATTGATACATTTTTACTAATGGAGCAGTGTAGTCGAAAGATATTCTTTGACGGCTACTTGCCCCCGAGTAAGTGGCAGGTCAGAAAAGAGCGACTGCTACATCAGTCCCAGCGGATGAAAGACCTACTCACTTCTCACCCTTATGGGTCATCTATGTTACCAGAGGGCGCTTTCGAGGCAATGAAGGGCGGCCTTGCCCTCACTCGGAATACGGGCCACTCCTCCCACTCAAGCTGGGCACCCAAACCTCCTTTTCTCGTCCCAGCTGTCATTGAGATCCTCAGGAGCTGCCGCACCTGGGGCCCACTCGTTGAAGTCGTGTCTGGCGAGGCAGATATGTTCTGCGCAGAAGATGTTCGGCGTCATGGAGGAGTACTTCTCACGACAGATTCGGATTTGCTCATTACTGAACTCGGTCGTTACGGTAGTGTGTCGTTCTTGTCTGACATTGTCGCTATTGGTCCCGAGGACATTTCGCAAGGGTTAGTGACATGCAAGTTTTCGCTACCTGCTATGAACGATGCTCTAGGCTTAAGCAATGTGGGCGGCTTACCTCGCGTTGCCTTTGAAAAACAGAGGCCCCGAACTACTTTTGATCAGGCGTTGGAACGAGTAAGGAACAGCAGAGATACTAGTACATATTCGTCCGAATTCCAGACTTTCATGGAGCAGTACTCCATGAAGGAGTATTTGCCAAAGGATCATCCTGTGCAGGAAATCCTTTCTACAATCGACCCAAGAATATCGGAGATCATCATACAAACCTGTAAGTAGTGTTCGGACTCGGTTTTCCTAAATTGACATCCATGAGAACATGGTGGCTCCCTTATAAGAGAATCGTGTATTGAAAATTGGTCCATGTTTCTTAACATGTACGGATCATGCTCAAATTGATTTAACTAACTCTAAGTTGTACAGTGCTACTGGATGGCTGTGGCAGCATACCAGATGTGGGCAGATCTTACTACTCTCGTGGTCCAGAGACTTTGGCCATATTCTTACCGGTCTTAATTGAGGTCAGATACCAACCTCCCTTCCTCTCCAGACATACACCATGTAGGACAATTATTGACTCGTAATCCCCGAGCAGGACCGCAATAGAAGAAGCGCATGGACCATGAGTACAGCCGTTCGTCAGCTCGCATACAGTATCATGCAGTTGTTTGCGGTTTACAAATCGCCGATCGTCATCGAGCACCGCTTGCTCGTGGAATCCAATTCGTCAGTGGGTAGACAAATCGACATACCGGGTCGAGAAGAGGCCCTTGAACAATGCCGTTCACTCATAGACGTGCTCAAAAAATTGGCCGAGCGAATCCCCGATGTAGACATGCGCTGGCTTGCGTTCGCCATCTATGAAGATGTCATGTGGTCAACATCTGAAGAACGAGCGCCTCTGTCCGCTTCCGTCCTCCACAAAGCGATCCGTAGATCAAACAACGAAGAAGAATATTCGTGGGAGACTGTGCACTTTACTGCTCAAGTACAAGCCTCGCTGTACTCCCTGAGAATACTAAAGCAAGCTCTTGATGTTGCCCTGTTACTCCGCCCCACGATACCACCCCCCTTCCGAGATTTGCGTGGGTGTTTGGATACTCTCCCGTCAATTACGGACTGGCCGACTGTGGAAAATGTATCGCGAGCACTCACCGCTGCAAGAGAAGCCGATATTGTGTCTGTTATTACAGGTGTGACTGGTGTTCCGGTCCTTGAACCTGAAGAGGTTCTAATGGAAGCCACTCAGCCGAAAAAACGAAAGACCCAAACCGGCCTTTTGAGGAGCGAGAGAGATCCTAAACGGCCAGTATCTATTAATCCATTCTCTATTCTCAGTAATATCGACCTAGATTAATGGAATGGCGTCAGTATTTCTATACCCCGGGGTTTTGATTTCCATGTGCACGCAAAATCCTTGGTACCAAGGCCGCGGGTTGCCAGCAATCCAACATAGCCACTCTTGCTGCTAACACTCTAGAGTACGCTCGAAGATTCTCAATAAAAAATCTTACACTATCTGATCTCTGTTATATAGGAGTGCGTATATCTTGTGAGCATTGAGCTTAAAGTTTCGGTCGCTGCATGACTTAAGATTTGGCTTCCCCCGCACAACCTACCCTGTACATAATCATCCTACACAGCCATCCCTTTTCACTGTACGCAATACTGCTCTCTCTTATTATTTGACTCTGTCTGAGACTTAATCCCAAGATCCAGAGATTACGTCCACTTCAAGAGCAATTCTGTCCAGGATCCTCGTATTCAGACAACTTTTACATAAAATCCATTGCATTAGAGCCGCGGAACTCATATGTACATTTATCTGCTACATAGGTAGACAAAACCCAAGACAGAAGTCAGTCTCAGACCATCGCACCGCCATCGCCATCATTAAACCATTTCCATTCCGGTGCCGTCGAGCTATTCGTTTGCCATACATCCACATAATAAAACACACAAGACCCGCTTACGCCCGGCACTTACAAAACGTATCACATCACACAACCACCCGTCCCATGCCAATTATCTCAGTCCCATGTATCTCATCGAGCAGCGCCATAAACTGCTTCTTATCACTTTCCTCCTTCTGCGTCTTGACGTCCTCTAGCAGAGCCTCCGTCACCTGCCCTTTTCCGGCAGCCTTGATGATCCTCCAGGCACGGCGGAACTCGTCTCGGATCGCGACGATGCCGTTGTGCGTCACGGTGCGCGCGACGTTGTGGTCGAGCTCGAACGGATCCTCGATGGCAAAGAGGTAGCGGTGTCGCACTTCTTTGACTTCCTTTGGTTTGGGAGTATGCTGATCGGGCACAGGCTGCTGCGCTCCCTTCTGGGGCGACAGTGGCTGACGCGTTTGTGCTTCCGAAGGCGTGTTGCTACTGAGTGGTGGGGACTGCATTGTTGTGGAATCGAGCTCTGTGGGTGCAGTTGATGATCCGGTTCGTAGCTGTACGACGGTCTTGGCTCCTGTCCAGCCCTTCTCTACCTTGGATAGCAATCCACCGTGTGTGCGAAGACTAATAACATCTCTGCCCCAGTCGAAGCCTTTCTTCCGGATAGTAGTCATCATGTTGCTCTGCGCATAGTACTCGAAGAATCCTTGCAAGAGTGTACCAAGAGGGTCATTGTTCTGATTAAGTTGTCCTTGTTGTGCTAAACTCTGAATTGCTTGTTCGTCTCTCCAAAAGCGAATGTCGCGACCTTGGCACGTCGTAACCCCCTCGAGGACGTGGGCTGGAAGATCTGGGGCGGGAGGAGCAAGTTCTTGAAGATTCGGACAAACGAATGGCTCAACAACATTAACCAGATAATGCAACACCATCAATACATAGCCGTAGCTGCTTAGTGTTCCACGGTACGGTGTGTTGATTCCTCGTGCTTTGGCCCAATGCTTGATGAAGAGGACCAAGGGTCTCACACGACGATCAGTAAGAGAGTAGCATCGCAAAAGCGCCGTATTCTGGAGAGCTAGGTGGGCGGAGAAATTGATATCACATTGGACGCCGACGCCACTCTTGGGGAACTCTAGGCTGTCATTATACTTATCTTTGGGTTTGTTCGGGCCAAGTGTAGCTGGATCCGCAAGCCGCTTGACGGTAGCAAGTATGTATTCTTCATTTCGCAAGACTGGAATCAAGTACTCAAATTCTGTTGGTCGTTGTTCTGACTGCACAAGATCGCCACGGAGAATGGTTATGTAGTTTTGGAGAACCGGAATATCTTCGAGGTGATAAAGGCCCTTTTGAATGGCCCTTTCATAGTCGGCCGCGAGATGAAGCGCTTTATGTTTTCTGGCCACTGTCCTAAGGGTTTGGATGTTTGCCACAGTTACGAAATCGCCAACCTCATGTCTCAACTTTTCATCTCTGATACCGTCGATATACTGCTGGATTATTTGGTGTTGAATATCAGTATCAACTGATAGAGACCCTGATAGTGCGACTGCGATTTTTTGTGTTCGTACATGATACTGCGCTGGGGACTCGTGCTGCTCTTGTTTAAGTTGCATAATCTGCACAGGAGGAATTTGGCGGATAGCCTCAGCAGCTAATTGAAGCTCTTTACTAAATTGTACAGGGTTAGTACCGAAGTTTTTATTGTATTGTAAGTTTGTCCACTGTCGAATTAATTCTTCGTATGCCTGATTAGCCTTGGGGTTACGCGAGGCAAACTGCCTTCTCTCCCATGTAAGCACCAGTTTCTCACCCTCGATCATCGTATAGACACCATAGAGAGACCGGTAATTTGTCAGCTGAGTCTTGTCGCCGATATAGAAGGAGGGGTATGCCAATATACGCCCTCTCAAATTTGCGTCGTAGAGTCCCTCAACGAAAGCTCTAGCTACTTTGTCTAATAGGATGAAGTCGGCTTCGCTAAAGTCTCGGTAATTGGAGGGGGTGATATCACGGCTATTCAGACGGCGTAGTAGTCTTTTTGCCTTGCCATAATAATTGACCAGCGATTGATTTGAGGTTTGTTTGAGCAAATACCCCTTCTCTTCAACCAAAGACGCCTGCGGCATTGAAATTCTGGTGGGAGATAGGTGCGGTTCAGAATCTAATGGCTTGATGTCTCGGGGAGAGTCTTGATCCTCGAGCTCATCATCATCTAGCTCCTGCTCTTCCTGATCGATACCTTCTTCCCATTTCTTTCTGGCATCAAGTAGTCCTTGCTGAAGAGCAGAATTGGGGGTTTCGCAGAGTTTAATGATGGGAACACGCGTTCTAGTGAGCAACCGAGCACCAAAGCCAGCAGCAAGGAGAGCGCCTTCAATGAGACGAGGTATTGGCGATTCAGGAGAGTTGGGGGATAATTGCGACATGGGTGACAAAAGGCCAAGGTCCATATCGGCAGCTTTCGTTGCAAACCCAGAAGCTAGACTCCCAAAGCACTTTAGCTCCACTGTCGTTGGCTCGAACGGACGAGCATAGCTAATTCCCTGCTCATGGCGGGTAATAACATGCCGACAAATAGCTTCGACATGTTTGCGGAAATTCTCCTTTGCAGCTATCTCCTCTAGCCCAATTTCAGCGCCCGCAATGATTTGGTGGCAGAGTTGATCGAGGTATGCGGATTGACTTGCAAGCTGCCTGGGATCGAAGTTTTCTTGGCGATGGCCACTTGAATTGTGGAAGGCAGGCTGGCTTTGAGCTTGATTGCGCCCGCCCCGCGATGAATGGGCATCTGCTGGAATGGTGTTCACACTTCTGGACAGTCTATCGAAAGCGGGAGTTTGTTGGTGCTGTTGGCGCCTCCAATCGGGCTGGTGAGTGTAGGGTGCGGGGAACTGCGCATGACTGCGGCGCGATTGTCCACTGGAATGACTGCCACCAGTTAAGTGTTCACCTGGGATGTTGGCGGGATACGCTGGTGAATGTGACAGAAAGGGATTTTGCTGCTGGCCATGCCGAGGAGGCCCTGCAAAGAGAGGAGCGGGTGCTCTAGTATCAATGGGAATTGACAGCTCGGCATTCATCTGGCGGCGTTGTGCTTGATTAGGACGCCTTCTGCCACTTTTCGGGGTTGGGCGCACAGCATCAGAATATGCCTGGCCACTTCCGATCGCCTCCTTAGCTTGAACCGCATTACCAGAAGGCGCAGCACTCGTGAGAGAGCCGTCACTGTTGGCGCCGACTCTGGAGTCCGGATTGGTGAGGATGAGATTGCGGAGGCGGTCCTCAAGAGGTCCTGCGGCAGCCTGGCCGGACGTCATGGCGTTGTCCGTTTAATGACGCTTGCGGCCAATGTGAGCGCCTATGTCAGCAGTAGGGAATGACCATAGCCGAGAATTAAAGCCCAGAGGTATTCTTCCGATCTCATGGTGAGAGGATCATACTATAAGCTATACAATAACCTGACACTGGCCACAGCTAGACCATGTGGGAATGGTGAGTCGGATGGGTGCAGGGCGTAGCAGTGCTTGGGCAGCTCTTCATATGGGTTATGGTTATATTAAAATATAAGAACAGAGAGCCAGATAGCTAGATAGGTAGGTTGCGTCAACAAATGCAAGTGTCTGTTGTAAACAGAGAACGACACTAGATGAAGCTTGCGCAGTGAAGACCAGAGAGCTATAATGCAGAAGCCTTGATCTGATTGGTTGGAGCTACAACGACAACTGGAGAAAGATGCAAGAAATAAGGAACCCACGGCCACGGCGCCGTAGGTGGAGACTACCTTCCTCTGACCAATTTATAACCAGTGCAATGTAGGTAGGTACATACCTGAAGTAAGACAAAAGGGATACAGGATATTCTAGACGCCGTTGTTAAAACGTACTTCTTCTGCTATGATATGATTTCTGGAAGTTTCTCGGCTGGAGGGTATCGATGCATCCTATGTTACTTATGGAATTTAGTACTCATCTAAATACCTATGTACATATTTAGGGTAAAGATCTATATACAATGTAGAGGTATCTCTTTGATCTCTGGTGAGGCTGAAGTCCTGCCCAATGACGTTGTGACATCTCCACTATGTAGACATGGGTCCGGTACAAACCTACCTAGGTAGACACTAAACCGAGGTACCTGGGTACCTACTGTACTTGCTAGGGAGTCTTTTGTCATCCACTGTCACCTGCCTGCCTACCTACACTTACTCTATCCATGCAGAACGACTGTCTCCCAATCTTTCGTCCATTTGGTCATTCACTCAACCACTCGCCCGCCTCTCCTCCTTCAACCTACTATTTCCATGTTTGCACTAGATATTTGAACACCATTTATTTGCGCATTGAAGTGCGACGTGGATATAGTCTCATCCTACATCCCTCGCACTTTTGCCTGTGAATTTCTTTGTTTTGGCGTCACCATCGTTCGATCGTCGTTATATTCAAGCAGCAAGCTCGCCGCCGCGACGACACTGCTTCGTCACGACCGACATTGATGCCTCGATATCCTGCTTTAAGTACCATCTAATCTGTATATTATTGGTACCTCTTAGATGCTCGCCTGTACTTTATAGAACATTGCCGAGCCGGAGGCGAAGTTGACCTGTCCAGCCATCACTGCACGCGTTCTACCAGCCCACATCCTCCGCCGACAATGAGCGCATCTCCATCTGGAGGCCCTAATGGCCAGCGGCCAACGCCTCCTCCTGGCGCGCCTCCTTTGCGCCGCCCGCGCAATAACGCCAATCCTATGGTGGCACGGAAAAAACCTATTCCCCGACCTCTTCCTCCCAAAGCTGCCATAACGCCCAAAAACACCGGCACGTCTAAATCAATCGGATTCGTCAAGCAGCCTCTCAATTCTGAGAAGCCAGCCCCGCGTTTCGACCATCTGCGGACTCAGAATGGCGGCTGGTCGAAACCCTTACCTGAGGGTGGCCAGGAATTCCCTCTATATATCACGAAGAAGGACTTGAAAGAAGGCCGTCGTTTCCATGTTATGCGATTTGCCCCTCAGATACGCGGCAATAAGCAAGCCAGGATTGACCCTTCCGATCAGGAACATTTCCCTCGGCCCGTAACTCTGCAACGGCGCGATCCGAGACAGCCCCCTCCAGGCCAGAAGCCGAAAGAAGAGGAGCCTGTGGAGCAACCCCCGGACAATTCTGAAGAGGCAGAGCGACAGGCTCAACTCAAGGCGCAACGTGATGCTCAACGCGCATTGGACGATGCACAAAAGGCTCCTGTTCTCAAGGATGCCGAACGCAAACGGCAACAACAAAAGAACAAAGACGAGAAAAAGACCGGCACACAGGTCCATTACCAACCACGCACCGATAAGCAGAAGAAAGAGGCCGAGATAAGATATGAAGAAGCGTTGCCATGGCATTTGGAGGATGCCGATGCTAAGCACATCTGGGCCGGTCAATATGAAGCGGCGTTGTCTGATCGCATGGTCGGTTTGGTCCCCTACCCGCAAAATGGAGGTTACCGGATGCTTCCTTTGGAGAAATGGTACAAATTTACTCCAAAGCGGGGGGCTTTCCAACATCTGTCAATCGAGGAAGCCGAGAAGCTCATGGGTAAGAAGGCTGCTCCTACACGGTGGGCGATAAGAGACTCCGACCGAAACAAAGCCGCCACTGCAAGGGAAGAATCACGAAGGATCATGTATGGTCCGGCAGCAGTGAAACAAGAAAGTTCGACCTTTCAACAGGCATCGCGGGGGGAGAAGATGGAGCACGACGATATTGATATGTCTGGTGACGAATTCCAAGATGACGATGAAACTGCCGGTTTCGAACCCGATAGAGATGAGGATACTAAAGATTCCAAAGATAGGGTGCGTCGTGAGCAACTTGGTGCTAATTTGTTCGGCGATGCAGACGAGAAGAAGGTGGAGAAAGAGGAGGCTGAACTCAAAAAGGAAGAGCAGGAGAGAAAGCTGTTTGGCAAGGACCTCAAGAAGGCCTTACGGAAACGCGACAAGCAGTTCCAGTACGACAGCGACTCTTCTGGTCGAGATCCTTTTGCGTCGTCATCAGTAAGCTATAATTCCAGCCACTTCTTCTCACTTGCCACTGACTTGAGCGTGAACAGAGCGAGTCTGGCTCCGAATCCGAGAAAGAGGATGAGGACAACAAAGAAGACAAGGATAAAAACGGCGCTGGTTCATCTAAGGGTCCGGGTACACCCCAGGGCAAGAAATCTGCCGCTGACGCTGCCAAAAAAGGCAAGTCTCTAAAGCGGCCAGGTTCCCCCCTCGGTTCGGACTCCAGCGGCACTGAATCAACCCGGAACAAGAAGAAAAAGAAGATCGGCCCTAGTACCTCGGCTACTGGCAGCCGTAGTACCACTCCTCTACCTGGTGGACAATCCGCCCGGGGGGCTGGATCTACCAGCGACGGGGAGGCCACGGCTGGCGAGATGTCGGATGGGGCAGGAGGCAAGGTCAAGCGACGTCCACATTTGGGCACCGGTAGCAAGGGCACGCCTACAGGATCCCGGGCTGGTAGTCCTGTTCCTTCACGACCTCGGACAAGTTTCCCCAACGCTGGTGCGTCTCAGGAACCGTTGAAACCCATTACATCTCAGGAGATCCTGGACGCACTACCACCTCTACCCAACGGTATCACTATAGGCGGACTGCTCAAAATGTTCGACAACCGTGTTGATAAAGAAGGTCATCTCAGTCGAAAGGAGTGGCTCCAGTTAGTCAAGGAGAACACTGTGTTCAGCCAAAATGAGAAGCTGCTTCGTCGCAAGGCTTGAACAGGAACCGTTTTGAAGACTGTTGAGGTACGGCTTCTCCAGGCCGAACGCTGAATTCAATAGACCCTAGAGGCCAGGAAAAATCTCATTTTTCACCCTGGCATATTTTAGAGGCTCTATCTAGTGCAGTTAACCACAGGTTTCCTTGCACTACAAGCCATCAACTCTGAAGTCAGTGTCGCTGTAACATCCACAGAATATGGGTGCAACGCTTTTCTCTGCTAGCCTCCCGGATTTGTTTGTCTGATTTCTTCTAATCATTGTGCCGTGGGAAATTGACTTGGTCTCACTACCCATGGAAGAAGACATGGAATAGCATCTCTGAGTTCCATAGCGTCCCATACATGACACATAATATACAGACGCAAATTGTAAACCATTGTCGATACAGCAAACATAATTTTCTGCACAAGTCGTGATAGTCGTGATGCAAATAAACGATAACATATAACAGTATCAATGGGTATAAGTATGTCTGTCACATGTACATCGTGCCAACGCCAGCTATGAATCTAAACCTACACGTCCATCTGCCACGAGTAATCCAAATCCTTATTCCTCTCGCGTCGATTAATGGCCTTGAACCTCTCCGCCTCGAACCCGTTACTCCGATCCACGCCATCCCACCTGTATCCCGGCGGGATCTGGTAGCGATTAGGTGCCCACGCGCCCTTGTACACAGGCCGTCCCTTAGCCCCCCTCCTCCCCCCCTTCCCACTACCGTCGTCCTTGGGCTTCACGAAAGCAGCCATGGTATCCCCCCAACGCACACGCCCCTTCATCTCAGCATTCATCTCCTCATCATCCGCATGCCGCGCAACAGCCATGACCTTCGCATCATCCAGCGCCTCGCGCCGCCGCCGCGCCTCCTCAATCTGCACGTCGCCGCGCAGCGCCAGCTCGGCTTCCTCCCTCTTCCGCGCAGCCTCCTCTGCTTCCCGTCGTAGTTCGGCCCGCTTCATGCTCACGTCCACGCGCCGCCCTGTCGCGTCGCGGTAGATCGTCTCGGCCTCTTTCGCCTTCCCCTTTCCATCTGTGGATTTCTCGTACTCGGCGCGCTCGGCGGCCCGTCGAGCCGCTAGCTGTGCTGATACTGCCGCGCCGGTCTGCAGACCTGCGTGCGTGCCGTCCGACATCATCACCGTCGGCGCGTTCTCGTCTGCGTCTCCTGCTGCGGCTGCGCTTTCGGCTGCTGCCGAGGCGAGGATCGCGTCCGCTGCTGCGTCGTCTTGTGTGGGGGCTGCTGTTGGTGTGCTGGTGGAAGTAGCTGTGCCGCCTCCGAGAACCTTCCAGCCTGATTTCTTGGCTTTGCGGAACTCGGCGCTTGTCCCTGCTACGGTTCCACCCATCTCTGCATCTTCGTCGTCATCGTTGTCTGCGTCGCGGGTGCGCGACCAGCCCGTCTCGTCGTCATCGGCTATTATCAGGCCTTCATTCGCGGCTTGTTTGCGCTTGCGCTTCTTGGCGGGTTTTGGGTCTGCTGTTAGGTAGTGCGTTGCGAGATAGCTGGAGAGGTCGGAGGGCATTGTGGCTTGGGTGGGAGGTGGTGTCGAGAGAAGGTCGCGTGTGATGTTTTTCCGATTATTTTATGTGCTGGAGCTGTTGTAGATTGGGTAGATAACGGGAGCTTTGGAGAGTTTATTTAGACGCTATCTGGCGCCAAAGAGAGTGCTGTTGTCGGAAGCCAATGAGAAAACAAGTTCGGTTGGCAGGTATCTAGGTAGTATGAAAGTCGAAGCGATGATGTCGTTGTTGAAGCTTTAGAACTACCTATGGCGTCCGATAAGGATCGATAAGAAATCACTGGATGCATCACTTACCTACCCTAGAACTACCAGGTAGGTTGAGGTCAGGTGTTAAAGATTCCTGTAACATTCTAAGCATTTTCATGTGTACCTTTTCCTACGTTAAGAATGCAAACGAGTTGATCGCTTGAAATTTGCATACTACTTCTTAACCATTTCATTATTCATCTTCTTTTACCGAAGCCTAGACTTGGCCCATTTTGTACCATGCTAACGTACCTATATTAGGCTCGGGAGTGGCGACTGTAGGACAGTTCACACCTATTGACTCCCCTTGGTATGGGATCTCATAACACCTCGGTTTACCGTAACTCATCAGCTCTACAGGATTCTCGCTTTCTTCTCTTCCCTTGTTCAACCACCTCCTGTTCACAACGCGCATCCCGTTTTTCTCCTTCTCTTCCCACTCATTGGTAAGCTGTCGGCTCAATGATGTCTGCCAGAAATCTGGCGTCGCCAGATATGGAACTACGTGAGGAGACTGTGCGTTCAATGCCCCTAGAATTGCCTGCGAAGAGTCAGCTAACAGGCGTTGCAATATCCATGTCGGCACTTACTAGTAGACCTTGATAGACATTCTCGAATCCCGCGATAACTTTCACGATAGTGTTGCTCTGCTTTATCGTTTTATCTCTTGTGGCTGGGCTGCGGGCAGACGCACACTCTGCAATGCATTTCTGGAGCATCTCTCTTTGCTTCATGATCTCGTTTTGGAGGTCCCGAAAACTCTTGTTAAGCTCTCCGAATTCCAGGCGGGTTTCGATGTGATTTTCATCCATCTGCGCTTTAATCTTGTGTGTTGAGGCGTCGACGGCGCTGGTGATCGCTTTGCAGTGCTCTTGCCGTTCTCTAGCTGACTGCTTAGCGATGCAGATCTGAGTGTTCACCACTTTTCTAGTACTGGTGTCTACGATGTGTTCTTGCCTCCTCTCGATAGTTGCAGCTTTTTGGTCTATCAAGGTCTGCAGCATGCTCGTCTGTGATGACAAAGTCGTCTCGAAGATGTCTTTCCCTGCTATAATAGCGTCCATGATTGACTTAGACGAATGGTTTATTTGCGTGGACATAGCGGTGAGTTTTGCGCCGAAACTTTGGACGTCGTTTCTACGAGGCTCTGTCAGCATAATACACTCATGAGACCGTTCTCTACTAGAAGCGGTGACCCCTTTACCTTAGATCAACGGTGATGTGCAAATTGATCTCGCGTCGGAAGCGGTCAAGCCTCGACTCAAGCTCTTGAACTCTTTTCTTCGACAATACCGTCTTGAGTGCCTGACGGATTGTTTTGCAGCGATCCATCCGACCTTGCACCTTCAATTGGCCGAGGGCGGACAAAAGCTCCCCAGACACATTTTGGCATCCTTCGATGATAGCGGTAAGTTGACGTGGAGCCGCAGAACCCAAGTCATCTGCTAGTTTCTTGTTTAGATGAGATGTATGCTCAGTGACCTTGACAAGCTCAGTGGTCTCGATCAAATAGCCATCTGCTGATTTGTACAGTTCGCGACTCTTAGATAGCAGTCTTGCGGCAAAGTCGATGAACTGTACAATGTTGCTTAAAAGGCCAATTGTAGTCAACGGATCCATGTTCTGTTGCCATCAAATTCCAGTCGTGATTAATTAAAAGCAGCATTGAAGTTGGTCGTCGTCGTCGCGAGATTCTAGATGGCGGGGGGGTTCATCCTCACTGTGATGAGCTGGGATGCTGTCAACGGGGCTGTGCTTTCGCTAGGCGTACTGCATGCATGCTTAGCAGCGAATCAGCCTGTATCACTAAGCCTGCAGCTCTGCTATTTGTTATTTGGCTGCGACCAATCTAAGATATTGTTAATTGAAAGGTTGAAAATGAATAGGTCGAGACACGCAAATGTGATTTTGCTTTGGGTTATAGAAAAGAAATGGCAAAAAAGCAGACGACAGGCTGCCAATGTGCTTTTAGAGAGATAGAAATCTAATCTACAATCCTGATTGATTCAATGTATCAAGTTCTTCCAATATGCCACATATTCCAATCCCAATAACTCGTGCTGATAGCAGTTTTACTAGGTAATACAGGATGTGTGCTTATTTACAATATTCAAATAGGTTCCGGGTGCGCCCAACATGTGTATACTCAGAAAGGATTATTTTCAAGCAGTTTGCGTTGCAGTGTCCCAACGTGAATGCATTTGTACATCGCCAGTTTCGGCCGATGCTCCCAGTATTATACCATATACAGAGCCGTGTCTGCCTTTGTACCTTGCTAAAGTTTCGAACACGAAATTGCTCTGGTTTTAAGCCCCGAATCAAGTGCGAAACTCATCTCTACTTATTGGGTCCCTGCAAATCAAGTATAGGAGCAAGCATCAATTCCTGCTACGATTCTTCAAGTAAAGACACTCTCAATGTGCGTGATGCCAAGTTCACAATATTCGGATATAGTTTGTCTATGAAATTGAGAGAGCGAACCCTAGACTGTCAAAAATTATCCTTGCCCGTTGAATTTTGCCGGTGGGGAGAACGTGCGAATAGAAGGAGGTATTATTTCATTTAGCAAGGGCTTTTGTTCCCTATACACAGCGCCGAAAACAGTACGAATTAGAATATAGACTTTACACCAGCGAAGCAGTATAGCCTACGAGAAGAGATGAAGGGGAATGTCAATCTAGCTAGATGCAGGCTACTATAATAGATAGATGGATGTCACAATTGTTTGCAAGTCTTGAGGTTTCGAATCAAACAATATAGTATGGTTTAGAAACAAAAGCTCGCTTTCTGGAACTAACGTTTAACAGCTGGGAATGTGGTGGGGATATCCCATAAAACTAAGACAAGCTGGAGCGAGATTTTTTGAATGAGTAACACTACTCCTAGGCACCTATCCCCCGAAACATCTCAGAAATACAAACAGATGAAAAAGTATTGGCATGAAACTTTTGCCAGTTTCTAGTTTTCGTAATGGAAGACTTGTTCTACCATTGTACCAAGGGCGAACTTTGGCGCCTTTCAAATTGGGATGACCTAGAAAAGACGGCGTGTACGAAGGTCTTACGCTCGATGCACGGTATTACCTGTTGACGGTATTTGCCTCTCTAGCAACGTCATTTTCTCTTCTCTTTCTCTCTCTCTCTTTCTCTTTCTTCTTTCTCTCGAGTTACCTTTTGACGTTCTCATATAAGCCATTTCGGTCCTGCGTCAGTTAGGTAAGAGACATAAAATACATATAAATGTAATAGACAGAAAATATAAATTAGGGTGGCTCACCAATCATCTTGAACCGCCGGTTCGAAGCTCTCTGTCATCTGTTGGCCTGGGATATGATGAATAAACCTGACTTTGCCGACCAGGCTTTCCTCTGCCCCAGCCCCTGACTTCCTCCCGTCGATCACTTCTTGTATTTTATCAAAGTGGCACGGGTCGTCCGGGTGGCTTCTAAAATCTTCGATGAATCTGGGTTTGCCAAACACGTAAGTGACAGACACTAGGATATGTGGGTGTAGAGGGTTGTGTTACGTACTTCTCAGCTGTGTAGTCTTCGTCATATGGAATCTCGTAGAGAGCGTATTCGCTTGGCACTGATAGGCTTGATTCACACATTTCGTCAATGCCCTTTAAGGGCTTTCTCTCCCAATATCCATGATCTTTACCCCACCATCCCGTATGTTCGGCTCGAAGGATTTGTTCATAGGTAAGAAGCCGAGCTAGGCCTTTTGGGTCCTTGAGTCTCAAAATCAAAGTATTAAAAAGCTCGGCGTTGATTCGTGATCGTTCAAGAGAGTTCCAAAACACCTCAAAATTGCGATTCCGATATTTGCAAAGGCGATTTTCGTAAGCTGATTTGTCATATTCAGAAACCAGATATATGTACACCTAATCGGGCTAAAAATCACATACCTGGGCCTCGACGGCTGAGGTCAATAGCATTCGTGCGAGTGGCGATGGCGGTGATCCCCCGTGGGCTGGAATATACCTGCCTTCCATCAAAGGCCACACAAGCACAATCGATATCACAACCAGTCACTATCTCACTGATAGATCTATATCGTCGAAGGATGACCTAGTAAGTCAATATGCGTTAGTAGTGCTGCAATTGATATCTGAAAGCCGTACCACGTCTATACCTGAACATGTCGATATGGCCGTTTAGGAGAAATAAAGGTGATCGCTTTCTTGGAGCGCACTGATAGCCCTTCTCCAGGACATAGATTCTGATTCTTCCGAACCATAGATTCTAACTGGAAGATAAGTGTGATTGCTGCCTCGTCGCTCTCAAGTCCGTAGAGAAATATATCGACATCACTCTTGCTTGCGATTGTCCTGGCATACTCTACTCAGTATTCATCAGATTACAGGGAAGATCGGACTCCGTACTCAAAGTAGTACTCTGGGGAGGTGTCAATGTCTAGATCGTTTGCCATAGGTACGTCCCGCCGGCGGGAGAGCAATGGAAGGAGTGCAGCAGATCCAGCGACGACGATGTTCGACCAATCTATCCCAATTGTAAAGTTTCTTAGAAAGTCGCAACCAGTATGCTTGACACTCAACTCACCTAGATCTGCTAGAACGCCTATTTTCCATATGCCACCCTTAGTAGAGTGGCGAAAAGGGGCGAAACAAGGACGACTGACCATGCGAAAACCCATTGAAGTTTCTCTGATATTGTTCTATCGATGCTGTAATAGCCAATGCAGAATTTTGCTCGCGCTCATCTTCCAACAATGGCATAATATACTTCTCCCCGTCAGCTGTTTCTCGGTCGATTGTGCGGATTCTGAATGTGTGCTCGCAGCCGTTGTAAATCGGGACCATGTTCGCAAAGTTGTCGATGTCGGCGGCCCCCCTAGCGAAAGCCGTCCTCAGCCAGGCCTCGTAAGCCAAGTAAGGTTGCAGCAACTTGCGTGTTTCAATTTGTTGGTGATCTGAGAGGTGAGAGAGAAATTGGGAGGGCGGTATTGGGAGGGAGGGCGGATTGTCGGCCATCATGCTGCTGGTAAGGCGAGCGACGTAGTCCTTTGATTAGTACGAATTGGAACTGAGCTATGACACAATAAAATGAAATAAAGAAGCCTGAAAAATGTTAGTTTTAGGCTTTCCAACAAAGTGTATCGGTTTGAAGTGGCTAGAGTCTTAACAATTGGAAGTGCCTTGCCATCTCAACCATTCAAGAAGTGGCACATATCGTAGGAAATACTCTGGCTGCTCGGCTGGACTATATGGATCATCTTCGTATGTGGATAACTCGAGACTCGTTATTGACCAGATCCCGAAAGGCCATATCTTATTGTATGACCCTCCTCAGAGAACATGCTGAGATCGGGGGGCCGGTGAGGGAAATACTTCGCTTGATACACACTTACTGTATAATAGGAAAGTACTGTTTCACGTTTCAATCTATCCCAATGTCGAGCGAGGCACAGGGTGTTATTGGGGGCGTAACACCAGCGACCAGGCTGCCAACAGGTAATTTCGGAACAGTTATCCAATTGAAAACTCTGGAACTTTCTGCTGCGACCTCCTCTCTGACACCGACCCCCTCTAATTAGGAGATGAAGTTGATGGAGCCTTACGGACCAATCGCTTAGACTATGACCACAGGCCGGCATTTGCCTCCCGAATCATCTTTGGCCTTCTTGCTGTATGATGAAGTACGGAGCATCGCCTTTTTGCGTGATTAGATCTCTTCATTGCTTACAATACCAGCTCCCAATCAAGTACCTTGGCCTATTTAATTCTGATACAGACAAATACAGCAGGACAATAAGAGGTGTCGAGTGGTGAGGCGACGGCGCCCGTTAGCAACAACCTTCTTAGTCATCTACTTAATATGTCGAAGTGGCAATCCCTCCTGAGCCGACATAAAGGCCCCCAGCCCCCCACCGAAATAGGGAGCCTAGCCTTCTGTACACTACTTAATACAGCGCGATTCTTTGGAGTTATGTTAAGAAATAGCTCGCCCTAGCGGCAAGAATAGGACTCAGTAGCCAGTAGGTGAGTGGACAAGTTGACACATTCGGTTCTTGCCGATAACAGGGTATCGGGCGCCGTTTGCGTTGTTAGCTGGGCTTTCTAAAGTCTACCTATACCATAATCCGGAGGCGTAGAGGCTTACGAGAGACCGAGTGTAATCATGTAGATCATTCAAAGTACCCACTGATGCAAAGCCTGTGAGATAAACCTAAGAACACAATTAGGGTTTGCCAACATCCACAAGTGGCTCAAGGGCCTCGGCATCCCACTTGTCATTCGTGAGCCGGAAGACTTTCTAACCTCCATATTCCGGCTGGGCTTCGTACTGCCTAGGGCTCCTTCTGTCTCTCCCTTGTCTACTGGCTTTCTTGTTTTATTCCCCCGTTTGGTCTGCACACTTTCTAGGTAGGTCCTTGTCAGCTTGATAATTTGATTGTCAAGTTTTGCAATGTTGAGTTAAGAACATTGAATAATACACGGCGTTATATGTAAAGAGGTATTTATTTAAAGACTATTACCTTATGAAAGATTATTTACTATATAACTCGTTATATAGCTTATAAACTTCCATATAACTTGCCTAGAAAATTACAGGCTCCATATCATACGTCTACCATATTTCTATACTATTCGGTTGATCATAGTTAAGTAATATGTATGATTGATAATACCTTAACCTAGTATGTTTTATAAAAATATTATATGTGCTCCTATAGCTCGCGCATTAGCGACCGTCAAAACAGAAGTCAGACCCTCCAGATTTCAACTACGTTGAACGGCTCCCATGAATAATAACCGCGGCTTGTTCGGCCACGGCATAAGCAGCTACTTGTAAGTGGCCTGTGGGAACAACTGGAAACACAGATGTATCAACGACGCGCAAGTTGTTGACACCTCGTACTTTTAGGTCTGTGTCGACCACAGTCCCCATTGCTAGCGATCCCATTGGATGATAACTCGTTCTGTCGCACATTTAGAACGGGTCTTATAATGTGTCTAGCAGCAAGAAGGAAGACTTACCCCAAGCCAGCCCGCAGACGGGCGTCAATTTCGTCGTCCGTCGAGCTAGATGACAATACTTGTCCAAAACCGGGCGCACCAACTTCTCCCTTTATAATGTCTCTTCCTACGACGGTCTCATTGCTTCCAGCGAACCTGATCTGGAGCTTTAGAGCTTCACGAGCGACATATCGATCGACGGCAGTACTTAGGAAGTTAGGGTCAATGAGGGGAGCATCTTTAATGTTTTCTGATGCTAGCTTGATGGATCCCCGTGATGTGGTTAGGAGAGTGACAAGTGCAAACGTCACAAGTGAGCCATCAGTGGACCCCACATACATGAACACATGTTCGGCAAAGGCGCGCCGACTAAGTAAAGGGTGGGTGCTTGGATCAGGAGTCACGCCCTCGTCGGTGGCAATGGCAGCTGCAAGACCGTCCTTTGGTACGTCAGATGTGACAAGGAAGTCGGCCGGAGCCCCCCAACCATATTGTGGTTGCTCAAACAAAGGATTTCCTGGAAATATCAGTGGATTGATAGTCATGTTGAGAGGCAATAGATGATACCTGAACCAAGACACCAGCCTGCGGACGGGTCCTTGAGTTTCCATGAGTGAATGAACAGTCCATGATCCGCCAAGTTAGCGCCAACAGCTGGTTGATCCAACAGGACGGGTATGTTAAACTTCTTTAACTCATCGACCGGTCCAATACCAGACAACATGAGAATCTGCGGGGAGCGAATTGCGCCGGCCGAGAGGATTACCTCTTGACCATGGATCTCTGTCCCACACTCCAACTTGATACCAACCGCTGTTAGTCCATTAGCTGCCTGTTCGAACAAGACCTTCTCTACTATATTTTCGGTGAGAACGGTCACGTTCTGGAGCGTATATATGGCCGCAGCAATCTCCCTTCGACCCTGCATCTTGTTCTGCTGGAGCTCTCCGATGCCCAAGGGATCGCCTGCATTGGCATCTAATCCGGGTATGGCATCAATACCTAGTTCATTCCATGAACGGCGAACATATTCGCGCATGGGAAACACTCGATTGGTGGATGTTTCGGACAGGATTGCGGCTGGCCCATCCAGGCCGTGCTGGTCGGTGTTGATGGTGTCACTCCAGAATTTCTCAGACTTGATCATGAAGGGGAGCAGTCCGTCATAGCTCCAACGAGAGTCATCCACAATCTGACCCCAGAGATCATAGTCAAACTTGTCTCCTCTCACCCAGCCGCCTGTGGGAGAATACCATGTTAGTCTCTCAGTGTGATCATGGTATCAAAGGTATCATCAAACCTACTTTCATTGATTACGGTGCCTCCACCAAGGGCTTTGCCGGCGGGGTAGCTCACCGGGCGGCCATCCAGATTCTTCTGACTGGTCGTTTCGTACTTCCAGTCAAAATCGCCGCCGACAAGGTTAGTCGAGCTTGGCCAAACAATATTGGCTACATCGTTTGCATCCGGTCCGGCTTCCACAACGAGGATTTTGAGGTGACGGTTCTTCTGGCTCAATCTGTTTGCAACAACGGAGCCAGAAAGCCCACCGCCCACAAAGATATAGTCCCAAGATGTACTGGTGATCTCTGACAGATGCATCGTGCTCTGCTTTACTTTGAGTCAAGTAATGGTAATTGCAAGAGTAGAACAGCCGCTTTCATTAGTGCGCAACCAAGATAGTATTATTAAGAGTGCTTGGCGATCTTTACACGGCTTAAAATGACGAGGTAAAATGCTTGTGGAAGACGAAAAGATGCAAGGTCTATTCATGACTAGGGAAATAAGGCATTATATCTATAGTGTTGAGTGGGCTAGCAACGACTGGTCATTTGGAAATGGCATGTAAAGGGAATTAATATTGTATTCTCTCATCAGAACTGTACTGGCCACTGTTACGCTACGAGCTTAGCTATGCATAAAATAGTCATATTTATAGAAGATTTCGTTGGATTAGACGGTGCCAAGTGAGCTGCTGAAGCACTGCTGCCAAGCTTAGTTAAACACTTACATGAACTAATACACTAGATAAATGCAAGTGCTGACCGTACTCCACAAGATCTCGGACAATAAGAGCTTCATAGTATAGCTAGCTACACGAGCCAGAGGGGCACACAACAAACTCCAGGTAAACCGATGGGCTATCGTGTTACATACCGTCTTCATCCAGCAGAAAAGGGGAGCGGACACCGCTGGCTACTGCTCTAACTGTGGATAAAAGTACCTAGTATTTATAGAAGCAATTCTTGAGGATGGTAATCTTGTGGCGTCGCGCTAAAGCGTGCACTGGCAGGGGGCTCTAAAAGGAAATATCCGGGGATTCTAAACAGGGGTTTTCAGTAAGTAGCAAAAACACTCGAAAACTAATCAACCGAGATCGTTTAAGGGTCGTTTTGGTAAGGGCATTAGCCTTGCGGATTAAATGTAACGGTATTCTTAGTCTTCTAGTATCCAGCACCGCGCTACGGGGTTATCATTCTGCAGTAAAATAAAAGGAAAGTAAGTACTAATAGGTTAACAAGACATCGGATATCTTCAGATCTGCGGGGGTTAGGGGGTATTACTCTTTGAATGCTGGTATTTCTCTCCGAAAAATGGTGATACGAGCCATCATTAATTTCCCGAGACAGATTATACTAAGGTAGGTAGGGTGGTCACATCACCGGTCGCATCGTCGCATCTGCTTCTCTACTATCTTGATTCGCGACTCGGAGACCGTCATTCACTTGAAGAATCCTATGGCCTTCTCGTGAAAAACAGTCAAGTCTCCAGCTAGCTCCTAGAAATTTGAAATTCGACATCCTGCTGCGGAAAGCGCTTCAATCAATCGCAACCTGATGGTATCGTGACCAGAGTAGCAAAACAGTACGGAACTTAGGCGTTGGTTTAATGTTGAAAAAACACAGAGAAGAAAGGTGTATTTAGATATAGCTATATAGATTATGGAATTTTGTTGCATTAATAGATTGTCATATTTAAACTATCCTATGAAATGTAGATAGCAGTTTATCTAAGAGCCTCGTCAACTTTGTGCTATTGGACTGGATGCTAAGCAACGAGTACCTCACTTCGATAGAGTGTAATAAATTCCTCATGTAGCGATTGGCTACAAGAGTGAGCATTTAATGCGCTCGGCGAGCTGCGATGCTGTTGATAGGGGTATAGATTTATATGGCTCCATGTCAGTAATACTGATACTTACCTTGAGATCATGCATTTAGAAATATGTTGTCAACTTGACATTAAATGTATAGTTAGAACTAATGAGAGCGAAGTTCGAAGAGTAAACTTGAAAGAGGGAAAGAGAAAAGAAGAGAGGGGGAAAAAAAAACTTTGGCTTCTCATGTAATCGAACATGTCATCCTTAGCGCAGGGGCCATGCTAAACCTCTCTGTATTGTTACCAAGACCAAATGCCCGAAGGCAACACATCGTAAAATTATTTAGACTTATAACCTTGAGTGTTGGGGGCTGGGACACATGGATTCGCGCCATTCTAGCTTCAGGCAGAGAAGTGTGACTCAGAGTATCTGGCATGGTTAGTAAGCGGTGTTGGCCGCAGCTCGACAGCTGATCTCACAGATCATGCACCATTTCAAGAACCTGCTAGTTGTCCGAATCATCAACCTGATCACTCATGAACGACTTGCGGATATTTTAGCGTAGTACGAAAGGGAGTTCATCATAGATCACATTGACGTAATCCCTAGCCTCTAAACTCTGGACACCTCATGAATCCTACTATTGCATCCTTCAATCTTCTTCTATGCGGTTTACCACAGATTCATCAGCACATACTAGCGAACCTCGCTTCTGTCCAAGTTTCTAGGTATTGAACAAGAGCGTGGAAAAGTGACTCAACATGATATACTTTTCTGGATTACAATCTTACTGTATCTTAAGATAAAAGATCATAATATGTATATCTTAGAATGCATACTTGGCGAACCCTACAAAGGGCAAGGCAGCCGTTGAAATTGTAGCATTCGCAGACTGTTGCAAACATCAGCTAGTGAAACTCGAAACCATAGTTCCGAAGATGACGACGAAGGACGGTTACCCAGATAGTGCCTAACCTAGTGAAAATATACTCTCGCTTAGTTCTATCGGACAGGTCCCCGAGTCTCTTGGATGCTTCTACCGGCCACCCTCGACTCAGTCCGAGTTCACACAACGATCAGTCCACTACCCTTTCCGTGTATCCAGCTAAGCGACACTCAATACATCCAGAGTAGACCTCTTTCCACGCATTCTCAGCTGCGCCGAGATCTCCCCCGGCATGCTGGGCCATGGCAATACCTAGCAGGACCGCCAAACAGTCAAACCAACACAACTCGCTGTACGATCGCAGGTCTTCATACAAGGCGCAAACAGCTTTCCACCGAGGCCAAGGTTCTCCACATGCCACTAGCTCCAAGCCTCCCATGAGCTCGGCGTTTATCGAGGCGAGGCGGATTCGTATCGCTGCTTTGGATTGAAGACGGGTGCAAATCTGGAGCCAAGCTGACGCCTCCGCTAACGCTTTATCATACTCTCCCAATTCACACTCTACCGCGAGAAGGTGTGCCAAAGTGTTGCTATTAGGAGTCTCTATGCCCAACAGAACATCATGTGCTGTGCGAAATAGCCCCTGGTATCGATACACCACTCCCAGAGCCGCATCTACTCTAGTTTCTTGGAAACGCTCCAAAGTTGACCCGAAAACAGGCGAGTACTCTGAGAGCTTGCGACTCGCAGACTCGAAGTAGTTCCCTTTTATGTAATTGTGCGCTTGCAGCAGAATCAAGTCAGCTGACTAGGTGTTTGCGCCACGGGTATCATTGTGCGGAAACTGGAGGTCTTGAGCTCCGTCGAATGTCGTGGCCGCGGTTTTCAACATAGGGTAACGTAGCTGACGGTAGGGTTTCTGTCAGATTTAGTGGTTTTGGGCTAAGGCTTCAGTCACAAGTGGTTGAACAGCTCTATTGAGGTGTTTTCAGGATATTTCTGTCGTTGTTTTATTCTGAAGTAATATGTGTTACCGACTGTATATATATCCCTCATACAAAATAGGTACAAATTTTATATTTTTACTATGTAGCTTTTTATTGGTTAAACTGGTAATTTTTTTAAATATTGCCTAGTAGCTTTATTCCGGCGCAGCGCTAAATCTAACACACTTTTTTAGGTAAGGACACTTTAGTAGCCTTTATTTACACCAATTTACCTATATTTAGCGGTGCTGGTAGTGTTAAGTAATGCTGTGTGCTTAATTAACCGGTATATAAAATAATTATTTAAAGCTTTAAGCATTATAGCAAGCCTTACAGTAGTTACTTAAAAAAGCTTTAAAGCTTTAATATTTACTGTAAGTAAAATACTTTGCTTTTAGCTATATAGCAAGCATATCGGTAATATTTTAAAAGTTTTTTTTGCAAGCTTTTTGGAAATTTTTATATAAATTAATAATTAAATAATATTTTTTTATAAATTTTAGCTTTAATTTTTTAAGCAAACTTTTTGCTATAAATTTCAAAAATTTATACTTTTTAATGTATAAGCTTTTAACTGTTTATTTTAATTTTAGGTTTTTGCGCGCTTGTTAATAATTTTTTAAAAATCATTAAAAGCTTCGGTAGCAAGCCTTTTAGTAAACTTTTTAAAAAATTTTATAAATTAAACTTTTTATATATTTTTTAGTAGTTTTCTCTAGAGATTTTTTCGATTTGTGCTTTTAGTATTATAGCGAGCGTATCGGTAGTTTTTTAAAAAATCTTTGCTAGCGGCTTACACCTTTTTAGGTGCGCTATATTTTTTTTTTCGGTATATTGCTAGGCTAGCTATTTATAAAGCTGTTTTTATTTTTAGTTTGCAGTGTTTTTATTTTTAGCGAGCTTTTTAATAGCTTTTTATTTTTTACGCAAAATTTATTTTAAGATTTAGCAGCTAAAAATTATATAGTTTTTTTAGCAAAGCTTATTATTAAGTTGCTTAAAGCTTTTTAGTGGCTTTTTATTTTTTATACAAAATTTATCCCAAGATTTAACAGCTAAAAATTATGTAATTTTTTTAGCAAAGCCCGTTATTAAGTTGCTTAAAGCTTTTTAGTAGCTTTTTACTTTTTACGTAAAGTTTATCCCAGGATTTAGCAGTTAAAAATTGTGTAGTTTTTTTAGCAAAGCCCGTTATTAGGTTGCCTAGAGCTTTTTAGTGGCTTTTTACTTTTTACGCAAAATTTATTTTAAAATTTAGCAATTAAAAATTATGTAATTTTTTTGGCAAAACTTGTTATTAAGTTGCCTAGAGCTTTTTAATAGCTTTTTATTTTTTACGCAAAGTTTGTCCCATTTTTCAAAAGGTTACGTAGCATTAACACTTAGTAATTAATTAAAGCTAGTATTTTTTAATATTTAAAGCTTATAAAATTTAGTAGCTGTAAATTAAATTTTAAAAGCAGATTTTTTCGGCTATTTATAGCAAGCTTAAAAGGTATTTTTTTTAAAGGATTTTTTTGGCTGCTTATAATAAGCTTAAAAAGTATTTCTTTTTAAAAAAAATTTTTTGGTTGCTTATAGCAAGCTTAAAAAGTATTTTTTTTTAAAAATTTTTTTTTGGCTGCTTATAGCAAGCTTAAAAAATATTTTTTTTTAAAAAAATTTTTTTTAGCTGCTTATAGCAAGCTTAAAAAGTATTTTTTTTGAAGCATAGCGGTATATTTTATAATATTTATAATAGTATATGTTTTAACACACCTTTTTAAATGTTTTAAAAACTTAGTTTAAAACAGCTAAATATAAATATAGTGTTTATTTATTTAAAAACTTTTCAGTAATAAATAAATAAAGCGCTAACTTTTTTAGAGCTATTTTTTTTGGTGCTAGCTATTAATTTAAACGTTTTTCGCTAGTTGTAGCGGTATATTTGCCTTTTTAATCGCTGATTATTAGCCTAGCTGCTTTATTTTTTAGGCTTTTTTTATTTAGCGTTTTAGCGCGGAAGCGCTTTTTTTATGCTTTTAGCAAGCTTTTTTTAAATAAATAAGCATATTGTTTAAAATTATTAGTTTATTTGCTTTTAGCGCTATTAATAAAAAAATCGTTTAAAATTAAAATTTAAAAACTGTTTTTTAGTATTGCCCTAAAAATGCTAGCTATATTAAGCTTAAATAAGTTTTCGTTTAAAAAGCTTTTTGCATTTTTTGCGCTTTTTAAGCTAATATATAACAAGTTTTTTAGTAAATAGTTTGGCTAGTTTTGCAGCCGGTTATTTAATAAGTTTTTAATACTGCTTTTAAAACTGCTTGCGATTTTTTTAGTTAATTAGCTAAAGCTTTAAATTATAGCTTTTTAACGTAGTTTAATAGCTATTATATAATAGCTAAAAATGTTAGTTATAATTTAACCGCTATATTTAGCTTTAAACAAATTAATTTAAGCTGTATAAATATTTTAAAAAGCTTTTTTTAAATTTATAACAAGCTTAAACGCTTTTATATTAATAGTATTAAAATATACTTTAGTAACTTAGTAAAACTATTTATTAAACCATTTTGTTAAATTTTTAATAGCTTTTTAAGCTAAAATTGCTATAAACATTTTATATTTAAACTTATATTACATTTTAAAAGCTTATTAAATTAATTTTTTAAGCTTTTTAAAATTAATATACTATTAATTAATCGTTTAGCTAAATAAAAAATAAATTATTTAAAAGTTTAAATGTATTGTTTTTCGCATTTATGCGGTAAGCTCGGCAATACGTTTTTAATAAGTATTATAATAATATACAGCGTAATTATAGCATTATAATTTCACTTTATATTATATAATTGCTATTGTTACATTAATTAAATCGGCTAGTATTAATAGCAATTTTAATCAAATAAGCTATAAAAATCGGTTATTTAAGTTTATATATTTTTATAAGTTTTTGCTAATAGCAGCAGCTTTAAAATTTTTGTTTTAAAGTAAAAAATCGGCGGCTAATTTAAAACTAATAAATTTAGCTATTATAGCACTTTTAGTAAACGTAAGTAATAAAAACGCTAGCTTTAAAATTTAAAAGCAACAAAAGCGCTAAATATTTAATATTAATAGCAATAAAATTACTGTTTTTTAAAGAAATTTAAATAGCCGGTAGCAAAATGCTCGCTAGCTTTTTATACTAAAAATAACGAAAGCGCGAAAATATTAAAATTGTTAAATTAAAAGCATTAAAATAGCTGGATTTTCGGTATTACTAGCAATAAAATTGCTAGTAATAAAGTATAAAAATAAATAACTCGAACGCGTTAAAGTTGCTAGATTTTCGGTAATAATAGCGATAAAATCGCTAGTAATAAAATAATAATAAATTTTAGTACTAAAAACATTAAAATCGCTAAATCTTTAGTATTAATAGCAATAAAATCGCTGGTAAAAAATAAAATAAATAAATTTTAATTTTAAAAGCGTTAAAATCGCTATATTTCCGGTATTAATAAAGTATAAAAATCGATAAAACTTTTAATTGTTAAATTTAGTAGTTTTAAGCTAAAACTTTAATTATAAGTGGTTAAACAGCTTTATTAAAATGTTTTCAAAATATTTTTGTTATTATTTTATTTTAAAATAATATATATTACCAACTGTATATATATTTCTCATACAAAATAAGTATAAATTTTATATTTCCACCATGTAGCTTTTTATTAGTTAAACTGGTGATTTTTCCAAATACTGCCCAGTAGCTCCATTCCGGCGCAGCGCTAAATCCAACAGTTTCAAGGCCCAACCTTATGCCAAGAACCTAAGAACCCAAGTGAGCCTATGGGCCCCCAACGCTATAACCATTAAAATTCGACAAAAACCTAAGTAAGCCTATAGGCCCCTAATATTTCGAGTTAGGTTTTGCCAAAAATTTAAAGCTTAAGTTAAAATTATATAGTAAAATAAAATTATAAAGTAAATATATATAGTTATAAAAAATAATATAAAAAAACAATTATTATATTTTAATAAAAGTATAAATTATATATTAATTGTATATTAAGCAATTATATGCTAGCAATAATATTATATAAATTATTTAAAAAATAAATTTTAAAAATATTAATAGTTGCTAGCTGCAGTAATATTTGCAAAAAATATAAAATTTAATTTGTTTAAAGATTTTTAAAATATTTAATTTTTTTTATTTAATAATATTAATAAAGCAATTATAATAATAGCAATAATTTTAAAAATTTTTAATTTATATAAATATAAATTTTTATTATTAATTTATTAATTAAAAAAGTTTAAAATATTTTAATATTTAATATTAATATTATTATATTTAAAAGTATAATATTTTAGCTTAATAATTTTTTTAATATATTAATTATAAAAAATATGCTAATAAAGCAAATAATAAAATAAAAAATTTATAAAAAAGCTATTTAACGTTTATAAAAGCAAAGCATTTTTAAAAAGCGTAATGTTTTTAATGCTAAAAAAAATTAATATAAAATTAATATAAAAAATAAAGCAATATAAATTATAATTGCAAACGGAATTTTTTTGCTTATTTAAATTATTTAAAAAAATAAAAATGCTATAAATTAATATTTTAAAATAAAACTTTTGTAAAAAATAAAAAAAGGTTTTTTTTTTATAATAAAAAATATATTTAAACTAAAAAATTTTAGTTTATATTATATAAAATATTGTTAATAAATAAGCAAAAAATTTTTAGCTAACAATAAAATTTAGCAAATAATATTGCTTAAGCGAAAAAAATTAATTTAAAGCAATTTAATTTTATAATAAACTGTTTTAAAAATTTAAATAAAATTTTTTTTTTAAATTAAATAAAAGGTTTTTTATTATTGCTAAAAAAATATATTAAAAATATATTAAATATATATTAATTAATTTATTTTAATAATAAAAAATTGTTAAGCTTTAATAAAATATTGCAAAAATATATTTAAGTTTTAAAAAAGCTATTAAATATACAAGCAAAAATTTTTTAATATTAAATTTATAATAATTTTTTAGTTATAATACTTGCTATTAAATAAAGCAAGCTTTAAAAAAATTAAATAAAATAATTAAAAAAAATATTAATATATTAATTAATATAATAATTAAAATTAAATATATATTTTTTTATATTTTATATTAATTGTTTTTTTATAAAATAAAAATAAAATATTTAAATTTTAAATTAAAAATTTTGTTTTATTATAAACAAATTAATTTATAAGCTTTTAAAAACCGAAAATTTTTTTGCTATTTTTAAAATTATTTTAAACAATAATAAAAAAAATATTTTTATTAAATTTATTAAAATTATATTTTTAAAATATATTGTTTAAATTAACAACAAAAATTTTGTTGCTTTAAATAATAAAAAAAAAATTAATAAATAATGCAAAAAAAAGTTTTGCAAAAAAATATAAATATTACTGGCAAATTTAGTTTAAATACTTATTTAAAGCGCAATTAACAATTAATTAATATAAAATTAATATAAATTTAATAATAAATTTATTAGTTAATATTAATTGCAATAATAAATTAATTATATGTTTTGCTGCATTTATTTAAGCAGGCATAAAAATTTTGCTTGCGTTATTAAAATTGCAAACGCTTAATTTTAGTTTTAATTGCGGCTACATTTTTTTATAAGCAGCTTAATTTAAAAAGCGCTAAGCTTATTATTTATAAATCTTTTTAGTATTAAAATTTATAAATAAATTAATATTGTTTTTTTATGTTTAAAGCTTAAAAATGTTAACAAGTTTAGTATATTATATTTGTTTGCTATTTATAATTAATTAATATAAAATTAATATAAAAAAATAAAAAATATTATTATAATATAGTTTGTTGCAAAAATATAATGCAAAAATTGTTATATAGCGGTTAATATAAAAATAAACATAAAATAAAAATTAAAAATAAAAAAAATTAATTGATTTATTTTATAAAAAAAATAACTAAATTTAAAAAAAATAAAACTGGTAATTAATAAGTTTAAAAAAAAATAAACAAATAAATAAAAATATAAAGTAAAAACCCCGATAAAATTTTTTGCCGGTTTTAATTTTTTACCGCTTTTTTAAATCGATACTATTTTTTTAGTTTATAAATATACATAAAATTAATTTTGTTTATATTTATATTATAATTATTAAAAACTTAAAAATTAAATATATTAATTATTAAAAAAAATATATATATAAAAATTAAAAAATAAAAAAAAAATTTAATATAATAGCTTATTTTATTTATAATAAATAAATTAATTTAATTTTATAAAATATTTATATTTAATTTTTGCTTTAAATTTTTTAGCAGTTAAAAATTTGCTTGTAATATAATTATACGCTTGGCATAAAAAATACTATAATTAACATTTATAAATATTAATATATAGTTATATATAAAGTAAATATTTAAAAAATTTATATAAAAACATTTTTGTAATATATATTTTTGCAGCTTTTTGCAATATTTTAAAAACGCTTTTATATATTTATATATTAATTATTAACCTAGCTTAAATAATTTTATAAATAAACCGGTAAAATAGTTAGCAAAATAGCAAAAAATTAACTTATTTTTAATATTAGCAAATTTTTTGCAAAGCATGTTTTATATATATTAATTAATATTATATTTTTTGGTATTTAGCGCCGAGCTTTAAAGCGTTAATATAGCTTATATTGCCGCTAAAACTGCTAAAGTTTAGTTAAACTGTTATTAAAAGCGTTTTTATTTTTAATTAGCTTTAAAAATATTTTTTTGGCAATTTTAGTAGCAAAATTACGCTCGGCGAAATATAATAAGCTATATATATAATCAAAACAATAAGTCGAAAAAAATAAAAATTAAATAATAAATAAAACTTAGTTGCTAAAAATAGTATAGCGATATATATGCGACAATATAGCAAAAATAAATATTTTTAAAATTTTATAGTTTAATTTAGCATAAAACTAAAAAAAAAGCAAAATATTTAATATAATTAGCAATATAAACAATGCAAGCAATAATAATAATAATAAAAGCATTTAAAAAATTATATTAAAAAAAATAATTTTTAATATATATATAATAAAAAAAATAAAATATATATTGCTAGCTTATTTTTTAAAATATTAAATTTTTAAGCCGGTATTAAAATTATTATAACATTAATATATAATAATATAACCAAGCTGTTTTTTTTATTTGCTATATTATAAGCTTTTTTTAAAGCGTATAGCTATATAAATTAACTATATATATTAACGCAAGCAAAAATTGCTAAACTTTTTGCTGGTGCAAATATATAATTTAATTTTAATAGTTAACAAAGCAACTTTGTTATATTTACCAATATTAACAGCAATTATTTATATATGTTTAATAATAGCTTATTTTTTATATTATTTAATTAAAGCAAATTATTTTCCGACCGACTAATTATTTTACTGCTATAGCAGCTTTATAATAGTTTAGCATATACGTTTATCGAACGCAAAAATTTTTTATGCATAATATATAAATTTGCATATAGCAATTGTTTTTAAAAATAGCTTAAATTTATATTTTGGTATAAAAAAAATAAAATAATTAAAAAAGCAGTGCAAAAAATTACAAAAATGTAAAACCGATTTAAACGCTCGGTAAAAATATAAAAATTTTAAAATTAAAAAGCAAAAAAATTAACCAAAATATTAAAAATTATTTACAAATATTATAAAATAATATTAGCATATTTTATGTTTTTTAAAATTACAAAAAATAATATAATAATACGGCATATTAAAAGTGCTAAATGCAAAATTTTTAGCTTTTATTTAAGTGGTTTTTTAAATAAAGCTAATATATATAACTATTTTATATTTATTTTATATTAATTTTTATAAAAAGCTATAAATTTTTTTTTAGTAATTATGAAGCTAATTTATGCATAGGTTATAATTAACTTTTTTGTTAATGCTATATAAAATTAGCATTTAACAAAAATTTTTTAAAAAATTGCTTTAAATTACCGCTTATTTACACTAAATATACTTAAAAATTAAATTTTAAAATATGTTAATTATATTATAAAAAAACAACTTGCTAATTAAGTTTTTAGCAGCAATATTTTTATTATAAATAATAAATAGTTTTATTTTAGCTTTTTATATTTTTACTAAAGTGTTTTTGTTTATTTTATTAATAATAAGTAGTATTTGCGCAATATATTTATTAATATATATAAAGTAAAATTTAAATATTATCGGCTAAATATATTGCATATTTATAATATACTATATAAATATAACTTTTAAAATATATTACGGGTATTTATATTTAATAATAGCGCATTTTTTAGCGCAAAAGTTTATACAACATTTTTAAAAAATAAAAATAACAATTTAAAAAAAAATAATATTATTTATTTACTATGTTTTTTGCATGTTATACAACTTATTATTTAAGCTTTTTTTAAAACGTTAAATATATTATTTATATTTCGCAATATAAAAAAAGCAAAATAAAACGTTAACAATTTAACTTTATAGCAGCAATTATTAAAAAAGTTTGTTTCACTATTTTTTTTTTTTTATAATTTATATTAATTTAATTTAGTTTTAATAGCTTGCTATTTATATTAACAGCAATATTAAACAGCAAAAAAAATTTTAATTGCTTTAATAACAGCTTATTTACAACGAGCAAATAAATGCTAAAAAATTTTTTTAAATAGTTTGTAATATTTAAACCCGGTAAAACTTTACAGTTATTATGCTTAAGCAAATCAAAAAATTATAGCTAGCAATTAAAAAATATATTGCTTTAATTTATTAGCTAGCTTTTATTTTTATTATTACTGCTTAAACAAAATAGTTTGTTAATATAATTATTAAGCTTAGATTTATTTTTATTTAATTTATTAATATATTTAGTTTTTTTTATTATAATTAAATTAACTATATATTATTTGCTTATAAAAATTTTTTTAGCAGTTTTAACGCTAAAAAACAAACTTTAAAAGCATAAATTAAATATTATTATTGCTATATAAACAATTATAGTTTAAACAATTTATTAATATTTTAAATTTTAATCGTTTAAAACTAAAAAAATATATTAATATTATATTTTAAAATAATTTTAACGTTTTTTAGCTTGCAGCATTTTTTAAACTTTTATTTAATAAATTAAAAGTTTTTTAAAATAACTATTTTAATAGCTAGCAATAATATTTTTGCGGCCGCAAATTTAACGCTAAATATAAAGCAAAAGTTATTAACTATTTTAAAAGCACTTACCGGCGCTATTAAAAGCAATACAATTGTTATATTTTAATTACTACATTTAATCTCGCTAATACCAGCGAATTTATAATTATAATGCAATTTAGCCTCGAAAAAATATTATAAAATTTATTTATTATTATTTTTTATTAATTATATTTATAAAATTTGCAATTTTTAAAGCTATTTAGCTTATAAGCAAGCTATAAATAAATTATTAATTAGTATTTAAATAAACGTAAATATTTAAAATATATAATATTTAAAATTAATATATTAATTAGTATATAGGTTGCAAGCCAGGCCAAAATATAATGTTTTTTTAGGCTTTTTACGAACAAAAACATTTAAAATTTGCAACTTTAGCTTAAAATATACTTTATATTTAAGCTGCAGTTATTAGCTTTAAGCAAGCTTAAAGTTTGTGCTGGCTAATTTATATATTTAACCGCACGTATATAAAATTTAACTTTTTTTAAGCTATTATTATTATTGCAGTTTATATTTAAATAAACTTTAAATTAAATAAGCTTTACGTTTTATATAGCGATAAAAAAGCAAAAATTATTTTTAATTAATAATGGTTAGCAATAATAAAAACGTTTAATATTACTATTTATATTAAATATAATAACTTAAATATAACATTTAAACTTTTATAAAAAAGCAAAAAAATTTAATATTAACCTGAAAATTTTATAAAAAATATTATTAATATAAAAGCTTTATAGTACTACAAAAAATTACCAAGTTTTAAAAAAATTAGCGTAAAAAAAAAAAAAACCTAAAGCTTAAACGCAATTAAAAAAAATTAATTTTTAATTAGTATATAAAACAATACGTATAATATTTAAACGCTAAATTATATAACTAAAATTTATAAATTAATTTTAAAATTTTTAACTATTATTAAAAACTATTTTTTAATATATATATAATTATTTTTTCGGTTTATTTTAATTTTATTTTTTTATATAAATTGTTTTTTTATTAATTTTTTTTATATTAATTTTTATAATAATTTTTTTTAATTTTTTATATTGATTTTTTATATATTTATTTTATTTAATTTTTTTTAGTATAATTAACTTTATATACGTTAAAAATTATATAACCTATATATAAAAAAATAAAAAATAATTATTATTAGTGCTTATAATATAATAGTATTGCTGTAAACTTAAAACTTTTAATAGTTAAATTTAAATTTTAATAAACTTTGTTTTTTTAAAAAAAAAAAAATTCAGCTTATTATATATATAAAATATTTTAAAATATATTAAAAATTTATATTTATTAAAAATAACAATAAATTTTATATAAGTTTTTTTATTTTTTATTTAATTTTTAATTTTTTTTAATTAAATTATATATTTTATATATAAATTTAATTTGTTTTTTTTATTTTTACTAGTTATTTATTGCTAATATATAATTTTAGCAATTTATAATTGTTTTTAATTTTAAACAAAAACAAAAAAAAAACAAATTTAAAAATTTTTCACATTTTAATTTTAGTATATTTTTTTTACTTTAATTTGTTAATGCGACCGGCTAATTAATTATTTTTAAGCTATATTTATATTTGTTGTTTTACAATATTAATTAATCGCTATTAATAATTTTATATATTAACTGTTATATTAATTTTATATTAATTATTTGCTTAGTTTGTTATTTATTTTGTTTTTTGAGCAATTATTATAGCTTATATTAAATATACGTTAAAAAAACTAAGCGGCAGCCGTTTTGCTAAAAATTAATATGCTGCTAAATTTGCTAAAAATTAATATGCTATTAAGTTTGCAAATATATGTTACGGTTTGCAAAAAACTTTTATATAAAAGCAAAATATAACAGCTTTTTAATTTTACTTTTTAATTTTTAATTTTATTAAAAGTTAAAATTAAATACCTAGCCGATATATTAATAAGCATTTTTTTTTATTAATATATAATTAATATATTAAATTAATTATTTTTAATTAAAGCGTTGTATAAAATTTATATTTTATAGCATAATTATATGTTTTAATGTTTTAAAAAACAGCTATTTATTTATTTTATTAAAAAAATTATATAACGTTTGTTATAAATGGGAAATATTTTAGGTTAAATATAATAGATTATAATATTTTAGTAATAAACTTTATATAAAACTAAAGCTTAAAAAAAGTAAAAATTAGGTATAAACTAAATATATTAAATATATTTATATAAAAAAAGTGAGAATAAATTTCGTTAGTTTAATAGCTTATATATAACAATTTTTTTTTATAGCAAAATATTTATAGCTTATAATATGCATAAAATATAATTTAGTTAATGTTGTATAATATAAAATTATTATTATATTATTGTTTTGTTATATTATAATATTTAAATATTTATAAGTTTGTATTTACGTGTTGCCTCGCACTAGTTTTCCCGCTTTTTTGTATGCGCTCCGCAGTTTATTTATTTGCTTTAAAATTTTAGCTTTTTTTTTTTTTTTTTTTTTTTTTTTTTTAGCCGCTGCTATTATTTTTTATTTGATTTTTAGCTATTATTACATTTTAATACTATTTATTTTTTTAATTATTATTATATTTTTATTTTTGTTTTTTAATTAATTTATATACGATTTGCTATGCTTTTAAAATATAAAGCTGCCGCTGTTAAAAAGCTTATTAAAGCTTGCAAGTTTGCGCATATTGTACGCGTTGCCGCTTTTTTTGCAAAAAATAAAATAAATAAAAAAGCTAAGCAAAAAAGCGTTGCCGCTAACGCCGAAAACTAAAAATTACTGCCGCTTAATATTTTTAACGATTTAAAGCAAATTTTTAATAATATTAAGCTTTGTAATAAAAAATAAAATTTTGTAAAAAACGATAACAAAAAAGCCGCAATTTCGGTAAAAAACGCTTGCTTTAAAAAACAAAGCAAAAAAAAGCAAAATTGCGTTTATAGCTAGCGCAAAGCTTTTAATAAATTTAAAAATTTTATAGCTTGCTAACATTATTTTTAAAAAGCATTTAATAATTTTTAGTTTAAAAAAAGCGATTTTTTTTTTTATATATTGCTTAATTAAAAACGTTGGTTTTTTTTTGTATTAACTGCAAAAGCGGTTATAAAATATACTAGTTTATAAATATTTTTATGCCTGTTTTATATATATTTTATTGCTTATTATTTTTTTTAAATTTTAGTTATATTAATTTTTAATGCCGTTTGCTTAAATAAATTAATTATTTAAGCTTATAATTTATTTAAATTAATATATAAAAACAAATATATTTTTACTTATAATAAAAATGGCAATTTAATTTAAAAGTTTTTGCTGCTAATTTGTTGCTAATTTGCTAAGTGTTAATTTTGTTTTTTAAAGCTTTTTATTATATAATAATTATTTATTGTAGCTAATATAGCTTAACAACTAAAGTTAAAAACTTTTAGCTTATATTTTATGCTTATAAATAAATTGCTAGCTAATATTGCTAAATTATATTGCAAAATATTAAACAAATTTTTGCTAACGCTATATGTATTTTATTTTATGTTTGTTTTGTTAATATTTTTAACGTAAATAAAATATTAATATATATAAGTTATATTGTTGCGCAATTGCTTTTTGTTTTAAATTAACCGACTATAAATTTTTTTTTAAAAAAATTGCTATAAAACAGTTTATTTTAAAATGCAAAGCTTTAATAATTGCAAAAAACAAAATTAAAGCTTAGCAAAATAATTATGCAAACTTAATATTTATAAACGTTTGCTATTTCGATTTGTTTTAATTTTACTATAAATTTATATATAGCTTATTAGCAAAACGTAAATTAATTATATTTAAAATTATAAATGCAATTTTTATTGTGCAATAAATTATAGTTAATAATTTAAAAAAATATTGTTTAAAAAAAAATACTAGGTTTAAAAATAACAATATTGTTAAATTTTAAACTATAAGCAATTCGGAAAAAATTTTTATAAAGCTTGCTAATAAAACATAAAATTATAAATTTTAAAAAATAAGTTTAATTTTTATTATAAAACTATAATTTTTTTTATTGTAATATTTGCCGAAATTTCTAGCTGTATATTAAAAATTAATATATAATATTTTTAATATTTTTTTGTATAAAATTTATAATTTATTTGCTATTAAAAATATTTTTTTGTTGCTAGTTTTAGCGTTTTTTATATACTTTAATTGCTTTAAAAGCTGTAATATTAGCTACTAATATTTATTAGTTATATTTTAAAAACTAATTTATATATTTAATTTTATAATATAATTTGCTTTAATAAATCCGTTTTTTTACTATATTTCTTACTTTTTATTTATTTTAAACATTTTTAAAAACAAATATAAATAAGTTATTTTTAGTGTTAGCGGTTTAAAGTTTTAATAGCTATACTGGAAAAACGTTATAAAAACAATTATATTTAATAAAAAAAGTTATATAATATGCCTGCAAACTAATTTTATTTAATATTTTAAAAGGTTTAATAAACTTAAGTGCAAGCTTTTTGCTTTTAAATTTAAAGTTTCAAATTAAAAATGCAACTAATTAACTAATAATATATAATTATGCTTTATATTTGTTATTATAATATTTTATATATAATTTAATTATTTTTTGCTATTATATTGTTAGTTTATTTTTTAATTTAATTAATTTATACAGTTAATTTTATATTGCTGGTATTTTTTTTAGCGTAAAATTATTTTTAACAAATAAACGAAATTTTAGCCTATAGTTATATAAAGCTTTAAAAAATGTTTTTTTAATAATAGCATTAATAAATAAATTAATAGCAAAATAAACTTAAAATAATAACTAAAGCTAATTAATTTATTCGGTATTAATAAAGCATTTTAAATAAGTTTTAAAAATTTAGTTTATTTGTTTTGTTTAGCTATTAATTTAAAAATAAAACGCTACTAAATGTTTTTTTTTAATTTTAAAATAATAGCATAAGTTTAACTAAAACTAGCTAATAAATATTAAACTATAATTTAAAATTATACTTAAAAAGCTGCTATAAATATATTTAATTTTTTTATAAAACAAAGTTGTTAATTTTATTTAAATTATTATATTACTAAAAAAAAAAAATAACAAAATTTTATAAATTTATTAATTATAATTAATATAGCGTTAATTATTTTTTTTTTGTAAAAAATTTTTAAAAAGCTAACAATAAAATTTATAAAAAGTTTTTATATAAAAGCAAATAAAATTAGTAAAGCATTAAATTTACCGTATTTTTAATAATATTTTGCTTTTAATTTTAAACAAATTATATAGCTATTAATATAGTTTTAAATGTTAAATTTTATATTTTTTCAATAAAATTTTTAACGTAACAACTTAAGTATGCAATTTTAACTAAAATGTTTTGCTATTAAATTATTATAATATAATTTAATAAATTAAAAATAAACAAACTTTTTTAAAAATATATATACTTTATTTTTATAATAAATTAAAAATATTTTTACCGTTTATTAAAAATTAATAAGCTTTTTATAGCTAATTTATTTATAAATTCCTTTATATTTAAATTTTTTTTTTTAAATATTATAAAATTTTTTTTGAAAATTTTTAAATATTTTTAAATCAAAAGATTTTTTATTACTAGTAAATATTTATGCTTGTTTATACGTAACTGCTTAAATAAAAAATAACTAAATTTTAAATAAATATGCAGCGCAAATTTTTTTAACAAATATTTTAAAATAATCGTTTTAAATTTTAATTTTTAATATAGCTAGTTTTTTTTTTAAAGTAAAAAGCAGCTTTAAATTATATATTTTTTCGGCTATATAATCAAAACGTTTTAAAAATAAATTAGCTTTATTTTTTTTATTTTTTTAATATTTAATAATAAAATTAAATAAAGTAAAATAAATATATTAGCGTGCTTAATATTTATTTAATTTAAGCGTTTTTATAAATATTTGCAAATTAGCATAATTTGTTAATATTTTTATTAGCAATTTGTTTTTTTAAAAATAATGCTGCTAATATTTAAAATATTTAACAATAGCTAATATTTTTTGATTTAAAATATTATAATGCAATTTAGCATTAAAATATTTTCAAAAATAAAATGTAACAAGTTTTTATTTGCTTTGTTTATTTTTTTAAAAAAGGTTACCCGCTAACGTTGCTTTAAAAAAATTAATTTTTATTAATATTTGCTTTTTAAAATTAAAATATATAAAAAAAATAGCTTTTTTAAATATATTTTTAAGCTTATTAAAAAATTTTTTCGAAAAAGCATTAAAGAAAATTTAACCTTTTTTTGTTATAAAAACGTTTTTTTTTAAATATTAAAACAATAAAAATGCTATTTATAAATACCCGTTTATAAAGCGGCAGTAAAAATTATAAAACTTTAAAAATTATTATAATTTATAACAAAAATTAAAAAATAGCTATTTTAAAATCGTTTAAATATATTTAAAATTTATTTTAATGCTGCTGCTAAAAATAATATATCTAAAAAACTTAATTTTTTTTTAATAAAACTAGTATTTTAAAAGCTTAGCGTATAATTTAGCTTTTTGTAATTTTTTAATAATATTTTGCATATATTTTATATGCAATTTTTTATTAAGTAAAAAAATAAAAATGTTATCGAAATAAACAATATAAATAATATTTATAACATTGTTAAATGTTTTTTATATATAGTTTTAAAACGTTGCAAAAAAATTAAACAAATTTATAAATAAAACTATAAATTTATAATATTTATATTAGGTGCGAAATATTATTTTTTATTTATTATTTTTTTATATTTATATTTAATAATAAACATTTTTAAAGTTAATTTTTATAAATATTTTCGCGTAAAAAGTTTTATTTAACAATTTTAAAATAAATAAAAAAATATAACGATTTTTTATTGTAATTTTATTAAGTTTTTTAAAGTTTACGCATAAGTGTAATAAATTTTAAGTTCGTATAAGCGTGGTATAAACGGAACATCTCGTATAAATTTATGCTAAATAATAACTAAAAAAATTATTATAACGTTAAATAAAAATTATACCAAAGTTATTAAAAATATTTTTATATAATTATTTTAAAAAATTGCTATATATTTAAATTAAATTGTAAAATAAAAATTAACTAAATATATAAAAAAATTTATTATTATTATATAAACTGTTTTTTTTTATTTATATTTAAATGTTTATTTTGCTTGCTTATTTTTAAATAGCAAAACACTTTTTGCTTATTTGTTTTATTGTGTTTATTATTTTAAGCTTTATAAAATTTCTAAGTATATTATATGATTTGCGCTTTGTGTATTATTTTAAGCTTGTGCTTTTTTTTGGTTAGTTTTTAGCTTTTTAACTAGCTAATTTATTTGTTAATTTGTAATATTATTTTTTAACTTTTAAAATTATTATTTTTAATAATTTTTGTAAATATGTTTTTTTTTTCGTTTTTATGTGTGCATATTAATTATGCTTAATTTTAAAAAATTAAAGTCGTGTTAACATTTTAGCGCTTTAGCTCGCGTTAATTTAATTGCTCGTATAAACTTTATAATGCTTTTTTTTTGTTTTTATTATATTTTAAAGCAAATTTTATATTGCGTAGCTTTAAGTTTTAAAAAATATTAATTATGCACTAAAGCTTATCGTTTTTGCGACGTTTTTAGCTTTTTGTTTTATAAATATAAAAAATTGTTTACTAAAAAAAATAAGCTAAAATAAGCTAAAAAAAAAGCGAAAAAATAGCTTCGTGTTTTAATAAATTGTTTTGCTTGTTTGCAAAAACAAAAACGTTTTTTTTGAAAATATAAAATTAAAATAATTTATTGTAGCATTAAAAATGCTAAAGCAATAAAAAAATTTAAACGGTTAAAAGCTAAATAAAAACGCTTGTTTAACAAATATACTTGTTTTTTTGCTGCTATAGCAACTTTTATTTTTATAAACTAAAATGCTTTTGATTTTTTTTTTTGGTCGATTTTGCTTTTTTAGCGCTAGTTGGTCGAAATGCCGTTAATAAAATTAATTAACTATTTTTGCTGCATTTTTTAAATTTTTTTTAAATTTTTATATAGTTTTTTTATATAAATATTTTTTTTATTTAACTAAATATTTATAAGTTTTTTTGTTTTAATATAAATTTAATATTTTTTCGATATTATATATATTTTTATTTAGTTTAATTTTTAATTTTGTTTAAAATTTAGCGTTTTTAAATGCTAATTTTAACAAAAAAATATAAAACGTTAATTATATTTTAGCTTTTTTAAGCAACTTAAGTTAATAATTTATTTTTAAAATAATTTTTTTTATTTTAAAAAGTTTAATTTGTTTAAAATTAAATTTATTGCTTAATTGCTTAGTTTTAATGTTGCGCTTTAAAAAATATATATTTTTTTTTAAAGTTAGCTTTAACAATTTATATTTATTGTAATATATTTTTATGCGGTTTTATAAAAATATTAGCTTGTTTTGTAATTTTTGTTGTAAGCCGATAATTTTTTTGCCTATGTTTTTGCGTTAGGTGCGAAAATTTTTTATATTGCCGTTTTAAATTTTTTCGGGTTAAATTTATAATTTGCTTTAAATAGTAACATTTTTATTAATTTATTGTTAAAATTATTATATATATATTTTATTTTTAGCAATAGTTTAACCTAGTTGTTTTGCTATTTATTAAAGTAGCAGCAAAAATATTGTTTTAAAACTTAATTTAATTGTTTTGTTTGTTTATTTATTTATAAATAGTAAGCCGTAAATATATAGTGCTTAATTTTTAATACTTTTATTAATAATTAATAAAACTTAAAAGTTATAATTGTTTTTTTATTAATAATTATTTTTTTTAAAATTTTATATTTATTGAAAATATATTGGGTTATTATATAGGCCAAATTTTTTGCCGTACTTAATTCCAGATATAATATAAAATATTTATATTTTGTAAGTTTTTTTATAACAATTAGTATTAAGTTGTACGATATTTTTGTTATTGGTTTTTTTAACTTAGGTAGTTTAACGATAAAATTAAACACAATAAATTTTTAAGCTTTGTTAAATATTTTTTTAGGTTGCAATAACCCGTATAGTTTATGTTGCGGTGCTTTGCTTTTTTTGCATAAGTTATATTTAGTGAATATTTTTTTAATCGTATTTTTTATTTTTTTTTAATAAAATGCTTAATTTTTAATTTTTTAAATAGTTTTAAACATTTTTTAATGTTTCGCGAGTAAATATTTATAAATTAATTTAATAAGCTTTTTTTTTAACTTTGGTAATATTTATATTTTATTTTTATAATATAATAAATTTGTAGCAGTATTATACTTTAGTTTTTTTATATTAAATTAATTAATATTATTGTAATAATATTTAGCCGTAATAATTACTAATATTTTTTGCTTAAATAATTTGTAGTTTATTTATATTATAGCTAATATTGTTAACTTTTGTTTTATTTTTTTAAAAAATGTTTGATTTTTTTTTTTTTTTTTTAATAATTGTTTTGTCGGCTTAAAATGTTTGCTTTAACATTTTTTTTTTTAATATAAACAATAACAAAATTAAACTGTAAAAAAATTTTTGCTTATTTAATTTGTTGTTTATTTAATATTTTTAATATTATAAATGTTGTAAAGTTTTTATAATTAAAATATATTACTATTAATTTTTTTGGTTTATATAAATAGTATTTTTATTTTTTAAATGTTTAAATAATAATTATTAGCTTTTTGTTTAGCAGCGTATATTGTGCTGTTAGTTTTAAAAATTTTTTTAAAAAAAAAGCTACCGGATATAGTTTTTTATTATTGTTTTGTTAATTTAGTTGTTTGCTTATTGCTGCTTTGCAAGCGTTAACCTTTATTTTAAATTTTTTGTTAAAATTAAATAATTTTATAATTAAATTGCTTACAATTAAAAATTTAATTTTGTTAAAAAATTTTTGTTTTTTGTTTTTTTATTTAAAAGTTAAATTTTTTTTTATTAAGTTTGTAAAAAGTTTTGCATATTTATTAAAATTTTTAATAAGTTTTCAAATATAATTTGTAAATTTTACAAATGCTTTTATATTACTTATTAATTTAAGTATAAGCTAATTTTTTATTGCTAAAACTTTAAATTTTTAAATTTATATTTTTTTAAAGTTATTGTAAATCCGAAAAAATTAATTTTTTACGTGTAAAATTTGTTTTTTTTAAGGTTTATTTTAAATTTTGCATTTTGCAATGTTTTAAAAAAAATTTTATATGTTTTCGGTATTTTTTAAGCGTTTTTAAATATATTAATATATTGTTTAAATATATTATTATAAATATATTAATAAATTTTCGTACTGCGTTTGTAATTTATATTTAAAATATTGCTGGTGCGTTAATAAACTTAAATGGTATTATTAAATATTTAAACAATTTTTTAAACGTTTTAAATGCTGTTTTTTATTTATTATTTAGCGTTATTTTTGTTTAATAATATGCGTTAGGTAAATTAAATGCTATAAATTATTTTGCTCGCGTTAATTTGTTTTTTATATTATTAATTTTAAGCAATAATTTTATCAATTTAATTGTTTTAAAGTTTATATTTTTGTAGTTTATGCAAAATTTTTATTGTTGCTTGCCGTTTTTTTTAAGCTTTTTTAGCATTTATAGCACCGGTAATTGTGCTAATAACGTTAAATGCTATATAAATTTTTTCGCTAAATTTTTTTTAATATATTTGTTAAGTTTTTATAGCTATTTTTAATTTATATAATGCAGTAAAAACTTTTTTAACACTGCTTTTTTTTAAATAAAATTTAATAGTTTTATATTTTATGCTTTAAAAAATAATTGTATATTTTATTAAATATATTGCTGTAATTTTTATATTTTAATAATATTTTGCTGTTAAATATCGGCTTAAAATTTTTAATTATAATATATATTTATATATATTGCTTTATAAAATTATTTAATGCTTATATTAAAAGCTTTTTAAAAGTTAACTTTTTTTTTAGCATATTTTACTAAAGTTGGCCGGTTTTTTAGTTTATTTTAAAATTGCTTTTTTGCAACCAAAATATTTTTAAAATAATATTATACCTAAATATTTTTGTAATATCGAGCGTAAGTTTTTTTTTATGTTTTAAAATATTAAAAAAAAGTGCTGCAGTTTTTTTTAAAATTATTTTATTATTATATATAATTAAACTTTTATTAACGGTTATAAATAAATAAAAATTGTTTTTAAGCTTTGTTAATATATTTAACCGCTTAATAACTTGTAAAAAAATAAAGCTTATTTAAGCTTTTATATTTATAAACGCTTATAGCTTATTTTTTTAATATATTAAATTAATTTTAATATATTTGCTTTTGTTAGCCGTTATAGCATAAAATATTTTTAGCTTTTAAATTAATTATTAATTTGTTATAACTGCTTTTGGTCATTTTTTAATTTTTCGACTATTTTTATTTATATCGGCATTTTGTTTATTTGTTACTAAGCTTTAATTGTTTTAATTAATACCAAAAATTATATAATTATAATTTTGTCGTTATAATATTTTAGTGTTGCTTATATTGTTAACTTAAAATTTATTTTAATAGTTTGTTTCTTTTTAAACGTAAATTAATTTTGCTTAATTTATATCGCGCGTTTTTTAAATTTTTTTAATTTTGTAGCTTTTGCTTAAGTATATATTTTGCATGCGTCGTTATAACACTATTTTTAGTTTATAATCTGTAATATATATTTTATTAGCTATTATAAATTTATTTTAAATATTGCAAACCCGTTTTAATTTTAATATATAATTACTATTTTTTTATATTATTTTTATAATAAAATTGCTATAATGCATTATTATTTATTTGATTTAAAAATTATATATGTTTAAATTTTTTTTCAAATATATATTAAATATTAATAAATTATATAATTTATTTAAAAAATATTTTTATATTGCTCGTTTTTTAGTTGCAACTTTTTTAGCTTTTTATATCGCATAGTTTTATTGTAATAATATTTTTTAGCGATTAGCCGTATTATTTCGCCTAAATTTTTACTAACATTTATTCCGGCCTTTACGATAAAAATATCGTTATATATTTATATATTTTTTAAAAATGCTTATATTTTATAGTTAAATATAGCTTTAAAAATATTTACGTTTGCATTTTTTGCTTTTTATATTTAACGCTTGCGTTTTATTAATTTTTTACGCTAAATATATTTTTGCTGTATAAATTTTATTACAGCGTTTTTTATTTATTTTTATTTAATTTAATAATTGTATTGTTAAAACGTGCAATTTTATCCTTTTAAACAATTATTGCTTTTAAGCTAATTTAGTTTTTTATAGTTGTTATTTTTTTTTACGTTTATTTATTTTGCGTAGCTATTGTGTTTATTATAATCGATTATATTGCAAATATATTTATTTTGTTTTGCTTGTTTCGATTGCTTTGTTGCTAAATGCGCTAAACACACTTATTTTTTTTTTTGCACATGTTGCAACTAGATATACTTTTAATATATTGTTGCTAATTTAAAGTTTATTAATTGCTAATCCGTAGTATCACAACTATTATTGCAAAAGCTTGCTTAAGCTTTTTAAATCTTTGTTATTTTTTAAGCTTTTCGCAATTTTTAGCGTAATATTTTTTTTAATTATAATTATAATATTTAACTTTGCTTAAGTTTTGCTTTTTAATAATTATATTTAGTTTTATTAATTTTAAATAAATTTTAGTTGCCGTTAATTTTTAAGCTTTTTTTTTTAACGTTTAATATTTAATTGTTTTAATTTTATTAAAATTTTTAAAATTGCTGTTTATATAAACAATTGTTAATTTTAATTGCTTTTGCAATAAATTTTTCCAAATTGCTTTTTTTTTTTATTTCGATACAACTTATTTTAAATTTTAGTTTTAAATCCGTTAAAAAAAATCGTTATTATTATATTATTGTTAGCTTATTTAGTTTTTATGTGTTGTTTGCGAAATTTTGTTGCATATTTATATGCCGCTTTAATTTAAATTAAAGCTATTAACTTTTGTTTAGCTTGTTTAACTTTTTTTAAGTTTTTATATATATTAGTTATTATTTTTTTAAACTTTTTATATTTGCTAAAAATATCGTTAATTGCAGTGCAACAATTATTTTTATTAAAATTTTTTAAATAATCGTTTATAATAAATTAAAACTATTTCAACATGTCGCCCGTAAAATACTCTGCAATTATTATCACTTTTTTCGCGTTTGTAGTAAAATTTAATTTGTAATATTGCAAATATACTTTAACCTAAGTTAAAAATCCCTTTAATTAATTTTGCAAACTATTAAACTTTTTTAGCTTAACTGGTTTAAAAAACTTAAGTTTAAAAATATTGATTAATTAATTTTTAAGCTGTTTGTTTTAATTTTTTAATTGTTAAATTTTTTTTATAGCTTGTTAAATAAATACTATATTATTGCAGGTATTAAATTTAATTGTTCCGTTAAAACTATAATAATTTTTTTAGTTATTTTAAATATTAATTAAATAACAATTTAAAATGTAATAAACTTTAAGTTTATATAAGCGTAATATAAACAAAGCACCCCGTATAAATTTGTGCCAAATAATAACTAAAAAAATTATTATAACATTAAATAAAAATTACATTAAAGTCGTCAAAAATATTTTAATATAATTATTTTAAAAAGTTGCTATATGCTTAAATTAAATTATAAAATAAAAACTAACTAAATATATAAAAAAAACTTATTATTATTATATAAACCGTTTTTTTTTATTTATATTTAAATGCTTATTTTGCTTGCCCGTTTTTAAGTAGCAAAACATTTTTTGCTTACTTGTTTTGTTATGCTTATTATTTCGAGCTTTGTAAAACTTCCGAGCACGTTATGTGATTTGCGCCCCGCGTATCACCTTAAGCCTGCGCTTTTTCCTGGTTAGTTTTTAGCCTTTTAACTGGCCGATCTATTTGTTAATTCGTAACAATAAGCATAAATTTTCGTTTTTTTAAAAAATAAAAAAAATAAGTGCTTTAATAAAACTAGTAAATTTTTTAATTTTTTAACTTTTTTTTATTTTAATAAATTAATTACGTAATTTTTTTTAGTTTATTTTAGGCTAATAAATAAATAAAATAATAAAAAAAAGTGGTATTTAATATTAAATTTATTGCATAATTTTTTTGCTTAAAGTGTAAAAAGATGCTAGCTTTATTAATATTAAAAAAATTGTATAAATTATAAAATTTTTTTAAAATGCTTTTAAATTTTAAATAATTTAATAATAATAAAATTTTTTTAATTTAAACCGGCTTCAAAAATTATATAATAGCTTAACAATTAATTTTATTTTTGCAAGCTTTAACAAATTAATATGCTATAAATAGTTTAAACTATTTGCGCTATAATTTAAAAAATTATTAATTTTTCGTTAAATCGAAAATAATTTTTTTATTTTTTAATGTAGTTTAAAATAATAAAAAAAAACTTTTTTTTAATTTATTATTTTTATTAATTGCAACGCAGGCTTTTTAAAACTTTTAAGTAATGCTGCAGCTGTTAATTAATTTGCATATAATTTAATAAACGCTATAGCTAAAAAACGTGCCGTTTACAGCATATTAAAGTTAATAAGTATAAAAAGGTGCTTTTTTTAACTTGTAATATAAAGCAAAAATATAAAAAATATAATTATATTTTGCGCAAAAATTTAAGTTAGCATATGTTTGTAATAAGCTTTTATTTAAGCTTGTTAATAAAATAGTGCAAAAAATATAAAAACGTTATAATATAAATATAAAAAGCTAATAGTTAAACTTAAACCCGATAATTAAAATTAAGCTTATTAATTGTTTTTTTAGTTTATATTTCAATATTAAAATTTATTATTTAAATATTATTTTTTGTTTTAAAATTTAAATTAATTTTTATTTTAATTTATTTAAATTTTTTGTATTTTTTGCTTGCGGTTTTTTCGGTTTAATTTTTTAAAGCAGTTAAAATTTATATGCTTTTTTTGCTTGCAATAAAAGCAAAAAATATTTTGATTAATGTTGCTTTGCGGTCGGAAATTATTATTATTTTAAAGTTGGTTTATAAAAAAATCCAATTAATTTTTATTGTTAAAACTGTTACGAATACGTGTTGGTACAGGGGTGGGTTAGGCGGCCTAGGTGGCGGCCCAATGTTTTTTTTTTCTTTCCCGCACTTGTTTCCTTTTATGCACCCGTGTTTCTCTTTTATCACGTGACTGTTCACCTGGCTTACCAGGCTTACAGTGATCTATGGCTCACCAGGCTTACGGTGATCTATAGCTTACTAAACTTACGGTGATCTATGGCTTACCAAGCTCGCGGTGATCCAGGCGATCACCACATTTCTTATGTCTATATAATTGTGTACTTTTTTATACCTAGTTACTTGTTAGTTTTTGCTTTTCAGCTATTAACTTAAGATCGCTGAGCACTAATATATTTATTACGCCGACACTTGGTAATACTTTTTGTTGCATAGTAATAAAAGTACAATAAATCTTTTTAATGGATACCCGCTAATTTTTATACTGTTACCTGCAAATTAAAAACCTCCGACGAGTTTATTATATTGTTGTATAATAGGTTTGTTATACTTTAATAGCTTTTTGATCAGTAAAAATTAGCATCGTTACGGATACCGGTATTAAAAAACGAAACCGAAAAAAGCATTAAAAAAAAATATACTTTATTAACACCTAAAAGCAAATAAAAACAAACTAAAAACCTTAAACCTTCCCGAGAAATAGAAATAAATTAATTAACCAAATTATAAGCCCAAAAACACGAGGTCAAACCTAAAAAAAAACAATTAAAAACACGATTATAATACAAACTAAAAGCAGCAATAAAACAAACTTAAGCAGCGAAAACGAAATTCGAGAAATTTTAAAAAACCTTATGAACAAAAAAAAAAAAACAGCAACATTTAAACCATTTACACCAGCACCGTTAACTTTAAAGCTTACAACACCTGTTTCTCCTTTTTTAGCACCTAAAGTTACCACACCTGTTTTACCGCCGTCTCTCTTACAAATAACCCTAAAAACATTAACCACATCGTTAGCAAATCAAGATACGACTTTACTAATAACACAAAAAGTTCCAACGATACTACAAGCCAGTTAAGCTATACAAAAACCAGTTACCTAGGCCACGGTAACTACACCATCAACTCCAAAACCAGTGACTCAACAACCGGCACCCCAAACACTTAAACCAACCACAGCAAGCACGTTAATACTAGAAAAAGCTATACAGGTGGCCTAAAAAAATAATAGCACACCACCCCTACCACTTCTACCATTATTAGGATCAGCAACAATGTTAAAACTACTAGATACAAAAAAATTTAAGTTTACGGCTCTTAAACCGTACAATAAATCTACTAATGTAAATGCGTTTTTAATTTATGCGCGACTTTACTTAAAATAGTACTTATTTTCGATTACAAAAAATGACCAAAAAGTAATAGCCACATCGCAATTTTTAGCAAAAAAAATATTTAAATAGTTTAAGCCAATTTTTAAGAATTTCCTAAAGGCCAACAGTAAAAAAAACTTTAAAAAAAAAACAAAAAAAAATTTCGCGGATTACAACAAATTCAAAAAACGTATGAAAACATTGTTTAAAAATACCAAAAAAGCAAAACATGCTAAAAAGCAGCTATATCGACTCAAGCAAAAAACACAGGCATTAAAATATGCTATAAAGTTTAAACGACTAGCAGCAATTTTAAAACTACTAAAGTTAGCCTTGTTTTATCTATTTTACAAAGGACTTAAAACATAAATATAAAATAAATTATCCAAAATAGATAAACTAAACAAATTCGAAAAATATATCGATATAGCAATTATAATCGATAGAAAATTTTTTGATCGGTACCTTAAAAAAAAAAGAACCTCGAAAAAAACTGAAAAACCTTAGGACAACAAAGGGCAAAAAACAAAAAAAATAAGCGTAATTTAATAGCGACCTTTTAAAAACATGTTACAGGTTAAGTGTTTTAACTGTAGCAAAAAAAAACACTTTAAAAAAAATTGCCGGTCTGATAAAAAACCAAACGGTTAAAAAAAATACTAAAAAAAAAAAGTCCCTCAGCCTAAAAAAAAAGCAAAAGTTATAGCAGTTTAAAGTAATAATAAACAATTAAAAAGCAAAAAAAAAAAAAAAACCTTTTTAAAAGCTAAATATAGCGTCGCAGTTATTTATTAGGACGATAACTTTATACCAAAACAAAATAAATGCTTTACCTACAACGGTTTAAAAAATAAAGCATGCAAATTTTATCCGGAAGCGCGTTAATTATTAAAATAAATTAAGCGAAAATATACTTGTTACAAAAACGAAAACTGCGAGTTGCATTTAAAAAAAGCTATCTTTATACTGCGCTAAAATAAAGCTACCTACGAACTTTTACATTAGTTATTTTGTAAAAAGTACAATTGTCTATAGCATTAACAAGCAAAAAATAACGCCGGATTTAACCTAGCGGACAATTTAAACGAAAATACCGAAAAAAAAAGCCTATGCAATTATAACGAAAAACTTTTTTATAAAGTACTGCCGAAAGCATGTTTAGTATATATAAGCACCGACCGAAGCAAAAAAGCTATAGCGCTAAAATGCATATGTTATATAGCGGTTATCTATAAATTATATAAACAAACGTTTGTACCCCTACCGAGGCATAAACAAAAAGTCGGTAAATATAAGCCGTATTACTATACTTATAATGCTCCAGAAAATTTAAAAAATAATTTACGAGCATGCGAAAAATATCTTTACACCCAGATCAGTCAAAAAACAACTATCCGTAAATGTTTATGCTATATAAAAACCTATTGTAAAATTTACAAAAAAGGTGCAAAATTACAAAAAGTGTCATTTATAAAAAACTTGAAAAGCAAAAATAAAAATAAAAAACTACTTATAAATAACTTAAAACTGTCGAAACAAAAATCTTAAAATATATTATGCCTAATCGGAAAAAAAAAATGGTACCAATGCATAAATAATTACTGCGAAAAGCATGCAGTCAAAAAAGTAAAAGCTTAAAAACTTGCTAAATTTAAAAAACAAAAATTAAAAAACGAATTAAGTTTTCGTTAAAAAAGCAGCAAGTAACCACAAAAACTAAAACCTTATGGAAAATCTAGTATAAAAAAAAAAACCAACTGGAAATTCCGATTAAAATTAATAAAAAACGGTACAATATATTAATTAATTTCGGAGCACAAATTAACGTTATATCTTTTAAAATTGCGAAACGAAATCAAATTTTTTAAAAATATAAAACAAAGTTTTATAAAATTACTGCGTTCGATAAAAGCAGTTTTAACTATAATAACGGCCGAGTATTTAAAAAAACCAAACCTTTTGTTATGTTTATACAAAAACACAAAAAACGAATTGTATTAAACATTGCTAACATTTTTAATCACGACATTGTTTTGGGAATGCTATGGTTAAAATCCAGTAATCCAGTTATCCGATAAAAGTTCAAAAAAATTACATAGAAAAAAATAAAACAAGCAAAAACAATAAAAAAGACAACAAAACATATTACAGATAAAATTTTAAAGGAATATGCAAAATTTAAAGATTTGTTTCAAAAAAAAAAAAAAAAAAATTACTAGAACATAGTTTTTAGGACTACAGAATACTTATTAAAAAAAAACGAAAATTTACCTTTCACAAGATTTATTATATAAACCTACAGAAAGCTAAAGCACTACGAAAATACCTCGACAAAAATCTAGCAAAAAGGTTTATTCGGAAATTAATATTACCAGCCGGATACCCAGTAATAATAGTACCAAAAATCAAAGACAACAAACCTCGACTGGATAAAAACGGAAACCCAGAGTTCCAAATAGTAGCAAACTATCAACTACTAAATAACGCTACTATACCAGATAAACACCCTCTCACACTAATGTCAACAATAAAAAAAAACATTAGTAAAGCAAAGTGGTACACTATAATAAATATACCAAATAAATACTATGCGATTTGCATAGCAAAAAAAAAAAAAAAAAAAACAGCGATACGAACAGTTTATAAATTTTATAAATATTTCGTTATGTTAAAAAGATTACAAAACGCACCGGCCAGCTTTTAACAAATAATAATAACGATATTTAAAAAGTTTATTAACAAATTTATATTTATATATCTAGACGATATTTTAATTTATTTTAACACCTTAAAAAAACATAAAAAATATATAAAATTGGTACTAAAAGCACTCCGAAACGAGGGATTACGATTAAACACCAAAAAATGCAAATAGCACATACAAAAAGTTGATTTTTTAGGGTATACTATTACCCTAGGACAAATTTAAATATAACAATTTAAAATTAAAACAGTACGCGACTGGAAAATTTTTGACCCAGCTATGGTTACGGATATACGACAAGCATTAGGATTTTTAAACTATGTCCGATTACTAATCAAAAACTTTAGTAAACTAGCTCGAAAACTTACTAAATATACAACAAAAAAATATAAAAAAAAACATTTTCTATATTAAAAAAAGCTAAAGAAATATTTAAGCAGTTAAAATTTCAGGTAATATTTGATCTAGTAATTAAATTACCTAACCTATTTAAGAAAAAAAAACTGAAAACAAATGCATTAAATGGAGTAATTGCTAAAGTATTTAAACAATTAGAAAAAAACGGAAAATGGCACCTAGTAGCTTATTACTCGAAAGCACTAAAAAATGCAGCGTTACGGTACTTAATTTATAACAAAAAACTCCTGGCAATTATTATGGCACTTAAAAAATGGGAACTTTTTCTTACGAAAACAACAAAACCTATTAAAATTTACTTGGATCATAAAAACTTGACTTAATTTATGACAACTTAAAAAATCAATAAACAACATAAAAATTGAATGATTTTTTTGTTCCAATTTAACTTTAAGATATGCTATATCAAAGGAAAAGAAAATATCCAGGTAAACATTTTTAGCAAACGCGAGATAAAAAGATTTAAGGTACCTAAACGAAACATTTAGGTATTACATCCACAAAAAAATAAAAGTTTGAAACTTAATATAATTTTTAAAGATTTACCAGCAAAACAATTCAAACAAATTTAACAATGGTATAATTAGCAAAAACGGGCTGAAATACAAAACCTAAAAAAATATAATCATAACAATTTGACTTACTACGAAAAAATCTATTTACCAGTAAAGTTACGCCGTAATTTTGTCAAGAAATTTTATGAACATTCTTTGCACGGACACTAAAGAGTAGCTAAAACGATGCGTAAGCTATAAAAAAAGTATGATTTTTCAAAATTAAAAAAAACTGTCGAAAACATTATTAAAAAATGCAACATTTGCACCAAGGCTAAATCCGCACGACATAAACCATATAAACTACTTTAACTAATATAAATACCTGATTAAGCATAGCATACTATTGCTTGAGACTTTATTACCGGACTACTTTTATTAACTAACCTAGTAACAAAAATATAGTACGATGCAATATAAGTTATTGTAAACCGATTTACGAAATATGCATATTTTTTACTTTTTAAAACAAACGCAATTGCGGAACAATTTGCGTATGTTTTTGTTCGACAATATTTTGATAAGTATGGAGTACTAGACAGAGTTATTTCTGACCGAGATAAACTATTTACATCAAAGTTTGGGAATAGTTTTTTCAAACAAATAAAAGTAAAACTTAAACTTTTAACTGTATATTACCTCCAGACGGATAAACAAACGGAAAAACTAAATCAAACATTTAAACAGTACTTTCGGAGCTATACCAATTATCAACAGAACAATTAGGTAAAACTTTTGCCTATAGCATAGATTGCATATAATATATCTGTTAATAAAAAAATAAATATGTTTCCGCATGAGGCAGTATACGGTAAACAAGCAGAAATCGAAAAACCAGAAAAGTCACTTACAGAGGCACCAACTGTTTCAGCTATAGCCCCCAGGGCCAAAACAATTGCGACTGAGATCAAGACAATCCAAACCAGATTGCAAGCCCACCTTTAGTTTTTGCAACAACGGATGGCAAAATACTACAACAAGAAAAAAACTGAAGAACCAGTCTTAGTACAAAAAGACAAAGTTTATTTGCTACGACAAAAACAAAATGCTACATCAAAAATATTACAGATCAAAACGAAGCGACCAAGCGATAAATTAGATTTTAAGAAATTTGGTTTTTTTAAAATTGAAAAAGTTATTTTACCAATTAACTATTAACTATTATTACCAAAAACAATGCGAATTTACCCGGTTTTTCACATTTTTTTACTTGAACTAGCGCCAAACAATACACCTTTTAAAACACGGATTAAGGTCGAAACAGATCAAAACGTTTATAAAATCGAAAAAATACTAAACTTTTGTTAAAACAGCAAAAAAATTAAATACCTGGTAAAGTAAAAAAAATACCTACATTTAGATAATACATGGGAACTTACAAAACACTTAAGAAATGCCGCGATAGTTATAAATCAGTTTTATCGACAACATTTTAATCGACCAAAGCTTGGAAAAAAAAGTCGATTTTAAAAAAAATACCTAAAGACTTTTAATTAAAGTTTACTAAGGCAGCTTGCGCTGCTTGCACTTTTTTTTTTTTTTTTTTTTTTTTTTCGCTTAAGGATTTCTATTTTTTTTTTGATGCGTTTTAACTTATTTAGCTTATTTAAAAACTAAAGTTCTCGCTGAACTATTTGTATACCTTTTGTTTTTAAAAACTGTTTTTGCGCCCGTAAACGCGCCAGTGTACCTAGTATAGATTGGAGGCTGTTTTGCGTACGCTTTAACTCGTTTTGTACGAGGAGGAGCTGTTGCTCCGCTTGTTTTTCCTTATTTTTAAGTCGACGGTGCTCGGATATTATATTATTTACGGTATTTATCGGAACCCCTGAACCGTCACAGGAACGACCAGCACGAACACATTCCATACATCGAGAAACGCTTTTTGACATTTTGCATGTTAATGATCGATCGAAACAACGGGAGCAGGGCATAGTTTCGTAGCCGAATTGATCGATAAAAAAGGCAAAGGCGAGCTTTTGCTTAGTTTTAGTTAAACGGTTAACTTTTTTAACACGACCAAACATTTTGAAAAAAGTAATAATGAAAAAAGGTTACTTACAAGAAAAGGAATTGTTGGGACAACAATTTTAGAGGAAAGGGATATTGTTACGAATACGTGTTGGTATAGGGGTGGGTTAGGCGGCCTAGGTGGCGGCCCAATGTTTCTTTTTTTTTCCCCGCACTTGTTTTTTTTTACGCACCTGTGTTTTTTTTTTATTACGTGACTGTTCACCTGGCTTACCAGGCTTACAGTGATCTATGGCTTACCAGGCTTACGGTGATCTATGGCTTACTAAACTTACGGTGATCTATGGCTCACCAAACTCGCGGTGATCCAGGCGATCACCACATTTTTTATGTCTATATAATTGTATACTTCTCTGTACTTAGTCACTCGTTAATTCTTGCTTTTCAGCTATCAACTTAAGATCGCTGAGCACTAATATATTTATTATGCCGACACTTGGTAATATTTTTTGTTGCACAGTGATAGGAGTACGATAAACCTTTTTAACGGACACCCGCTAATTTCCATACTGTTACCTGCAAATCAAGAACCCCCGACGAGTTTATCATATTGTTGTATAATAGGTCCGTTACAAAAACCTAAGGTATTTTAATTTTTTTGATTTAAATTTTAAGGTTAGTTTAAAAATTAACGATTATTTTTTTTACTTTTAAAGTTTTGTTTTTTTTTTCGAAAAAAAAAACGTTAATTATTATTTCGGTAATTACCGCGATTATTAAAATTGCTTTAATTGTTATTATTTTAATTTTAATTTTAATTTGAAAAATTATCGTTATTATTTTATGGTTAATTTAATTAAAAGTTATTTTGCTAACTTTTAAAGTTTAAATAATTTATTAGTTTTTAATGCTGTTAAGCAGCGTTTATTATATTAGCTTTAGTTTTTAGCAAAAAATTATAAAAATTTATAATTTTTTTTAAAAAGCTTTTTTTAATTTAGCATAAAAAAGCATAGTTTTTTTGCAGATAAATTGTAAATATTTTTAATTTTTTATTGTAGCTAAATATTGGTTAAATATTTATAAAGATTGTTTTTATCGTTATTAAGCATTTTTTAATTAGCTGCTTACGCTAATATTTAAAAAAAAAAACTAGCGTATTAATGTTTTGGTTTATTTAAAGTAATAATACCAATTAAATAAATATTATTTATATTTTATATGGTTTTTGCGTTTAAGCAAAATTTAATATTAATTTTTGCAAGCTTAGTTTATTTTATTAATTATATATAAAATTTTAGTAATATTAAATTAAAACTTACAATTAAAATATAAAAATATAAATTTAAGTTTAATTTTTTATTTTATTTTTTAATTAAATATAAAATTTATGTTTAGTAAAAAATATTTTTATTTAAACAATTTGCTTAAATTAATTTTGTTATAATATTATTAGTAGCTTAAATTTAAATTATTGCCGATAATATTATAATTTAAATTAAAAAATAATAAAAAGGTAATTAAAAAGGTATATTTGTTATTGTTGTTAAAATTTTTTGTAAAAGCTAAATATTAAAACCGACGGCTTTAAATGTTAAATTTCAAACTTAAACTTAAATTATTAAAATTATTTAGATTTTTTTTTAGGTTTTTTGTAATATTTTCGTTTTTATTTTATTATAAACTTGTTAATATTTTTAAGTTAATATTTTTTAAAAATATTAGTAATAATTGCTTTAATATAATTAGCAAATATTTGTTAAAGTTAATATATTTTGTTAGTTTAACAAACGTTTTATTGCTATAGCAATTATAAACTAGCAGTTTTATTTTTTAAAGTATTAAAAGCTGGAATAATTAGGTTTTTTTAATAACTTTAAAAAATATTGTAAAAATTTTAAAGATTATTTAAAAGCATATTTATTAATGCAGCAAAGCTTTAAAATTAAATATTATATTAAAATGTTATATTGCCGTATTATAAATAACCGAGTAATAAAAGCTTTAAAATTATTACAAATAAAAAGTATTTTAAATTAAATATAATAAATTGTAATATTTTAGTAATAAATTTTATATAAAACTAAAGCTTAAAAAAGGTAAAAATTAAGTATAAACTAAATATATTAAATATATTTATATAAAAAAAGTGGAAATAAATTTTGTTAGTTTAATAGCCCGTATATAACAACATTATATTTTTGTAAATTTTTAAATTTAAAAAAATGCAATTAACACTTTAATAAATATTGCTAAAATTATATATATAAATTTAATATTTAATTAATTATTTTATTTTTTTGTATTAATTATATATTAATTTTATTAGCTGCAAATTTTAATATTATTTACGCTAAGCAAATTATTTTTTAAGCTAAAAATATTTATTTTGTTTTTAATATTATAAATATAATAAAATTTTATAAAATTAATTTTTTAACTTTTAAAAATTATTTTAAAGCCGGCAATATTTTTAAACTTTTAAATTTTTTGTTTAATTACTTTATTTTAGCTTAATAACAAGTAAACGCTTTATAAAAAATTATTAAAACTATATGCTGCAAAAAAAATCGTAAAATCGCAAACGCTTAAAAATACGCTGCTAAAGCTGCTAAAGCTTTTAAAACTGCTGGTGCACAAAAAAAAATAACCTAAACGCTTAAACTTTTAAATTAATATAAAATTAATATATTTAGCACTATTGTTTTATAATATCGCTTTGCAAATATTTTGCCTTATAAACATATAATATATTTGCGTTATTTTTTATAAATATTTTTCCTATTTAATTATACTTGCTAAATAAAAGCTTAAAAGCCTATTAGACTTTTTATAGGGTTAACCCACTAAAAAAAACCCAATGGGTTCTTGGCGGGGGCCCATGGGGGCCCATCCTGAAACCCTAGCTGACGGATCTTGAATCGCTACTTGAGTACCTCGCTTGGTTGCGATTTAACCTGGCTAAATATATCGAGCATGTCCCTTCCTATAGATAGCGTGTCCTCTTTCCATTTGTGATCGGAGAAGGAGGATGTGGCCATGCACAGCTCCACGGCTTCTAGCAAGCCGGGGCCGGACCTCACGGTTAATAGCAGCATGACGTGAAGTTCATTGAGGTATGTAATTGCATGCTTTAGCTGGGGGAGCATCGTCTTATGAAGGTTAACGTAGCTTGTCCGGAGCATTATAACCTATCTAGACAAGGTAGTGAGGGCTCACCTACTTCTCGGGATCCAGTCCGACATGTGTTGGCAGAGCATGCAAGAGGAGCTGGAGAGTGGAAGCCTTCCACAGGTGTATGTCTGACCGAGCCATGACAAGGTCAGTCAGGCGTTTATTGACGTGAATTGTGTCAGGAGTCATTGTTGCCCAGCCTATAGACTCTACGGTTCGCATAGCATTCTCGAATGACTGACGACTCTGGATGGTGCGAGCCAATTCAGAAGGTTTAAGACATACTTCTCCGTCAATGCCTCATCTACGAGACGGTGCTTGAGCCCTGTCGAATATGATCCGTGGGACTTCTGCAGTGCCGAGACAGGCAAGTATACAAATCAGACCAACGGTATCATGGTCAACCTTTGCCAGTAAATTTCCATACCATCTATCGAAAGACGGGTTCGAAGGAAACGTGTTCGCTCTTCGAAACAGATCATCCCGCGACTGTGGCGATATACCCTCCTCTAGGAGCCGCAGTAGCTTAGCGATCTCTGGGTTCCGGTGCTGGTCGAGGGTGGCATAGAAGATAGAAACCAAGGCACACGGGCCTCCGATTTTCAGCGCCGACGCCATCAAGACGGTGCCCCGCGTTGAGGTCTGCACATGGCGCTGGGCCTGGCGTTTCAGCAGGTAGCTTTTTACCAATCGCTCGTCTCCCGGGAAGTTCGCAAACGCGGTGCGGAGCGCCATCTCCACGTGCAGGGTCTCTAATATATGCGGCAGCTCTTGACGGCAGGAATAAATAGCTTCGAACATCAAGCCGCGCACTCGAAGCGGCTCTTTCTCTATTGCCTCTTGAATTCCTACCACTCCGCCGTCATCGCGTATATAGGCAAGCGCCATTATGAGAGTGCCTTGTCTATATCGTGGCACTCAGCTTTGTGTGCCGGCAATTACGCACATATACCTCCTCAGCTCTGGTCCTGGGATCTCTACGGAACCCATGTTATGCCAGGAAGATACGCACGCGATGAACCTTAGATATATGAAAGGCTCATTTTTACCCCTCTGTTCGAGTTGTCACTTGTCAAACTGGCTTTTGCTCTATCAAACAGGGATCTGTGGCCATGTGATGCTGTGGCAGTGCCTTTTTGAGAATTAGTGGCTGTTAAAAGTGCATACAAATGTTGAAGTGTTGGTATGGAAACGTCCATGACTGGAGGTTGTGGCATCCGAAATTGGAGTTCCCCATTTGGACGAGATTATAACGAACAACAAGCGGATCTTAGCATCAATTCGCTTCGATAGGCAAGGCTTAATGATTTTGGACTCAGGAACGCCGTTTAACGCTATTCATTAATGTTTTATACAAATAATAGCTATAATAATAAACGCAGTAAGCAACAATAATATAATAAATGCTATAATAATAACATACCACCGCATAGCGACACTGTGCCATGCCAAGTCCACCTGTCCCTCAGACTTTTTCACTTCAGTATGTCTTTTAACCTGTTAACAATCTGATTCAAACATTGTAGAATTCGGTACTACTTACGCAGGAGGGTTGGAATATGTCACACCGGCCGGAGCGGCGTCGTCGACCAGTTGGCGGTCGGGCGGGAGGAGGTCGACAAGGGGCTTGAGGCTATTATGATTAAATTAGTACTAGTTATCTAGTAGAAGTGGAAAGGTTGGTTGATTGACTGATTGATATTGTTTAACGCTGTGAGGGTATACTGCGTTATAGTATCCCAAGCCTCCCGAGGGGCATAGAGAAGGGGTGTAGAAAGGACTTACTCGATAAGATGGTTGATTGAATTGTTGAAAATAGTGATGATATCGACAACAATTTGAAAAATCATATTTAAGGATGATGGTGGTGGTAACGTTGGTAATGATCTTGGTGATAATGTTCGTAAGTTAATTAATTATTGCTGCTTATAGTTTGCTTCTGAGAAAAGAAGAGAAGAGAAGAAGACAGAAGAAACCGGCTACTCGAGCAGAATATAATCTCGAACAGAGGAGAGTTCTCAAAGTTCGCACCTCCCTGGGACAAGATCTGAACATCTTAGGTAGGTGCTGCAATACGTTCTAATGACGAGCCGAGCGGCAAGTGAGACAGCCTAGGATGGAAACAGCTGCTGAGTGGGCATCGAAAGAGACCTGCATGCCCTTTACTCCATTGCGACCCAGAATTGGTATCTGTCGGCCGAATCTTTCTATCCAGCAGGCCACTTCCAATTATTTCAATTGTTCTGACCGCGATATTGTCAGACACTTTGGTAGCGAAGTAGGCGACTTGACTTCACTCTAGATACAACAGACCCTGACAGATATCGACGAAAAACTTATCGGAATAAATCGCACTTTCTGTCTGAAGGTCTTCTATTCACTAGTATGCTGTGACTACATCTCCTCGAACTATGTAGCCCACAGTACCGCCCCCTCTTTCTTTTCTTGCCCAGCCACACCATCTTCCCCTATTCGGAGTATTCCAATTTCTATAAGATCTTCCTTCGATCGACCTTTCTTGTCCTTCGGCGGCCAAGGCCAGAATCCCTCCAGAGGCATTTTATCGTAAATCGTGTTAAACCCTTTTATGGGGGTTGCACTCGTGCCAGTAAGTTTGTCGGTGGCCGTATACGCTGTATATCCGTAGATATATTTCCCATCCTGATTCATTGCTGGTGCATATCTAATCAGTTTTCGTGATAATTGGCTCACGTCGAAATCGTATAGAATGCCAAAATGCAATGACTTTACGACAAGATGGGCAATCCAGCTCCGAGGTTGATGGATATCTGCGAGGAAGTACTTAATTTCAGGCGCAGAGTCCCATGAACCGACCTTAGAGCCTTGACGCCCGTATTCTATGTACCCTTCCTCTTTGATAATATTGGAAGCATCCCAGTAGAATCCCTCGCGCATCAACCGAGGAACATCTGAGCATTTGATATGCATGAAGGCGACCCATTCTTGACAATCCACCCTGCAGAGTCGAGGTGTGTCCGGACAGAACCAGAATAATATCGAAAGGGTTTGCTTATCTTCCTCATAGAAACGCCCGCCGGTTGCCGGTCCTGGCTCAGCATGTGATGGAGGGCTATGAGCAGCCTCGACAGCGGGTGAGGGAGCTGAGGTCTGGCTATTCAGCTCTAAGGGAATTGGTGTTGTTGTCATATTATCGACGATAGATAGGAGTGATAAGTTGAGATCTTCAAGTTGGTATTGAATGTTGGTGAATGATGCAGAAATTAATATGGTGAAAAGTTCTCAGTCGCTTCTAGTCCCTTGGCTTTATATTTATTAGAAAGCTTCACCATACCGCCCACACTCCCTTTTAAAAAGGGCAAGTAAAGCTTGAGAAGTTTTACTTAAATACCTCTAAAACTTTATAAAACTAGGTTAGCTTTTTGTTAATCGAGAAAGTTACGGCTCCTAGCCCTTGGGGCTACTCTGTATGCTGGGTCTCCGTTACGTATCGGCTAGCTAGCAGCAGGTAGGGCGCTGCTAGGAAGCCTGGGAGCCCTGATGGCCACCCTGATGGCCACCCTGTTGGCTAACCATAGGCTATATCGCTGTTGAGACGCCCTCTGGGCCTAGACGTCGAACTTCCCTTCGTCACCTTATAATTAAAGTGGTATTTCCAGTGACTACCGATAGACATGCCCAGATGCTGTCCGTGACAGAAAAAAACTACAAAACTTTGATTCGTTAATAATATATTTATCTTTAAATTAAAATACAAAGCATTTTAATTTACACTAGTATTAAAAATAGAAAAAGGTGCTACAAAGAACAAGCAAAACTTTTGATTCTAGTAACAGCGTGCTGGCGCTACACAGTACTTAAATACCTTTAATTAACTTCCAAGGGCATAAAAATCTGCCAAGACTAAGTGTAATAGGTAGTAAAGTTAGTTTCCTAGCTGTAGCTATATCAAACTATGCTTCCTCTACCGCCAATGGTCGTAGCTCTATGCAAATGTTCGGTGCAACCTATACTTTCGTTCATAAAGCATCTTTATATGGTGATCCATTAACGTAACTCAGACACATCAGCAAATTAGCGTGTTCAGCGATTTAACGATCCATCAATTAGCGTAATTGAGTAGTTTGACCAAGACTTATTGTTGGTTTTTAGCACGCCCTCGGCGGCTTTATTAAAGGATTAACTAGTGGGCCCGGGTGTTCTGGGAAGGGTGAGAAAAAGGGGTTGGCCTAACTAGAAGCAACATTGTCCGGAGCAGGAGGAGCAGTATGCCCGGGTAGGCTCAACCGTTCCGTTTCTCTCAATACCTACGGTGCTTAAGTGGGGTTGATGCGCCGATGGCAAAACGGAAGTCCGGCGGTTATCAAGAGGGGCAAAACTGCCACACCGCCACGATGAGTCAGCAGACACCTTCGTACGGAGTTACTAACATTCCATAAATAAGCATGGCTGAGGGCAGAGGAAGGTTGTGCTGTATCGGAAGCTGAAATCACAAAACTAGCTCTAACAGTAGGTCTGGCAGAGTTGATTGCTATAAACTTGTCCTCTATAAAAAGGTATTTTGTAGTTTCGGACTCCCCCTCTAGCAACAACAGTACCCGTTGACTCTTCGTGGCCTCCAATAGGGGTCCATCCTATGCCCTAATCGCTAGTTTAGCCGTCTTATGTTAATGATGAAAATGATGAAAATGATGCTCTGTAAATCAGGTCCTTACTTTCCGTGTTGGGAAGCAATCATTCTTCAAGTTCCTGGTTTTTTGACTACCTCAATGATCTCTGTGCTCTCGACGTCTTTGACACTGGCATAATCCGAAAAGAGCGAGACGGCGAATCTATACTCCGCTCCGACCACCAGACCATTGAACCAATCAGTGCAGCACTCGATCTCTTGGTAGCCATCCACTGGGTTCCATGGGAATGTTTGGTGGTTACCCATGGATGAAGACCCAAAATCTTCAATAAGTATAATCCAGACCTCGGTAAATTGACCCGGGTGGTCTTCTCGGATCTTCACTCTGACGGAGAAGTCGTCTTCTCTGAAGGCTTCTTTCGCTTGGATTTCGAACGTGACGGACATTGCGAGAGAGACTCTTTTGCTAATGTTTCTATTGACCGAATAAAGACTGTCAAGTTTAATAAATGGATAGACTGCTGCTGGAAGGAAAGAACTTTAGCAGCGGAGCTCACGGTTCTTTATAGTCATCGCCGTTACACGAAAGACTCGGCATTGCTCTTTTATTCTTCGGTAGCATCTCTGCCATCAACTTTGATAGCCTAAGAGTCTATTCTGTTGCATCATGTGCTATTTCTGTTACTGGTAGACATGTTGTACTTGTCCGACTACTCCTCCCGTGTTAGCCGGTGTAGGGTGTAACCTCTATTAAACAATTACCTCTGTATCGCCAGTTCATATGCGCGGAGCCGCTGATATCTATACGAATGTATATCCGGTACCGACCAGTGTATAGAATAGCCCCCCTGATGTTACAATACACAGGTGTATAATAGATGTTCATAAACCAAGCACCTGACTTGACCGTGTTACTATATGTTGCTGCAGTTGTGTTTCACGACACTCATGTCCTTGACGCCAGTGTATCATGAGAATCATGACACGGGACTAAATGTTTACGTAGTCTGTGTCCGTTTGCTATAGTGTGTGATGAATTTATTATTTTCTATTAACTAGTATCTCAAGTTTTTGCCTCCGATCTCTCGCTAAAACTTCTAAGGAAGCATAAAATGAATGACCTATGATGTGCAACTGGAATCGAAAACTGTTGCTGACTGTGGTACTCATATCGGAAAGTCTGTAAGCCAGTCATGGATTGTAATACACTCGACTCTCTTGCTTCGCTACCGTTGTATCAAATAGCTTTCTTGTGGGCTCACAGGCTGGCTGGCGACGAGATCACCACATAGAAGCAGTTATGAAGTACCCTTGCTTCAATTAAAAGGCCCAGGCGGGCCGACATAAGTTTGGACATAGCCTAGACTACCTAACGTACTCACCTTTCTAAGGCATCTCGTTAGATTCTAGGTGTGTGGGCTAGCCACTGTGTTGTCGCTGGCTCTTTTCCGTACCTGGCGGCATGCTCAAATGATATGTTATTATTTTTCCTTGCTTGGTATAAAGACATGAACTTACGCCTCATCCTATATAAGCACAAGATCTAACTGCTGATATAGATATGTTGAGTGTTACAACTATTCTCCTAAATTCTAGCCTTGATGTTGTCTTGTTCCGGAATCTCGGTGCAGTAGTGCTGAGCGCCACGACAGGTAATAGCACATTCGTATTCTTAATGGCATGTTTACCGGCGCGTATAAAAACAAAGTCTGGCGAGATCGGGTCTTTCCCCCTATTATTGGTCTAATCGCTGAAAACGAATGCTGACACGCGGATTCGCAACACGATTTTATGGTTCTTGCTACATCTTTGAATAAGGTCGCATCAAGTCCGATCTGACTTAGCCCGACACTCGCACAAGCGTGTTTCTGACGACTTTGAGACATTCCAGGTCACTCAGGAAGGGGGACCGTTCCGCAGGTGCTTGGAATATGTGACTTATATGTATCACGAATTTATGAGTCTACGTATATTGACTGATTCAGAAACCCCAAATCTTTTTGTATAATTTTATAAATTAAAGCCAAGCTGAAATTATTGTTTAAGCTATTTGAAAAATTAAAATACAATGCAGGAATCAAGTTTAAGCGTTCATACCGTGTGGTATGTATTCTTTCATTTTTCCAATACTTCCTCGTGTATTGATTTGGTAAGCTTTTCTAGGGGATATTCTCTACGCATCCACACATCGAGGTTCTTCCTGTCACTTCTTAACAACTCCTACAGGGGCAATGGTTTTAACTGTTGATCGGGCAGTATTTTAACCCCCTGGCTTATCACCCCCTTAGTCAAAATATTGAACGATATTTCCTACTTGGTTTTGGACGGCCGTATGAATTCTAGTCATGTGTAGCCAGCATGATCAATCATGAGCATGAAAGAAAGAAAATGAAAGTCTCGATCGAACTCGAACCGATCATCTTCATATTCTTATACAGGAACATTGGATCCTGGTATTGAGTATCTCAAAAATATTGTTTGGTAAAACCATATAGGAGAGCTTTCCAAGGTATACACACTTTCAAGCCAGATGTCAGGGAGAAGAGGTTACGCCGAGAGCTGTCCCCATACCAGGACAACAAAATTATCAAGGGATCCCATTGGCAACTTTTATTAGGTCTCAAAGTACTACTATTAGACCTCGGAACTCAGAGCGAGACGGTGATAAGGATTTACATAGTATAGCCTCAAGACACTGAGTAACAAATATTCAGCTTAGTAATGACGAATCCGGCGATGAGTCTATGGATGATGATTCATTAAATGCGAAGAGTGCCTACTTTTACCGATGTATCCGGCCACCATTAATAGGCAAGATCACTTACATCGAGGGCGATGAAGCCGAGGTGGAGTACACTCCTCGAACACAGAATCAATAGAACTCACATATCCGAGTTCCTGATCCGTGCCAGGAAATAGAATCCAGATTGCTGAAAGCATCAGGACATACTTCCCCGTTCGGTCGGAAAGTGTCATGAATCAGGCCAATGACTAATGGTTACCTGTCACAGCCTAGATCATTCACAGAATTGGTCTAACCGATTTCTAGAACAGAACGAGAACCACAAACTATGCCGTCCTGAAGATATTGTGTTTTATCACTCTTTCTCCTCTCTCTAGTCTGATGGGGTCATTAAGTTCATGCCGAAGATATCTTTAATGTCATGTGCGAGCCATAGGGCTCTCCAGATATCCACATACGACAAAGCAACCCCTTGGAATCCAAAGAAAAATGAATAACATTCATACTGGTTCTCGAATGTAAGGCCAACATAGCATGGAATAGGAACATAGCTGCGATGCCGCCTCACTGCCGATCACAGATCCCAGCGTGTCCAGCGTAAAGTGATTATGAGACGTTGCATCGTATACAGATCAATGAGAAAGAAAGAGAGAGTGGTGCAGCCTCCAATTCCTTTAGACATATCCCATTGAATATATGGAAAAGATCACCACGTAACCTGGTAATGCAAGCCGGCCGCAAGCGATTTCATCCGATTTACCGGACCGGCCTGACTGGATGTCGATCGGTCTCTCCAGTATCAGCCATCCATTGAGAGTTGGGGCGCACGGTAGCTAGACGGACTAGAAGAGAAGGTAATACAATAAATAAGTGTAGTAAGGGGTGAGTGACAACGGACGGGCGAATACGATCACACGTAGCATGCATGCAGGATGTATTCTCGCAACTGGAACCTATTTTGAAGCTTTATAATACAATATACCTACGATGTCTTGGAGAGTTATTCATGTACTATGTATGTATGTGGTCAGCAATGTGGCGTCTTCAACTCGGGTACATAGCATAGCATATGGGGTTGCAGATGGTTGATTGGATGACAAGTAACTCCATCGCCGCTTTCGGTAGCAAATAGTTATGGACATGTGGATTGAGCAATGCAGAGACGACAGCAGAAGCAGCTCACCACTTTGATATCCGCCCAATGCTGTGATCACAAAAGATGTATATGTTATAAGTGGGATTTATTTCTTTGACTTAAGCTAAGAACCTTGAATCACGAAATGACATAGGTATCTCTATATCAAGCAGATAGAAATAAGGAGATATCATCCTTATAAGCACTAGAGACGAAGAAGCCCACGGCAAGTTGGCAACATCAATGCTACTGCAACATGCAACATTTCCACACACCCACGACGCAGGTAGAGTACCGAAGAATTCCCAAACGTAATATAATTAGACTCCCGCCCAATGGCACGCAGATGCAGAGAAAGGGGAGTGGATAGCGAACCGGCATTTCTAGATCTCATCCTTTTTGCCAAGACCGGCTGAATCATGCATGGTTAAATTGACAGACACGACGAGCCAGGAGGGATTCGAGAACCCAATATTGACATGCAAGCCGCAAAATGTGACAGAAAGTGGCCTAAGCGAAGCAACGTTCACGTCGCCATTATCGAACGGTCTCCGGGCGAGAGCAGTACGAGACGCGATGGCATGCTTTCTCTCTTCTCTCGTCCCTCCCCCCTTGGGGACCGCCGATCATTGCCAATTATCTATATGGAAGAATGTAACACCGCGCGCCTGTGCATTCTACCTGCCTAATACCTAGCATGGTATATATTAGGCTCAACGGCGGTCATTCGAGACCTCTTTACAGAACGCAGGATTCCGCCGTTCTCGAACTCGACTTCTCGACCTATTTTGCCCATTGACGATGGAGATGCACGTTTCGTCACATCGTAGATTATGGTGCCATCTCATATAGATATAGCGAGCCGGGAGCGGCTACTACCCGGTCCCCTCCAACATGGCAGATATTGAGTTTGGGTCTTCGCTTGGAGGTACGCCAAGAATGTGCGGCTCGAAACATTTCGCTGGGCGAGCAACGTGGATGAGCATTGCCAAGCCTGATAGTGCCGTCCTGATATAGGCAGCTGGGGTCTGGGCAGAGAGAAATATCCCGAGACAAGTTAAGTAAAAAGGAGGAAACTTTTTCATCAGTCATGGAGATAAGACGAGGGGAAAACGCTCCCAAGCCGCAACTCTTGGTACGATGGTAGAAGCAAGCGTGATTGATTGCATATCGCAGGAGTAGCCATACATACACAACATACCTAGTTGGGAACGGGCTGGGACGACGATTGGAGATGGCTGTAGGTAGCCGAACGCCTCTATGCGAAGGCACAATTTCCGGGGAACGTCGGTGGCACAACACGACTTGGAGCGGCCACCCACAACGCCCCGGAATCAACGGCCCTCGTAGAATACTGCGCGTCGTAAGCATTATATTTTCGAGATCATGAGATGTGTGGAGAACCCTGTCCAGGCGCAAACCCGGCATCTCAACGTCTCCCCCGTTGAGCGCAGTTTTTGCCATGTATGTAACCCAAGATATCTTCCGCAGCGAGGAGGGTCTGGCCCTGTCGATCGATGCCCCGAGGCTTGGAGAGCTGGGGCCGCAGGAAAACGTATAATACGAACTGCCTCGCCGTCATCTCAACGCAATCGCCCTTCCTGATCGACAGCTCTGTGGCTCCTTTGACTGTCCCCCCCCAAGTTTGGCAAAGAAAGAGACATGCTGCTACCTATCGTCAGTGCTGTAGCGTTGCTCGCCAACGGCGTGTCATCGTCGACCACTGTCCTAGAAAAGCGACAGATTCCTACGGATGAATGCGAGGCGCATCTTCTGATCGACGACTTCTCAAAATGGACGACTGGACTGAATACTTTGAGCGGGGCCACAAGCGGTAAGACGAAGAAGTCATTTGCCCCTGACAGCACACTTCACAGACTGAACAAGTACAGATGACGCTACCCTCACCGCGATCAACGCAACGGACGACAAACTAACCTTCGTGCCCGGTAATCTGAACGTGTCGTACATATACGAGCAGTTCGCCTGCATAGACGCCGACGACCTCGGGTACGATAGCATCTCCTTCACCATCAAGGGGCCGGAGGCGGCCTCGGTGTCGCTCGAGCTGCAGGCACAGGAGGACTGCGAGTCAACCACGTACCAGAGCTACTACTACACCATAAACGGCCTGACAGGCACTTTGCAGACCGTCAACATCCCGCTCACGGACTGGGCCAACGCGAGTCTCGACGGCCTCGTGGGATTCGTGTGGTATGGATTCTCGGCCGGCAGGACGGGGACGGACGACATATGGGAGCTAGATAACTTCCAGCTTCTCTGCGAGGGCATCGACCCTCCCGGTGACCCAACGACAACCACCAAAGCCACTCTTACACGAACAGCGACACACACCAAGCGCGTCCCGGATTCGTTCCACGAGCACAAGCGCTACGAGAAACAAGCCATCGCGCTCCGCGAGGCGGCAGCAGCAGCAGCAGCAGCGCACGGGAAGAGAGCCGACAACGCGACCTGCGAGCTCGCGCTGATCGACGACTGGGAGTCGCAGTCGCGGCTGACGTTCCTCTACTACAACGCCCTGCTGAAGCCGGCGAGCGACGACCTGACGATGAAGTCGGTGGTCGTCGCGAACAACAAGGTGACGCTGACGCCGACGGATACGGACTCGTACTTTTACTCGCAGCTCGGCTGCTTCGACGCGCGTGACTATGGGGGCATATCACTGCGGATCACGGCCGCGAAGGGCACGACGTTCGACGTACAGCTGTCGTCAAGCAATGACGACAAGTGCGACGAGGAGAACACGACGGATGTCACCGTGTCGTCTAAAAGCCTCGGCTGGACCTTCGACGGCACCGAGAAGCTGTACTCGATTCCCTTCACCAAGTACTCGGGTCTAGACTATAGCCGGTTCGGGCAGATCATCCTCTCGGGTCTCTCCAAGCCCATCACACTGGGACCCGTGGCGCTGTACTGCGGAAAAACAGTGGCCGAGTACGTGGCGCCGCCCGTAAAGGAGCCGGCGGAGCCCACGGGGACGGTGGCGGCGCCGACGGCAACGGCCAAGACGCTCGTCATCGACACGTTCGCGTCCAAGGAGACGAACGCGCTGGGGCAGTGGCACGGGACTGAAGACGACGGGCTGACGATCACGTACTCGAAGAACACAGTCACGCTGCAGACGAACGACTCGGACCTCTCGTACGTGACGCAGGTATCCCCGACGTGTCTGGACATGACCCAGTACGACGGCGCGTACCTGCACCTCGCCTACTCGGGCAGCAGCAAGTTCACCATCTCGCTGCAGCAGCACAACGCCAAGTGCGACAACGACGCGCAGCCGTACCCGGAGACGTGGGACTCGCTCGAGGCGGCGCGATACGCGACCGACAAGGACATCTACATCCCCCTGGACCACTTCGCCGTGAACCGCAGCCGCGTCGTCGGGCTCGCCATCAAGGGTCTCTACACGCTGAATCCCACAACCATCTCCAAGATCGAGGTCGTCGACAGCGTGCCGGCGTCCTTCAAGGTCCCCGTAAAACTCCCCACGGGCAGTTTCATCTTCGCCTGCACGCGTCCCAACTCGTTCGCCTTCGCCATCGACGACGGCGACCCGCAGTACGCGCAGTACGTCATGTCCGTCATCGAGGAAGCCGGGTTCAAAGCGACCTTCTTCACGGTGGGCGCGCCCCTCCTCGACCCCTCGACGAACCTCAGCAACGTCTATCTCGACATGAAGGCCCGTGGCCACCAGATCGCGCTGCACAGCTACACGCACCCGCCGCTCGAGGGTCTGCCAGACGAGGCCTCGATCGACTGGGAGTACACCAACGACCTGGCCGCCGTCGACCAGATCTTCGGCGCGGGGCAGGTTACCAAGTACTTCCGCCCGCCCTTTGGCAACGAAGGGGCCCGCATGCGCCAGCGCTATGCCGCCCTGGTCCCGGACCCGTACATCATGCAGTGGAGCGTCGATGTCGAGGACTGGCTGTGGGCCGAGACCGACACCCCCGAGAAGCAAATCGATTCCTTCAAACGTGACGTCGCCGCCGGTGGCAGCATCACCGTCATGCACTACCTGTACAATAGCACCGTGAGCTATCTCCCGCAGTTCATCGAGGTTGCTAAGGCCACCGGGAAGCAGCTTATGCGTATCGATCAGTGCATGGAGGATCCCAATGCGCCGCCGCTATAATATGTGATCCGGATGAGGACGGACTAAGAGGGTGTTGAGGAAAGGGCGAATGTATATATATATATATAATGATATATATGTGAATACTGGTGTGTTGGAGTGGAGAACGTTCGTCTAAATAGTACAGACACGACTCTCTACACTAGCAGAACCCTTGCCGAATCGCAACACTTTTATCACATTGATTTATTACCTTTGGTATTGGTGGCTCTTTCACAAATTACCTTCATACCTCGATTTGGGTCGAAACTCTGTATAGAGGCAGTAGGATGAGTACGAAAATGGTACGCACCTACGTTGTGTTACACTGTTAGTTCAGGTCCTCCCCCACTTGAAAGCTGCATCTCTACAGTAAGAATGAGTGCTCAGTGAGTTGCATGCAAGTACGCATTAGTACATTTTTGTGAGAGGGCTTTACACGCTCGTCATGATCACAATGTAGACCAAGCAGATCGTAGAAGAGCGACTGGAAAGTAAAGAGGGAGGAATGGCATGTTTTTCCTGTCGTCAATTCATGGGTGATATCAATACAAGCGTCTATCCCTTTTTATCTGCCTATGCGCCAAAGTAGCCCGGGCCTCCCGCCACTAAGTGGGACTTGACCCTCACCAGGAGGGCAGCCGAGAGGACCGGGGCCGTATCCATCAAGGTGCCGTGACATCGTGGGCTGATTTCAGGTACCAAAGTTACTGGACCTCGCGAACGACCTTGTCTATCGCCTTTGCGAAGTAATCTATATTATGCGTGTTCAGACCTGCCATGCTGATACGGCCGTTCTTGGTCATGTAAATGTGCGCCTCTTCCCTGATCCTCAACGCTTGTGGCTCCGTGAGACCGGTGAAGCTGAACATGCCGATCTGGTCCGTGATGTGGTTCCAGGTGCCGGGTGTGCCTAGCTCTTCAAGTTTTGCACGCAGCGCCTTGCGCATATCTATGATCCGGCTTGACATGGTACGGAGATTCTCCTCCCACTCGGAAAAGAGCTTGGCGTCGTTCAGCACTGTGCTGACGATTCGAGCGCCGTACAGGGGAGGGTTCGAGATCTCAGAACGCTGTAGAATGGCGAGCTGGGAGGCGACGCGAGTGGCGGTCTCGGATGCATTGGGTGCTGGACTCGTCACAAAGTGAAAGGCGCCAGCTCGCTCACCATATAGACCAAAGTTCTTGGCGAAGCTCTGGGCTATCACCAGCTCGATACCCTGCTCGACAAAGTGGCGAACGCCGGCGCCATCTCTGAGTAAGTCACCTGAGGCAAAGCCTTGGTATGCGCTATCGAAAAAAGGAAAGTGGTTCTTCTGTTTTACAATGGCGGCGATCTCCTTCCACTGCTCCTCAGTAGGGTCGACACCGGTCGGGTTGTGGGCGCAGGCATGGAGTAGAATGACGGACCGCTCGGGGGCATTAGAGAGGGCGGCCTTCAAGCCATCAAAATCTAAGCCCTTGGTCTGCTTGGAGAAGTAGGGATATTGCTCGACGGGCAGGCCGACATTGGAAAAGATCTGGTGGTGGTTGACCCATGTCGGGTTGGAGACGTAGATGGTTTTGTTGCCGGGGAAGAAGCGGGCGAGGAACAAGGCGCCCAGGTGGACAGCTCCGGTGCCGGAGATGGTCTGTACGGAGGTGACACGCTTCTCCTGGATAGCGGGCGAGCCGGCGCCCAGGATCAACTCGGCGGCCTTGCTTCGGAAGGAAGGGATACCGGCGATTGGGGCGTATTCATGGTCAAGGTTAGGATCGTTACGCAGGATTTCATCTGCCTGTGGTCCGAGACCAAAACGGTAAGCGAGGTGTGTCTTATGCAGGGGAATTGGTCCGAGGCGGTACGCACCAGCAAGCAACTTGCAGGCAAGCCACCTAGTAATTGTGCGTACACGTGTTGTGCAACGGGAATAACATGGGAGGGGATCCCAAAATACATGATGGGGCAAAAAGAGCAGGAGAAGACAGCGAGCAACAGAACATTCAAACCACACGTACCTTCTTGACGACTGGTAGCACCCATGGCTTCGCGTTGTCATCTCTGTAGGCGCCGACGCTCTGGGACAAGTCAGTAAGTCGGCCATTCACACTCTCCGACAGCGGACTCGCCGGGTCACTGGGTGATTGGGTCATAAAACAAACAATTGAATAGGGTAGATCAAACATACTACGTCAACTTTGGAAGGGTAGTCATCAGCCTTAAACGCCGCGATCAGACCAAACATAGGGTCTTCAGGTGCCTGAGGGACGACCTCGGCCGAGAAGCTGGTGGCGGATGGCGGCGACATTTGATCGACTAGTGACTGAACTCGGGCAACGGATTGACTCTGGTGTGAGGATGGATGGAGGGGCATGGTGAGAGAAGGGAGACCGGTGGTCTGGCGCGGGCGGGGACGATATTATAAGAGGGCGCCCAGGTAACACAGAGAGAGAGAGAGCTTGCAAGAGCAATGGATCGCTCTGCAAGGGTACTAAGTAGGTACAGTAGGTGCAACTGGAGTGGACAGGGCAGGTAGACGGGTAGGCAGGGCCGGTGTGAAACGGGGAGCTCGTTCAGGCTCTTTCCCAGTAGGTATTCCCAGTAGGTACCTACTACTGCCCAGTCCCTAGCTCGTTCCACCGGTCGGATGGAATGATGTGGGCTGACCTGATGACCGCAGTTGATCAGGCAGAGTCAGAGTAACTACGACAGGTAATGCTGGTGACGCGATAGGCTGTAGGGATGTGTCAACGGCGCGCCAGTGGTCTCCGGTAGGCCGGCGCCCGTTTCACGGCGGTCGCTAGCTGCAGGCTGCAGGAAGAATAGTGAGCTTCGTAGCGAGCCTTCGTAGGGAGGTCGATTGGTGATCGGAGTGGGGTGAGGGGCTTGCTTGGCGGGTTGTTGGCGGGGTATGGAGAAGAAGCTACACCTAAATCTACCCCAGGCAGTAGGTACCCGGGCAGGCGATGATGTCGCCTAGTGGAGGTGTAAGTACCTGTAACGGCTTCTAGATAAGCAGGTATTCCAAAATACTTCCTTACAATTACTGTATCAGTCCCATCATTTAGATCACTCACCTCTCTCTCTCGGGCAATAATTCCGATCAATTGTTACACCTACTTACACATACACAGTCTCCAATTGGCGAGATGTATACTGCCCACAACGAAGCTTGCTAATTTGCAGCTTGTGTACTCTGAACGAATTGAAGTTGATTGGATAAGCTGCGGACTAAGTTCGGTGTTGGCGAGTATAGAAGCCGATGCTCTCGCGAGGATCACTAGTAACAAATAGGTAAGTTACCTTAGATGGCAATAGTCGTGTGTCGGATTACCCCAAAGGTAACACAGATTTGTCCTTCGAAAACGTTGCTGGTGGCACGTACAAACAAGGAAATAAATACCGGTGGACTCGTGGATGGGAAAGACGAGGTCTGCTCTGCGATGCGCTGGGGTTGTGTTAATAAATTGAATGGCGGACCCGACTTTACCCAGGAGCCCATTCTTTCTCGGGCATCTCAGATGCTGCTTTCTTTCCGATGCCGAGGTCCCCTTCATCGCCGCCCCCAACTTCTACGGTATTATCCTGACCGACCTAGATAATTTCCACAGACTCGGTTGGACTAAAACCCTACGTATGGGGAGAGCATGTGATCGCACACTGGCCGATGAGAGAACATTACACCACTGATACACGATAAGCGATTTGGTTACCTAGGTTAGATAGATTAGGTGGTCATGATTCGATATATGACCTCAGCACAGAGCACAGCATCTCTACCCCGGGCTTTAGCTTGTCACGAGGCGGAAAAGTCTCGCGGGTTATTCGTTATATTATCAGATCCCACAGGATTAAGAAAGCACACAATCCACACGTCGCAAAGAACGTGTACTTTGCTGGGCTTGCCTTTTGCGTAGCTTTGGTGAGCTGCCTGTTGCCTCCTTGTACGTTCCCTGCTGTCGTATCGGAATCGGCGATGAGCTGCTCGATCCCGGCCGACTGTGTCGTGAGTGTGTCGATGAGTTGGGTTTGGAGCTCGGAGATCTCCATCAATGATTTCTCGGCCGTTCTATATCACACACGCCCGCTGTCAGATACCACATGAGGCTGTTGCGATACCATATTGCTCGCGTTGACTTACCTGACTTGGTCCAATGTGCTTTCGTAGTGCTTGAGCATGTCTTGATTGTCCCTCTCGAACATCTGAATCTGTTCCGGCGTCAAATCATTGGCAGGGTTATGATTCTGCGCCTCCCCTGTTGGATGTGCTTGATCGCTACCTCTCCTCCGGCCTGCGAGGCTATCTGACGCCTCTGTAAAGCTTCTTGCGCTATGGAAAGAGGAAGACAAGGCTTCCTGGCCACGTGCTTTGGCCAGCACACTTCGACTCTTCTCCATCTCTCGCATGAGGCGGATCTCCATCATGTCCTGCTGCGTCTTGACGCACTCCTGTAGACGATGTCGCAGCAGCCATAGTACGCTGTCGCGATGTATGCTTATTGTTCTGGCCTGCTCTTCGGCGGCTGCGTGCTCGGGTGACTTGCTGATGGATGCGCCGCCCGCTGCCCAAGTGCCCAACGCGCCCAGCCCGCGCGCGAACTTCTTCTGTATCACCTTGTCTTCGATGTCAGCTCGTGCTTGCTCTACGTCGGCCAGTGTCCGTATGCTCGCGTTGAGCTCGCGGAGCATTTTCTTTGCATTCGCATCGATTTCCTCGCGATCTCGGTCAGAAAGGGGCCGTGACGCTCGATCCTGGTGCGCTGACAGAATGAGTGTTCTCCGAGGTTGCGCCGTCGAGAGGTAGGACTGTCGGATATTCCTTAGGTCGGCGTGAAGCGAGGTGATGTGGGAGTTCTATGCCATGGGCCGAAGTCAATAACGGTGAAAGACATATCCGAGGTGCATGTTATGGGACTGACGATTCTGTAAGCCTCCTTGAGGAAGTCTTCGAGATTGTCTACGGTGAAGCTCGCTTTTGTAGACGAGGCCCCATGTTGCTTCAGGAAGCCATTGAAGGCCGGCGTAATGTCCGTCATGCTGCAATCGCTAATTCGAGCCAAGGGACCACATATGCATCGGTCGTTCTATTACACTTTTGTGCCCAGGTCCATGGGGGAGGTTATTCGCAACTGGAATGAGTCGTCATGTTCTTACAGCAAACAACCAGATTCATAACTGCGTTTGGAGACACGACTGCCAATTACGTACCTATACAGCTGGAGGTACTCCTACAGTACCAAAATGCTTGGCGTTGACTTCATGCCACTCTACCCCTAAGCAAGTACACTAGCCCACCACTTGTGGCTCTATTGTGGCTTGTCGTAGCTGTGGCTACTAGAGCTACAAACCACCTAGGTACATACATATGTATGTACATAGCTAATAGGTAATTGAAGTCGTACATGCGACATAGCGACTTAACCCTCTTATAAGTCCAGAATAAATCCAATTGGTATCAAGTCATTTCTAATTCTCAACGTATAAAAGAAGGCAGAGTAATTATAACGCACTCATCGTGAGGAATTCCTAGTACATGGGCACTGCCTATCCTCTCACCTTCCTATATAAGGCACAGCCCTATTGTTCATATCTTTATCTGAATCGTGCTAGTTTACTTGGGGTTCAAACTTGAGAGGTAACCATTGTAATCGTTCGACGTATCACCATTACCAAAAAGATCAATAGTTGTCGTGATCAGACTGTTGCTAAGCAAGGCATTATTAATATTGTTAGGTAGTCTAGCGCCTGTTAAAGTTGCTACAAGTAGCTCAGTTATCTACAGTCCGATCGCGGCTTGGACCTTTACCAACAATTAACTATAAAACAGTATATACAGCAATGTTTCTCTCAGCGTCCCTTCAGCAGACTTATGTCCTCCTCTGGAAATCAACCCAAGAGTTATTGACCTTGATCAAAACTCTCCACAGTCCAAGATGAGTTGCTCCCGGAGTCATGCTTTGTGATTTGCTTTCGATATCGCACACAGCCTTGCAGCGTAATCACTGTAACTTGCTACTCGTATTTCTAGATATGGCCAGAGTCCCGGGATGTAATTTCGACGAATCAAAGCAGGTACACAAAATATGACTACCCTCCCAAATGTTTCATCAAATCTGTCGCGCTCGGTCACGACCATTGCCCGTGATCTCTGATCCATCACCGCGAGAGCGCGAAGAGTTGACCAATATCCAAGTGTCGCAGCCCATGTATTCGCATGATTAACAATCATCCCACATGAAAAGGGAACCCTGAGGGCTTGTCAGCGCTGATTGTTTCACAAGGTTGGAATCAATTTCGACAATATTGTTGTCTTCAATATTGCTGCGCCGTCGTGCTGACCGCCGAAGCAGCCTCGCGGCGCTCGGCCTATTTGACGGTTACTAATAGCATGGTCTAGTGGTATATGGGGTTCCAAGACGGGTAAGGCATATCAGTATTCTGGCGATGCGATCCCCGGGAATAACAGCCGGTTGATGACGGGCGGGTCTTTTGACCCGCTCATTCATCTTTGTTTTCTAAGACCGAAAGACCGAGATAATTGCTCCGACATAGCTTCTGGCTGTTCAGTTTACTTGGGTTCTTCAATACTTCACTCTCAATATATATAAAATATGTATATATCGTTTCTCTTGGCATTATTGTTACTAGTTTGTTAGTACATATCATAGATTATCCATGTGTTCACCCAATTCATAGCACTTATTGTTATATCGTTGCTCGTAGTCATGGCGTCATTAGCGAATGCCAACCCACTAGCTGCCGAAACCCGCGAGATCGAAGAGAACAACCATGATCCCGACTTAGAAATTCACGAAGAAGAGACCGAAAGCACAAACCACAGCCAAGATGGAGAGGACGATGAAGACCGAGATCTCGAGCATACTCTATCTCGAGTTTCGAGTGGGCCCCCTTACACCGTTTTCTCGCCAGCGATGAAAAGGTGGATTGTGGGTATGAACAGCATATCGGCTTTTATATCACCCATAACCGGCAACATCTATTTCCCTGCCATCCCGACTTTGGCCACTGACTTGGGAGTCGGCGTGGATCGAATCAATCTCACATTGACGACTTATATGATATTCCAAGCTCTTGCTCCGACTATTTTTGGCGATTTCGGCGACATTGCCGGCAGACGTCCTGCGTTCAGTGAGTAAACTTGCCTCTTTGTTTCAGCGACTTTAGGGAGTGGAGATGAGTTCCCTTGCGGACCATGACTTAATTGGGAAACTTCTTACGGCTTAGCAACCTCTAGATTACAGATGGTGCTCAAAACAGCAATTACTAACCCCGGACGCTGATAGTTATCGCTTTCACCATTTATCTTGGCGCCAATATTGGTCTGGCCTTGCAAAGAAATTATGCGGCGCTACTCGTCCTGCGTATGTTGCAGAGCGGTGGAAGTAGTGGGACCATCGCCTTAGTCTATGCCGTCGTGGCGGACATTGCCCCGAGCTCAGAACGGGGTAAATATATGGGAATTGTCGGTTCCGGCATCACTATCGGACCAGCTATAGGTCCTGTAATCGGTAAGCCATATCTTTTCTCTATACAGTCGCACTACAAGTCTACAATTTTGAACTAGGACTAACCTCGTTTGTAGTATGTCAAATCCGTTGCTTCTATTACAAGATAGATAGACTGAGGTAAAGAAACTACGTTCACTAATACTTCATAGGGCGGAGTGATTACCGCTTACCTTGGTTGGCCCTGGATATTTTGGATTCTGATCATATTGACAGTTGTCTGGTTGATCCCCGTAAGTACTTTCAAAGAATCATGCTCCCTATTCAGCCAGTATCAAGGCACAATATTTCAAGAGCGTCCTTTGAGAATGCTCACACATCGTATCTGGCATTGCAATGGCTGACCCAAATTATTGCAGTACATATTAGCAGTGCCAGAAACGGCACGCAAGGTTGTCGGTAATGGATCGATACCACCTCAGGGCTGGAATAGGAGCCTCATTGACTACCTAAGATTCCGCAAGCAGAATGTAGACCGCTCAACAGCTCCACCAAAGCAGAAAATACCGCTTCCTAATCCTCTCAATACCCTCAAGGTATTGCGGCATAAGGAGTCCGTCTTTTTCATTCTTTCAGTCGTTTCGTGCCCGTCTCCGTCTTTCTGTAACATATTTTCCTAATTACGAGTCTTGCGCCGAGACACACTCTCACCAGCTCTCAAGACCAACTGAGTCATATGCCGAGATTGCTAACTTCCCGTTCTCACAGCATGGTTATGATCCTCTTTTTCAATGCGGCGCTATTTACATGCTTTTCCACTGTAACGGCTACACTGGCTACCCAATTTGGCCAGATTTACGGATACGACGAGCTAACGCTCGGCCTATTATACCTTCCAATCGGTGGTTCGACGACTATCGCGTCTATTGGAGGCGGGTTCGTTGCCGACTGGAATTTCCGAAGAATCGCTAAGAAAATGGGCCTTAAAGTCGATCGCAAACGAGGAATGGATAGTAAGCATTTATTTTTTTGGACTTGCCTTAACCTAAACGAAATTACGTGCTATCAATATGGGTACAAATGTTGATATTCAGATTTACTAATCTGCTTTGTTGTAGTGGCGGACTTTCCCTTGGAGAAGGCGCGCATACAGCTGATTTTCCCGCTTGTTTTCATTGGAGCCGCAGCTGTTATAGGCTACGGGTGGGCTCTTGAGCGTCAAACTAGCGTCGCAGTGCCTTTGGTCCTATCATTCTTCATCGGCATGTGCGTTACATGGCCTTTTCAAATGATGAATCTCTTGATTGTCGATCTATATCCGGGGGCTCCAGCCACAGCTACTGCTGCGAACAATCTCATAAGATGCCTTTTAGGCGCTGCTTCAACGGCTTCGATAGAATATATCATCCGGGGAATAGGAAGAGGATGGGCTTACACCATACTTGCTCTTCTTTTCACTATCCAAACTCCTACCCTTTATTTCATTCTCAAGCACGGACCTAGGTGGAGGAAAGAACGGATACAAAGGACGAAGGAAGAGGCGGAGAGAAAGAAAGCCAAACTTAATGAGAAGGAATCCGGTCCGCAGACAGCCAGCTAGGCAAAAGCAAGTTTATTTGGTTATACCGAAAGCATGCTCAATAGATCAGCGTAGAAGTAATAGACATGATATCTTGATTAATTTTAGATATTTATATGAGACGAAACACATATTACTTAGTTTGCGATTATGCGTTATTGGCTATATTATATATAACACAAATTTCGTGTATGAAAAGTAGTAGTAATAAGTGGGATGATAGAGTATGACAAGCCAGCATGAACTGGTAACTACGATCAAATAACAAGGCTGTTTTCTACCTCTTCCCTATTTAGGCCGCTTGGGCTCAGGAACTGTCCCAAAATTTTGAGGATATCGCGGGTTATTGTGTAAGTACAGTGATGTGAAGGTAATATGGAGGAACAAGCTTAGTTTTGTTTGTCTTACAATATTCATAGGGTCAGCCGTGATCTAGAATAACAACTCAAACGTATTCTGGTGCGTGTGCAATCTCCCTGTGAGGTGATATTAACCCTAGAAGACCGAGTTTAACAAATCAACTACAACTCCAGCTCGCCGCATTATTCTGATTCCCTCTACCATTCCACTTCGCTATTTTTGGATACACACAGAGCGGTCGCTGTCGATACAGTACGATGCTCTGTAGCGTAGCATCCGTGAAGTTGAATTCTGATGCGATGATCTGGGAAACTTCACGCCCGTTTTCCACCCAGTCCATGAGCGCTAGGAGCGCATCGTGCTGCGAGTCGTTGAAACCGAGTGGTACAGACCATGCGGATGCATACGGCGGTCTCTGGACCGACTGTCCCGCGCTCCCAATCATCCACGGTGCCTTGACGTTGTCTGGCGTGCCCCAGCAGTGGCCCATCCCCGGTATTTGGAAGTATCTAAAGAAATCACTGATGTCTCCCATCGCCTCAATAGTACGGTTGTAGTAATACGTCGTGTGCTGTACTGGCACGACATTGTCAGCGAGCCCTCCGTACATGATGATCTTGCCCCGGTTCCTGAAAGCGCCAAGGTCAAATTGGTCTGCACTGGCATGTACTATGTTCCCATCCCGGGCTTCGGCATCTGCCACGACCGAATCATTGTATGATGTTGTTTGCCACCCGTTTCCGTAACTCATGAAGTAGCGCTCATACTGTGCATCAAAATTCCGCCTCACATTCTGTGAGTTATCGTTGGCGACTGCGGGGAAAAGATATGTTGCCCACCCAAGCTCGGAGCCGTATTCTGAGCCCTTGTAGACCAGCTCCCCGTCGCTCGTCACATAGTCCGCATACATCTTTGCCGCCGTCTCCGTTTGCGCTTTTGTCCAGCAGGATGTCTTGTTCGCCGAAATGTCGCATCGGATCTTGGTGATGTCGAACTTCTCCCTGCAGGCAGACGGCGAACTAATTATGTTGTCCGTGACACCGTCTAGAGAATCACATTGTTTCAATACCTCAGCTTGGAGACGGGAGAGGAGATTGGCGTTGTTCAAGCTATAAGAGGCGCTTTCTGGTAGATTCCATGTCGCTGACTTGGATATCCAGGGCATTAAATGTTCCGTGTCCCAGGACGGAGCTCCAATCAGTGCACCATCAAAGGCATTGGGGTCGAGCTGTATGTGCTTCAGGCCTTGTCTCCCTCCGGTAGAACAGCCGCTGAAATAAGAGTACGTGATGGGTTGACCGTAATACGTTTGAGCAAGTACCTTCCCCAAGTCTATTGACCCCTGAAGTGCTTGCCACGCCCAGTTTACCTGTTTCTGCGTAGTATTGGCCCAAGTGATGTCTCCTGTCCCTGAGCTATGGCCTGTGTCAGTAGACAAGGCCACACCTCCGTAATTGACACCAACACCCATCTCAAGCCAATTAATCCCTCCTAAAAACGAGTACGACCCAATGGTAAGAAATCTCGAATTCCAATAATCTGGCAAGAACATGCCAAATCGATAGTTAGCAGTGACATTGTTTATGATCACGGCGCATAGCTCAGGCAAGGCAGTGGGGAAAGTCGGGTAGCCAATGTTCCCGGTCTCAACAAAAAAACCGGTCGTGACATATTGCACACGCTCGACGGTCACACCGTCTGGTGCAATATCCGTGAAGTAGTCGACGGAGCAGTTGGTAGCTTGACGTTGGGCGAGAGGTGATGGCCTGGATATTGCTACGCATGCACCCAAAACGATGAGTAACCAGGACGTGATCATCTCGACCAGGTTCATCTCACTAAACCGGTTAAAGAGAGGCTTAATTGAAGGCTGTACTAGACCCAGGTCCCTGGGACATTTTTAATAGAGGACTCAAGCAGCTTAGAGATATTCATATATGCAAGCGAATATGGGCGCCTTACAGCTGTGACGCCCATGCGTCGAAGACGACGTCTAGACCCCCTGACATTTTCATGTAAGGTCTGGGGGCTCTCACACCCTCTTGTATGGCTGTCAGATCGCGTGACAACGAACGCCCTTGTGCATGGTAAGCAATGGTTGACTGCGGGAGACTGATTAATTTGCTCTAGACTTTCAATACTCCGGAGCGAAGACGACAGATACCCTGAAACACTTGAGGTCGCGCGCGGACACAACAGGGGGTTGGCAAGAGATTGAGTGGGTTTCTTGTGCTCAGACTCGTCACTCGTAGAATTCAAAGCTGGTTCGTGGTAACAGCTAGCGAAAATATGTCGCTCGCATACATGCCGATGGTTTCGTCAGGCTGTCAGCATCAAACTACCACCTTCTCCTTCAAATCTCCCAACTGCTAAGTAAAAGCCGCAGGCAACTACTTGAGACTGCTCACGCGCAACGTTAGTTTCACTGCATTGTTTGGCCGTGGCACAAGTTGATAGGATGCCGTTCTAGCTGGAAAATGTATCACAGGATACATGGACATTTGCGGTTTTCTCATTGGAGAGAATATATATATTATAGCTTATTATTGAATCGTTACAGGGCACGGGTTAGGTGACGTGAGCGAGCCCAGACACGCAATGTAACCCCCTTCTTTCTGTAATCTGGGGTCTCGAACCGGGGTACTGGTATCGAAACGTTCATATCGCCGAGCTCTGTCCGGGTGTCCTTCAATGGAACCTCATAAATCTCGGCTATTAAACTAAGACACTGAGCTGCTGTTACTGTATCCCGTATAGAACCTATACATATCTTTGTGAAGCATAGATTATGGACTATCTATGCTGGTAGCAAGTTTCTGTTCAATTTTAAGCCCTATAACGGGAGTGGCTGAACGACCCGATCAATCCGAACTCATAGTTTATATAGTAGCATGTTCCTTCGTAGGGCTTGTCGCGCAAAACGTGATTGAACAAGACCAAAATCGTGAAAATGTTCATAACAACACAGATAATGGGCTGGACATTTTGCCGTCAAAGTTTAGTAGTACTTTAATATACAGGTATTATCGTTCTATCAGGCGACCTCTCTAGAAATGAGGGCCGGTGACTATGCTAGTACGCAGCTAACACTTTGTGGCTGCCCTGGAGTAATAGATTACCCCCAGACTCGAAAATGTCCAAATTTCTGCAAGCTGGAGTACTAAGAACTTGGATAACTGCATGATACGTACATACAGAGCTTGCTTAGTTTCCCTCATTATATTCATCTGTTGCGTCGAACACAGATGTGGTGGTTGAACGCCCCGTCACGAGCTCTTCTGTAACCTTAGGCGGCAAACTGTGCCCACCACGGATAAGCTCATTACCATGAGTACTGGTGCTTCATTCAAAAGCTTCTGCGAGTAGAGACGCACGAGGGTCTGTCAGGACGTGGTTGTTGCCCTCGAATCCACGGTCACACTACTCCTTAAGGCCAGTAAACTCGATACCCGTCAAAATGTGAGCGCCGATGAGCCTATCGTATTCTAGTCTCCAAATAGCAGGTGACTAGTGCGTTATAGCCAGGTCTAGGATCTGCAACATCTCGTATGCACAGAATGTTGCCTTAGCAATATATATAGTTCGAGACGCTCTCCAACAGCTTGCTATGTGTAACTTCTGTCCGGGCTGAAAAAGTCAAGAGAAAAGGACTATGCGGTGAGAGTGCGTCGGCAGAAGCATTCCCAAATGCATCATAGTTTCGATTTTGATATCCGTCAGGGACGGTATTCCACCGTAAGTGAGTCGAAGGGGTTTCAAGGATGGCATGGCCGTTAGCGCCACCAAATCCAAACGTGTTTACACTCGCTCTGGCAATCCTTGGACTCAGCTACGAGCGTTCCTCTTTCACTATATCTAGATTTCATTATTTTATTTGCTTTTTGGGTTCGTGGTTTTGATACCAATAGTTGCTGAGATCTAGAGTTGTTCAAGAGCAAGTACCAGCTTAATGATACTCGAGAGGCCACTAGTACCCTCGCTATGTCCAATGTTAGGTTTTATACCACCAACTAAAGTCGGGATCCCCGTCATGTGATGGAAAGTACGAGAAATGGCTTCAAGCTCGATAGGATCACCGACCTGAGTGCCTGTTCCATGAGCCTTTATGCCATGTTATCTCAGTATGGCCGATCTAGCGTACACTAATATCCTCAATCATGAACGATAAGTTTCTCACCTCCACGTAATCGGTCTCGTCTGGATGAATTTGTGCTCTCCTATAAGCAGCCCAGATAACTACTTCTTAGGCATCAATACTAGGCCAAACGATTCCAGGGGTACGACCGTTCCTAATAAATTATATAAGCTTTCGGCCGATTAAGGGGGAAAGAGGGTAAAGGGGTGGAAGCACAAGAACAACCAACAACGGCGTGATGGGCCAGGACTTACCCTTTGATTGCAAAACCTCGAATGACACTGCGAATGAGATCACCATATCGCACGGCATCACTCAGTCTTTTGAGGTGTAAAGCCGAGACAGCATCCGCCCGGCCGTACTCGTTGGCTGTCGCATCAAACGGCTGACAAATGGAATCTGGAAACAGTATAGCGGCTGTTAAAGCGAAAAATTGTTGCAAGCAGAGGAATAAGATCAAATAATATATGACGCTACATTAGAACGGGCTGTTCGATAGTGGCAGTGATGCGCCACCATCCACCACCAATGTATGTCCATTCACGTAACTCGAGACCGAAGACGCAAGAAATGCAACTACGTCTGCAACTTCTCCAGGGCCAACTAGCCGTTTCATGGGTAGGTCTCCAAGCATGACATTTTTGACCTCTGGTGAGGCTGCAAAAACTCGTCCACCATAGGACCCGAAACATACGATGGGGCGACAGCATTGACTCGAATGCCCCTTGACGCATTTCGATGGCAGCTGTCTGCACCATGCCCTTCACCGCATGCTTTGCTGCAATATAATTGCCTACTCCCCAGAATGTGCCCTCTGATGCAAGGGATGTGACCATAACGATTGCGCCTCTGATAGAAGGTCGGTCACCGAATGTCGAGACAGGTGTGATAAGAACCTGCTTGTCCATGACGCGGAGAACAGCGCGGGTCAACAAAAAGCATCCGATATTATGGACTTCGTCGAGACTACGCCAGTCGGCAAGAGACATATCACGGATTGGGGTCTGATTGGCCGCCCCAAACTAAAACGCACAACAGCCGGGAACGGTAAGCTAGGTGTCGCAAATGGGAGCGAAGCGAATGACCTACACCGGCGGTGTTGACAAGTACATCGATACGGCCATATGTCCTGGCTACCTCATCTACGAGATTGCTAACGCTTGTTTCGTCACGCACGTCTACCCCGTGCGCGGCCGTTTTAGGACTGCCCAAATCACCAGGGCGCTTCAAATTCTTGCACGTTTCTGCCGTCTCTTGTGCAGCCTCCATTCTAGGTCGGCACAGACCATAACTTTAGCTCCATAATAAGTCAGCCGGCGAGCGACTTCTTTTCCAATTCCACTCCCTGTTAGATGTCAGCGCCACGAATATAGTAAGTATCCACGATTGAGCAAGGAGACAGGCACAGACATACCAGCACCGGTCACAAGGACAACCCCCCCTACCTGCATCATGGTATTTGTAAATGGATAGTTTTGATGAAAACACGATGGGAAAATCGTTTGACCAAAGGCTTCGTGACGTGGCTCCCAAGTTGGTATGTTCGGCTCTAATCGTCAAAAGATTATGTCCTTATATAGCACGTGTAAGTATACTAGTATAAATAATGAAGTCCAATCGCCTGCACGAACTTATCGGCATCAAAAACATCCCAACTGCACTCATGATCCTCGTCAGATTGGGGCTTTACCCCTTTCCCCTCTCTCTTCTAAAACCAACAGTAACAGAGCTGCAATATGATTGGTGCGCACTGCTAGAATAGACATACAAATACCTACGGCAATACACCCGTCAACCTCAATCACCCTCTATCACCCCCTCGCCGTGCTTCGTTCACTCAGAACTCCTACTTCTAGGTAATTTCAAAGTCTTCAGGAACTCAACTAAGCTCACGCTACTGTAGTAGAAACGTTCCAGTATAAACTTAATTGTTCTACTATAAGTAGAAGTTTAAGTCATTTTTAGCACGAGTCAAGATGACCTGGTATGAGACCGATGAAAAAGGGGTCTTCTCACGACCTATCGGTGAGAATGAGGTTTTTATCAAGCGTTTAGGCGACGCCGGATTGCCCCTCAATCGTGAGCACTGGGCTATCAACTCTACCGCTACCATAGTTCCCATTGGTTCTATGGCATCTGCCGACTTAGCATCCCATTTCCGTCGGGCCTGGGCACATCTACGTTTTCAGCATCCAAATCTAGCAGCTGAGAGCGCCCCCGACAACAAGAACCTGATATATACCGTCCCAGATGATGAAGAAGCGCTTGATGTCTGGGTTTCCCAGACCTTCAGCGTTGCTACACATGCCTCTTCCTCTGCTGAGATAATTGCCACATTCCAGCCTTCACCTTACGCAAAGCTCATATATATTCCGCGATCTGGGGAGCTTGTCGGCCATACTTCGCATTGGCGCTCAGACGGAATTGGTGCCATTCTCCTGCTTGACGCTTTGCTTTCCATTGCCTCGGAGCCGCTCGCCGGTCCTGCGTCCCTCCCCTGGGGCACTGAGGTCAAGCGTCTCGCGCCTTCAATCGAAGAAGCTGCAGCCATACCAAAAGACTCAACCCCAGCGTTGAAAGAAGGAGGTGCTGCGGCTTTGGCCACTTTCTCTCATGCAGCTGGCGCAGTTGGAATCCCCTCCATAGGCACGAACACGCTGCCAGGCGGGACACGTAGCGCGGCAGTCATTTTGGATCCGGCAACAACAGAAAAAGTTATCGTAGCTTGCAAGGAGAAGGGAGTCAGTGTAACAGCTGCCGTGCATGCAAGTGTAGCAGGTGCCAACTATGCATTAGCCAACGAAGAAGACAGAAATAAGCACTATACCAGCACTGTCCGTTTTGCGCTGCGGCCGTACCTCCCTGAGCCTTACTCCACGCCAGCGTATGCTGCGAGTTTATATACGACGGGCTGGATGAAACGGGTCGAGCCAGGTTCGTCATGGACGGAGCGCCTGGGCCAATATCAAAGCGAGTATCAAAAAGGAATCACTCGTGAATTTTTAGATTCGCATCGTGAGTACGCAGCCCAGCTTGACGAAATGATACAAAACTTGTCGCAGAACGAAGGGGGCGAAAACCCCAGTGATGTTGATATCAGCAGTATCGGCGTCGCCGAGAAACTGATCCGGCGATCGTATGGCACGCCTGAGGCGGGGTTCGATGTCACGGCCGTCAGTGTGGGAGTTGAGATGCTATCTCGGCAGGCCGTAACTTTCGTGTGGACGTTTCGCGGCTCGCTAAATCTTAGTGTTGTGTACAATGAGTCGTATCATTCCGCCGAGCAGATGGACCGCTTCGTTAGTGAGGTAAGAACGCACCTGCTTGATGGCTTAAACATCAAGGACTCTATAACTAGTCTAGCTTAAATCACCTAACAGTCTTAGAAAGAAGTTTCTATACCAATTCTTCAATGTTCGTACGAAAAGTGATACCATCTGTCAACAAACTTGCACATGCTACTCTGGTACAGCCTTTTAACCACTTAATAAACCGTGCGATGCCGACCCATATTGAACGAAACAAAGAGCCGAAATATTTCATATTGACATATACAGATTGGATACGTTGTGTTCGAGTCCTATCAAGAATAGAATGCAGAGCTAAGAATGCCCCTAAATGGAAAGCTTCGCCGACGAAGCTCAAATCCATAAGCATTCTGATTTAAAATTTTAACACCTGAATATCTAGCTTATGATGTCAAAGGGAAGACTCCTCGATACCCCTTTTACTTGCGGCGCGACACCTTTCAAACAATATCTCCGTGATTGTAGCTTTTGCGTACCAGGGGAAGACCCTCTGATGATTCCTTAAAGGGGTTCTTGGGGGCTAATAGAGCTTCAAAAGACGAAAGGATTATCACTACGCGTGAAGCATAAGACTCGAACTTACGGTTTTAGAGTTGTGACCGTGATGAGATTGACTAAGTAGGTAAAGGCTGCAGACACTGATACTAACCAATAAAATATCTGGATTGCGATAGAACTTACATTTAGAGTTTGTGGGATGTCCGGCAAGGAGTTTCTCAAGCTGCTCTTTTAATAGTCCTGTTTGTTTATTCATTGGATATTGGCTCACGTGTTAATCAATGAGGACAAAACTCCTCCACCAACTGAAGAACTAAGTTTTCAACCTGCAGTTCTACCACCCACAACCCTAATTGACCGAAAATTCAGTATGCTGGTACCATTTTGCCATAACTGCAGATGCTACAAGAATAGGGCGGCGCCGCAAATGTTGCGATGTATCCGTCCGTATGCACCTTCTATAAGACCTCAGGCTATCGGAATCTCAAATCGACGATATTACTTGAATGATTCCATTACGAAATAAAGGTATTGGGCCTTAAAAAAAATCAGACATAACCAAAGCACGAGAGCAGATAATGATCTAAGTATAATGGTAAGATAGAGGAACGCATGTAATTGCCACAACTTACGGTGTTGAGAATCACCATCGTTGTGTTTAAAAAGGCGGTGTATATAGGTCTCAGGGGAACATCACCCACGATTTAAACAAGGTACTTGCAAGATAAGGAGGAGAAAGTAATATAAATCCTACTAAAAAGTCAAGGGTACAACTACACGCGCAGCGAATGCCGCCTCATACAATCGAGCCATCGCCCTTCGAGCAAACTCATAAAACAAAACTCCCCCCAGGACAGCACAATAATTTTCTCATTTCATTACCCATTAGAATTTCTCCCAGGAAATACCGAATCCAAAATCTCAAATCCCAAACCCAACTATTAAAATATCCATAACGCCTATAACGCCTATTCCTGGGAGATGTAAACGACCTCGAAGCTGTTTACATGGAGAGAGCGACGACTGCAGCGACGCCGACCGCGATGGCACCAGCAGAGCGGCCCAGGCTGGGGGCTGCGTCGTGGGGGATAGGAATGGGGCTGATGTGAGGGCGGTGGCAGTCGGGGTGGTGAGATGGGTGGCAACCAGGGAAAGGGAAGGTGCCGTTAGGAGGAAAAGGGATGAGAGGTGAGGTAAGGGGCTCGGTAGCCTTGGCCACGTCCTCGGCGGCGGCGGTGACGTTGTAAGGGGCGGCGAAGGCGCCGGCGGCAAGAGCCGCGAAAGAGGTGATGAGTGTGAACTTCATTTTGAGTGATGTTTGGTGGTTGAACATTTAAGTTTCGGTTTGTGGTTGACTTGGTTTATAGCAGGTTGACGTTTTCGGGAGAAAGAGAGAAAGGGGGAAAGAGTAAACCAAGAGAAAGATCGATGGGCTTTTATATTCGTCTGCTCCGTGTTAGAGTTCTCTCTTCTGGAATCTCTGGGTTTTTTCACATAGTTCAAAATGTTATACCCAACTAGCTATTGTGCGTTTATTTGCCATTACATGGATAATTTTTACAATCAGACCTAATGTCCGGAGGAAATCCACCATTTTGTTCAAAGTTAAACTGTAAATCAACGCAAGACCGTTTTGTAGTCACTTTAGGGGGATCAAATTATGGGAAAATACATCCTCTTCCTTGTTTGAGTCTCGGCACCAAAGATTTTTACTTAGCCGTATGCGAGATTACCAGGTTTTCCTACGCCACTAGATGCCAAAGGGCCTGCCTCGGAATTTATACGGCGTCTTTGGTAAACCTACCGGGGTGACTCAAAGACGGGCGACCAATCTGAGACGTGGCCTTGCTGACTGTAGTGCCCACGAGGCTGACTAGTGAAATTTTACCCTCATGGCTTGAACCTAGCTGCCTTGATCCCGCATATTCCCGTTTACACGTGGGGCTTATGGGCAAGCCTATAGAGAGATGAGACATATAACAAAACTTAAATATCAAACACACTTTACTACATGAAGAACCCAGACGTAGGGGTATGTGTTACGGTGTAGGTAGGTACGCCCTGGGTTTTGTATATGTCAAGTAACTACGGTGATAAGCACTTACCATATAGCTCTAAATATTTCTGAACACCTGTTATATGGCCGCTTATAGCTATCATGAAAGGTTACACGTATATGATGACACCGACTTTAAACTGAAGGACGGTGTGATAATTAATATTTACCCAGGTCGAGTTGTAGTGGCAGTTGTTTCAAATAACATTCTCGGGCTGCCTCAGGCTGCTTTACGGATTACTTTTTTGCCCCTTTTCATAAATGCAAAAAGAGGGATTGATGGCAGCCTAACCTTAAATCCACATTCAGGTGTTGAGTACCCATCCTATTCATTCAAAGAGCAGTTGGACAAAATCGAGCTAGATGGTAGGTACACATACTCAAGAAGCCAAACCCTCCAGCTGTGCCTTAATCTGAAGAGCCACAATCCGTGAGTAATACCGACACATAGCAAGATTTCCACCATGAAGCCAAAGCCCGGGGAATCCGCTCCGACGCCACATAGTCCTCATCTCGCCCTCTTCATCGAACCCCCATACATTCGCAACCTTACTTCCCACCTCCGGCCCGAAAATCGCCGCGGTCACCGTCCTCATGTTCTGGTATCCCGTCGCACAGATGATCTCGTCAGCTTCGAGCTCAGTACCGTCGGCAAGCCGTATGCCATTCGGCAGGATCTCGTCGACGTCGTATCCGTGCTTGACCTTGACCTTGCCGTCTATGATCAACTGCGATGTGCCGACATCGATGTAGTACCCGCCGCCACGCTGCAGATATTTATACCAGAGACCGCAATTCATCGGGCCACGGTCGGTTTTGAATCCAGCTTCGTTCAACCCGTCGAGAGTTGCTCTGTCTTCGGCTTCTTGCAATGTATTCACGTCTGCATGCATGGCTTTGTTGATCTCTTGCGGTATAGACCAAGAAAGCAGATCAGCGTGCTCGGCGGGTGGACCGCCTTCGTAGTACAGTGGCCCCAAAAGAAAGTTCAAGACGGCTTTGACGCTCATGACAGCAGTGGAAGAGCGTTGGATGATGGTAACGTCGTAGCCGTTCTCGTAGTAATCCTGCGCGATATCGAGAGCGGAATTACACGAACCGATAACAACCGCCTTGCGGTTGCCAGTGTTTTTCTTGGCACCGCGGAACTCAGAAGAATGGCAGAGCACGTCGCCCTTGAAATTCTCCATGCCCTTGAAGGTAGGGTAGTTCTTCTTGCCTGAGTGGCCTGTTGTTTGGATGATGTGTTTCGGATGAAGCGTCCTCGTCTCTGTTGTCCCGTCACTGTTTTTCCGCTTCAGGGTTACGGTCCATTGCTTCTTATTGTCGTCCCAAGTACTCGACTCTAACTCAGTTTTTGTCCACACGTTGAGCTCCAACATATGAGCGTATGACTTCAAAAAGTCTGCCATTTTGTCTTTTGGAGTGAATACAGGCCAAAACTCGGGGAAGTTGATATAGGGCACTTTACAGCACGAATCAGTACCGTCTTGAATACAATTCGCAGCGAGCAGAGATACCCGCTCGTCATGACAGTTATTTATGCAAGGGTATTACCGCTTTTGGTATTGCAATGAGAAGGGAAACAGTAATTCGGGGTGCTACTTACTATGGTCATACCAAATCGGATCATGCAGCACAAGTTGATGATACCGATTCCGCCAAGCATCGCCAATATCGTCGGTTCGGTCGATAGTGAGCGCCGGTACACCCAGCATTTTCAATCGAGCATGTACTGACATGCCAGCTTGACCAGCACCTGTTCTGTAATGTTAAAATAGCCACCAACGATAATGCACATCTGACTTACCAATAATGAGTACATCTGGTTCCGAGTTCTCGAAATTGGACTCGGCCTGTCTCCTCTCTAGCCACTGTGATGGATGAGGTCAGTAGGTGGTATTTCTTAGCGAGCCATCAAAGCCGCGTGAGAGTATGTGGCAACCAAACTTGAGATGGACACGCATTTCGCTCAGCTCTAATAATGGAGGCTCGAGTTTCGGATAACTCACATTCTTTCTGTCAGCCTGTGCACCATGCACGACACCTCGAGCACGGTTTGCCCCTGTCAACTCTTCATGGCCCTTGATCTTGGTCAAAGAAGTAAAGAACTGCCATATTTTCCACTCCCCTGGTTCTTGGATGAGCCGTACTACGCCTGGACCCGAGCCGTATTGAGTGGTGACGCTTGTCACGAACTGGATGCCGCGCACAGATCCATCGTATCTCAAGTTGGCTACCTGTGGGCTGCCACTGGGTGATGCATGGTCTATCTCGACGCTGACAAGGTTGTGGCCCTCCTGTAGCAATTGTATAATTTTCTCCTTGCCTTTGGCGGTCCGGAGGTCCCACGTCAGGGCGAGATGGTCTCGCCAGTAACTGTCGTCTACGAACAGGTCTGCGATGGCCTTGTAGTCTTGTTTCTGTAACGATTGATTGAAGGAGTCAACGATGTGAGATGATATCGCGACAGCATCGGTGGTCTTGCCATCGACGTCACCCGTTGTTGGCCACTGTAGTTTGTTGATGTTAGTGCTTGCTTTTGTTGACGATATACGCACAGGAGGCTGGGTTCTGAAAGCCCCTGAGACATGTTCATTGCCTTTACAGGAGAAGCTTGCCTTTACCAACGACTAATACCAACGACTAATACAAGAAGAAGATGAGCGCAGACGTGTAACCTACTTTTCCAATTGGTATGTTGATAGAGCCAGGCACTGCCCGCTCGCTCGAGGGAACTGGAGCTACCACGGCGGTCGCCATGATGTAACTTCAGAAAATGAGTAGGTTGCTATAAGTCCAGCTCACTACATATTATCGTCTCAAATATTTTTGAAGGTAAAAGTTTTGTTTATACACCTGAGCTGAGGGGAAGGGAATCGGAGAATACGTCGGGACCCCGCATGACATGTATTGATGCCCAGGTACAAATTCTGTCATTTTTTTCTTCTTATTTGACGCGTTCGGCGAGCGAGCACATTAGCCAACAATGAGGCGAACCAGGTAACACAAACCCCGATAGCACTCCGCGTTCGGATACGAGGGATGCTAGTTTATTCCCATTATCGACAAAGCTGACTGCCGGGTAGGTATCATAGATACCTAGGTATTTGATCAGTGATCACCCCGCGCTGATGGTTTTGCTTCCTACGGGCGGCTGTGTACTGTACCTGCGGGGAAAATCTGGGGATAAGGGGATAAGGTTGGGGGAATGAGGGGAGGGATACTGGAACAGGCAAACCGCAGGCTGCTCCCTTGCCAACCCCGGATTCTGGACCCGCGCACTGCCCGCGTCCGAAAGCCTTACCACTCGAGCCAACTCGCCAGCAACCGCCTACCCAGACACTGCTCGACTGGGGCCGTAATTGGGCCAGCTGACGTGGGTGAAGTGGTCACGCAGAATCTAAAGATGGTTCTCCCTTGCAGAATAGCACCCCCACCGAGCCGTATCACCTTTAAGGCGTGCAGTAAGTACTAGTACTACATATGCATCTTGATGATAATCGGTATACGCTGCCTATAATGATGAGTACCTAGTTTCTCGCGGATGTCGTTAGCCGTTGTTGTCATTGTTTTCCGTTCCTCCGTGCTGAGGATTTGCAAACCATGTCTCATAAGAGAGAGGCACATGATGCCAAGTTGGTTAATCCCAGATTAAATGAATTGTACCCCTGGGATGTTAAATGATGCCAGTTGTTTCTTTTTCTTACGACGGAGGTATACGCCTGATAAATCGCTGTTGAAAATGGTCATCTGCCACGAAGCCAGAAAGCTAGGAAGACGGTTCATGATCCGACACAACTTGGTTGTCCAGTAACCAACAAGAAAAGGCTCACGTAGGTAATCGAAACACTAAGCATGAGCAGGGAGGGCAGACCAATAAACAACGTGTGGCCTAGTCAATCCGAAATAGGCGGTGTTGATTGATAAAGACTTTTAAACTTCCGTACCTTGACCGGAGACACTTCAGAGTAAATTCAAAGGTTCTTGCCGTTAAACAGATTGCTTGCTTACCTAACAATCACAAGCAATGTAGCACAACAAAAGTACCTAGGTAGAGAGAGTGCATGCGATTTAATGCGCCGACTGCATGCAGTGATTGGCATATGCAGACAGCGGAAGACGAGAAGTGTTATATATCCATATAGCTGAAAAACATCTTGTCCGAAACATACGTAACTTCTATATCAATTTTTTATAACTGAAGTACCTATTCAATCAGAGAGATACGCCTTCAGGAATACCTTAAGTATGAGGTAGGTATGTAGATGGTGCACTACGAATACACCTATAAAATTCACTCCCTATTAGGTGATCAGTATCCACCGATACCAGATAGGGAAGTACCCGCGCTATTATGTATCCTAGTTAGGCTAAGCAAAACCCATTAGAGTCAGTAGGATCGTCATAGAATTGTAGATGTAGGTAATTCATTTTACATCCGCTACTCTTCACTAACAAACAATAAAGATATTCTTCTCGATTCGTCTTTTGTTAAACATCTATTGCGACTCCACAATCATCCTAGAAAAGCGGCATATACCAATCATTTAGCAAATCAATCTTCGACTCTCTCCCACCATGGGCAGCGATATGCGCCGGGTCCCGTCGTCGGGTGCTGTCGATGTCGGCTATCCAACAGGACACTTCGGCCATCTCACCGACCACGAGACGCAAGCGCTCGCAGACTTCAAGACGCTGCTGCAAGATAAGGGGCTCTACAAGCCGGGACCCCCGCCGTCGCACGATGATCCGACCTTGTTGTGCGTCCTTCCGGTGTCCCCCTGTTGACCAATCGCCCTGCGAAGTCTTCCGTTTGTCATCTTGCTAACCCGTTGCGCGCGACTCAGGCGATACCTCCGCGCACGCAAATGGGTGCCGCAGGACGCCTACGGCCAGTTCGCCGAGACAGAGAAGTTCCGGAATGCGAATGAGATCGACAAACTGTACGATACCATCGACATTGATTCGTACGAGGCTTCGAGGAAACTGGTACATCCACATCCCATCCGCTATCCACCCAAATAAATCTCTGTCAGACCGGTCTCTCACGATGTTTTCCCATGTAGTACCCGCGCTTCACTGGCCATCGCGACAAGCGGTACGTGTGCTCCCTACCTCTTCGGACATCTGGCCGGTACTGATGAGCTGTTGTTGTTGCGCTATGCAGGGGTATACCCATCTATGTCTTCCAGATCCGACATCTCGACTCCAAGGCCGTGTCCGACTACGAGAAGTCCACCGAAACAACCTACAGCCAGGCCAAGACGGACGGAAAGACGCCACCTAAGCTGTTGCGCCTGTTCGCCTTGTACGAAAACCTGACCAGATTCGTTCAGCCCTTGTCGTCCGAGTGCGTCGATCGCACACACCCCGAAACCCCCATCACTCTCAGCACCAACATCGTCGATATCTCGCATGTCAGCTTGCGCATGTTCTGGAATCTGAAGGCCCACATGCAGGCCGCCAGTCAGCTTGCTACCGCACATTACCCCGAAACTCTAGATCGTGAGCGTTCCCCGGAACTGAGCCATTCGTTGATGCTATCGGCGGCAAAGCTGCAGATGGATGGATGATTTGGAGGGTGCTAACACACATTTCCCTTAGGAATCTTTATCATTGGCGCCCCTTACTTCTTTTCGACCGTCTGGGGATGGATCAAGCGGTGGTTCGACCCCGTCACCGTGTCCAAGATCTTCATTCTGAGTGACCACGATGTGCTTCCCGTGTTGACGACGTTCATGGACATCGAGGATATCCCCAAGGTCTACGGTGGGAAACTCGAATGGAGCTTTTTCGACGAACCCGCCTACGACGACGAGATCAAGCGCATAGTGACGTGGGAGAACGGATATACCAATTTCCCTCCCGGGCCCTGCCATTGGCGACCTACCGAGGATGAAACGCGGCTGGAGTGTCTTGCGGTCGGCAGCAAGGGCGGCAAGGAGAGGAGAGAGGTTGTGTGTACTATACCGAGGGCATTCCCGCCCAAATCCGATACCACCACCGAAACTACCAACGAAGCCCCTGTCACAAACGGTGTGAAGGGGGAAGCCGCCGCGACAGAGACTGCGCCGCTACCTAGGGCGGACGGAGTCGAGGACACGACTGTCGAGTCTACTGCCGATGCTGTGGCAGGTCTCGTCATCACCGACGCCAAAGATTCTACAGAGCAACTTTCCGAGAAGATTGCTGCCGCCGCCGACGCGGCCACTGAAACAAAAGCGCATTGATTTGATTTGATTTCTTTTTTCGCATTTAGATGGAATATTATGTATAGAATGAAGGATTTGTTTTTTGCATCAGATGTCGGAGTAGATGACGACCATGGTCATATTTGGCGGATACAGTAACTTAACTGGTTTATTGGTCATCGGTTGGTATGCGCACGATGAAATAAGATTTATACATACATACCTACGCAAACACATACATAAGTACGGTTATATACTTTGCCGTGAACTTTCATCTCATGCTATTGGTATCGTATCTTAGTCTACTAATATATAGGTAACGCCAAACACCCCACAGAAAACATACGATATCACCCGTCTGTCTGTCTATCGTCTATGCTGTAGACTTCTAAATGTGACTCCCTGTTCTTGGATTCGGGGGTGAATGTCCCAACCAGCCAGTAACGCCAAGCTGTGCAAATCAAATGTCGTGTTTCCTTGTCTCTTCACCCAGAAATGTAGCCCAGGCCATGCGTAACGGAGGTGGCATGTTCGTATCAAGACCATCACATCCCTCGTCGTACGTCGTTCATTCATCAAAACGCCTTATTCCACCCCCCTCCTCCGCCTCCACTCCCGAATCCCACTCTCGACCTCATTCCACGTAACCCCATCTCGCACAAGCCACATAGTGACCCCCAAGCTCTCCGTATCGCGATTCCGACTCTCGTCGTCGAAGAACAGCATCTCAGCATACGGGATCCCCGTGCGCTTATGCAGAGACTCGAAATGCTTGACCTTGGAGGAAGGATAGATCTCCAGTCCCGCATCGAAGAAATCAATCGCCTTGCGCGTCTTCTCTTTACTCCCTGCTCCGCCTATACTCCCGCCATCCTCGCTCCCGAGCACGACGCTGGCAGGGGGTATGTACAGCAGCCGCAACATCTCCCGTCCTAAATCCGGCGCGTGCGTCCGGGAGGCGACGCCTAGTTTCATCCCTGCTATTGAGAGCCCGTGTAGGACTCCTGGTATGTCCCGGTAGAAGGCGAATGTCTCGCCTACTTTGTCTGTGCAGGCTGTGTGTGCTGCGTTTGGGCGCAGAGGTGCGTATACGTGTGTGTCTACCCAGAAGGGCCAGAGGGTATAGTCTAGGTCGAAGACTACGGCGCGCGGGAGGGGGCGGCCGTCTGTTAGGATCGCTGGGAGACTGGAGGGCGCTGTGGATGTTGAGGTTGAGGAGAGCGAGGTGCTCGTTGATTGTTTGGAGAGTTTGCGGGGCATTTTTGGAGGGGTATTTCGGAGGTTGCGCGGTTGCGGGTTTCGATTGTTGGGGTTCGATTTGATTCCAGGTCTATGGGAAAGAGATGAAATGATGAGGGGGGCCTTTTTTGTATTTTCGTTATATACGACTGAGCCTGGCGCTTCAACAGAACACCTGGTGAATAGTCTCATTTAGGTTATACGGCATGATGCTTTGTTCAGGGTAGAGGGGTCGTGGTCTGGCGCGCTAAATATTGCGCCGCTCGGCACGGCTCTGCTGTTAGTGGAGCTTACGGGCCGCAGAAAAGGGGCTAGCTGGGTACCTAGGTTGTAGATAGCGGCTTTGCTACTGCTATTAATAAAGAAAAGGGGGGAGAACGCCGGTTGACGTGAGTAAGTGAGGGAAGAACGATTTGCACTTTGGGATCAATTTAGAATTATAGAAGAGATGTACATTCATCGAGGTCTTTCTTTTTTCTCTCCTTCTATGGAACAGGTCTTCCATTCGTAATCTCAGGTTCAAAGTATTTTCAGTAACAGCAAATAAAATGGGCTGGCCTCATCAACACCCCTATATTAAGAATTCTGAGATGTACTCAAGAACTAGTGCAACTATTGACGAAAGACAACTGAAATTATAGCGACGGTAACAAAAAAGATCGAAAGTTGTGTAGAGTTTAACAACCAGCTATTGGAGGCTCCGTGACGTTCACGCCCCGTCGCGTCTGCCAAAGAGTCAGCAATCCTGACTGAGCTTGTTACCAAGACAGAGGTGCCGTGAGAGCTCAAGAATTGGGCGATGATGCTGTTTGTTCGCCATTTTCTACATCTGTGCCGCGGCTCCTCCGGTTCCTTGACCTCCAAAATCGCATCTTCTTCGCTACATTTCCAAAATAACTGCGGGTGTTCAGATTGGTTCCGTGACTTCTAGTCTCCTGCCCGTCCTCGTTGTTGGCAGAGTGCATCGGTGCCCTCTCAATACGAAGCTGGGCTGCCGACCCGCTGCGATTCTTTTTGGTGGACGTGGCGCGGTCTCCTTTCGATTTTGAACTCCTTTTGAGATTAGGAACCGGTATGCTGAGAAAGTACCAGCAAGCGAGCAATATCGCCACGGCGGTGACAGCTAGAGAAGCTATTTCTCCAGTTGCTAGGATGTCGTGAAAGGTTAGTGCCTATTATAGAATTTTGCACTTATATAACGCCTACCTATCCACTTCCCTATGTAATTGGTTGTATATTTGCCGTCATTTTGGTTCTGCGAGAACTGGGCGATTGGAAGTGCGAAGAGGCTAGTAAGAAATGACAGCGGCGCGAAGATAATGGTGATAACGGTGAATCCCACTATCGACGCACTCATAATAGTTGTGGTATGGGTCTCCTTCAAGGCAGCGTGCTTCTGCTTGAGGTCTAGCTGAATGAGAATGTACTTTTCTACGCGTGCTGCGTCTTGGTCAAGCTTCTCGAACCGTTTCCTGTATTTTGGGAATTGGTCCTGTGGCTTAGCGATCACTCCCCAAGCATCAGCTTCACGTCGCTGATCTTCATCACTTCCCTTGTAGCTCTTGTCTTCAAAGCTTAGCTTGAATCGCCCGTTTTCGCCGTCAGGCCAGAATTGAGGCCACGTCTTGTAAGTAAACTCCTTCCAGATTTCCTCTTGTTGAAAGAGAACTGTTTGCATCATCGCAATCTCTTCTCGAATATCGTTGATTTCGTGGAGGAATTTTCTCTCTTTTTCGATGCTAATATGAATAAATCTTGTTAGGCGAGTGTACTCGTTAACCGCCTCGGCAACAGCTGATATTGATTTGGAGAAAATGCTGAATATGGGTTCTGGCAGCCCTAGCATATTTGGTCGATCGAGATGATCAACAAGAGAGGATATCATTCGGCCCATATATTTATCAGGATCGCATTCCCCAAAAAACCGTGATAGATGCAAGGACGAATGGACCCAGTCTTCGCCAATTAGAATAAGGACAGACCCAACTCTCCAGCACCACAATTGTGGTACCGTTATCAACCTGAGTGGATAATCAGGTGCAATATCATGTGTTGGGATTTTCGGTCGCAATCCTTTCCCGTAGCGAGTGAGGACCTGGTCCTGGTTGCGCCGTTTCAATACTTCGATACTCGAAGCTGGATTGCAATATTCATCAAGAGTTACCACTACATCTGCGCCAAAGGTTATAGGGTCATGAGTCAAGCAGTATTTCAAGTCTTTAAAGGATTTTAGACTATCCGCCCAGCGATGTTCTAGGAAATCAATTTGGTTCGACGACAAGTACGGTATCTACAAAATATTAATTTCGAATCAAACTTCAAAGTCTCGGTTGGTAGAATCAACGTACAGCTAAACACATGACTTTCGCGCCAGATTTGCCTAGAGATTCAAATGTACACATGGCTTCTCTTACGCAGAGAGCGCTGTACGGCTCGCTGTGCTGAGTAAACCCGCTGTCAATCTTCTGTAAGAAAGTATGATAGTCGCAGGCTGACATTGCGGGGAGTTGTGCTTTTATCGATTCTAAGGCTGCCTGTTATTATATATGTCAGCCTATATTATGTGACTTTTAGAGATATCTCTAACAAATATGAGGGCCTGGAAGCACCGTTAGCTAACCATTGTTACTCCGAAGGTAGCTGTGAACTTACGCCTCCGCCCCAACTAAACCTCTTCTTACGGAGGTGGGACGAGGACGAATTGTGGTCGGCCATGAACCAGGTGCGCCCAATATAGTTCATATCACCAGGTCTCTCGATGATTTCTCTTTTCAAAAACATGCCAATCGCAGAAAGCCTTCGCCTGCTTATCGTGGTATCACATGCTACTTCCCAGGGTGTTTGTCCCCTCATGTTTTCCGCCTTACAATTAGCACCCTTGGATAGAAACAAGTCAACACATTGAGCATTGTCGGCAGCCGCCGCCAAATGAAGACACGTATCGCCATTCGACATTCTTTTTTCCAATTGGCTCCCGTCCACGTCGAGAAGATATTGTATTATCTCAAGCAAGTCGTTCCCGGGTTCGATACCGATGGCTCTATGAATCACAAGCTGACACAGCCAGGGATCGCCAACATGAAGGAGCGGATCAGCACCCACTTCGATAAGATAGCGTACGGTGTTCACTTGTCTCGCCTCAACGGCGGCACTTAGAGCCGAGTATTCATCCCATGGGCGCCGTTGAAAAGAAGTATTTACAAACTTCTTCTTATCATCCACACGCTCGACTATGTAACGAAGTATGTCGATATTTTTTAGACGAGCGGCGAGGGTTAATACGGATTCAGCGCATTCAGCGGATTCAGCCGGAGAAATAGATATATAATCCACAGATGCCCCTGAGTCAATTAAGATTTTGATAACCTCGGTATAACGACGTATTTCCTCTTCTATAGGTGTGAAATCAAGAGAGCCCTCCGACTCTGTATCCTTTAATCTCAGCTCCATTTTCAGAAGATAGTCCAAGGTCTTAAGTAGAGGAGTGTAGCCAAAATTATCTCTTGCGTCAATAGGTGCCCCTGCATCCAATAAATGCCGTACGATTTTGCCGTTGCCAAAAATCGCAGCATTCTCTAGAGGTGAGTACGAGCCGTCAGGATGTACGGAGGCTCCTACGTTGATGAGAATTTCAACAATATCAGGTTTGCATTGAGCAATAGCCATTTCAAGCCCGGACTTCAGGTCGGCCGTGAGCCGTGTTGCGTCGGTGAGTAGAGCTCGAACGCCTTCAGTATCTCCATTTTTTATGAGGCTTTCTAGCCCGGGTTCGTGAGTCGATTCTAGGGACTTAGAGGGTTTGGCTTCAATGGGCGGTGAGTCCATGCCTATTTTGCGTGACTGTAAGTCCTGGCACAAATCTCGCAGTATATGTCTTGAATAAGCGACGAGGTGATTGAGGACGAAAGACTGGATTTGCCGTGAGTTTGCTACTTAGTGTGAATAATATTCTCACGAGTGATGAGTAGGAATTTATAGAAAGCCGAAGTGACTCGAAATTCGCGTACCCAACGTAATCTAGGATTGCTCGATGTGCCGTTGCGAGAGGAAGAAATCAGACAAGTAGAGGGTCATTTGCGGCTTGGTGTGCTTTTGAACGTCTCGGACAGTGATGGAGACGGCCTCGTCCAGTCATCTCTAAGGTAGGAGGGGTTGATTACCTGGTCCATATGGGTGGTAGGCTTAAAAAGACCCCTCACTCAGTGCTACCTATATGGCATAGCCAGGTTGCATTCTCAGGCGTTATAGTTTATTTTTTCATTTACCGTTTGCGAGTGATGTCAATAGCAGTTTCAGCTTTCAGCTGCGGAGAGACCTTCCTCTTGCTTGGGTGCAATGATGCGAGCGGCGAGACCAAAGAAGAAAATGCAGATGCAGTGGCGGTAGGCTGACCCGATGTGCTAGCACGACATTCAGACTTGAACGATTTTGGATGAACGTATGCCGCACACATTTTGCATGTGGCATCATATTTAGGACTGAGAGAACAGGCTGTATTACGGATTCAGTACATAAAAAAACCTGGGGACAACTTGGGAACAGTCACAAATTACTTCAGCCTCGAACATTCTAAGTTGCGCAGCCTGCACACTTGTTATCCCCAGCCGGTCGTGGACTATATCGTACTGCCAACCTCGAAGGCAGTGCGGCGGGTCCATCAAACGTGGGTTCGAAGGGCGCCGCTATAGAATAAGTAATCTTTCGAAGCCAGCTTCCAATTGCGACGGACAGGTTAATGTGACATCCGAAAACAACACAGATGTCCGCGATGTATTCGAAAAGAGGGTGAGGACCAAACAAAATTAAATTCGCCAAAAATAGGCTTCATTGAAACTAAACTGCTCTGTAGGATGGCAAAACTTTGTCTCCCGTGATCTGTAGGCTCGAGCAACATTTATCGAGATCCGCTCTCATGATGCATGACCAGGGTATTTGGATTAATTCGGAATGATAGACTGAGAGCAAAACACGAATCTAACCAACTTGAAGAATGAGTAGTATCCCCAGGACCTCACCCGTTCAGCACCATGTCTCCCGGTGGTTATGCTGTGGAACTGGATAATTCCTCTCTGTGACATGAAGACGGGGGTTATTCCGATCATAATGATCCCTTGGAAGCGTTCCTGATCCTAGGAGTCCTCTAAAATAGTTGCAGTAGCATAGGTATTGGAGATCAAAAGGCTCTAGTCTAATTGTCAAGATACTGCCCACAAAATAGCGATCTGTAACAAATTGAACCAATTCTATAGGAAAACACACTGTGGGAGATAAAGTCGGAAGGGCGAAATCAGGTTCATCTAGAGGGTATGCAGTTATCAATACTGTGCCGAGAAATTTGAGATACTTTGCATAGAGGCTCGGACTCCGCCACGTCCGGTTCCGACGTCAGTGATATAACAGCTGCATATGCTCCCCGACCACTCGGATCGGGATTTTGCTTATGTCTCACTCCTACTTAGATTATCCCATATGTCATTGTGGGCCAGACATTTGTAAGAGATACCTCGCTACATCTCTGGCGTCACGAATTCAGTCACCTATTTCCAATTGACTTCGTATTTCTTGTTATGCTAGGCGATTCTTAGAGGAGTCCTACTTTTACCCAGACCGTCAAAACAGAAGACAAGATAGAAGCGGAATAGCATTGAAAATCCATAAACAGTCATGACAATAGCCTCCCGCAAGATCCAACTCGTGCGGATAGCACATGTGTACTACAAGTACCCAGAGCTAGAAAAGGCAAAACAGTTCCTGCTAGACTTCGGCTTCACCGAGGTAAAAAGCGTGAGAAACAACAGCGACGGGGAGGCCGAGAAGATCTACTTCCGCGGCTACGGCGCCGAACCTTGGGTCCTCTGTGCCGTCAAGTCCAATAACGACAAGCCTGAATTCGGGGGCGCCGCTTTCGTCGTCGAGTCCGAAGAGGATCTGTACATTGCCGCAGACACACTTCCCGGGTCTTCGGGCGTACATGAGCTAGTAGATGCGCCTGGTGGTGGACGATGCGTGACTTTCTATGACCCTGTTGATGGATGGCCGATGCATCTTGTCCATGGACAGACCGGTGTCGAGATGCTGGATATCTCTTTGCCACATGCACCCGTCAATTATGTGAGCTATACACACGCTTGCTTTCTTCCGGTTTCAGTCCTCTCTTTAGAGTAAATCTCTGATTGTTTTCTTTCTAAACATGGAGTTTCGGCGCTAGCTTCTGATAGATTGAGTGACTAACTAACTACTGCTGCTCGCCTCTCATATAGCCAACAGAGAAAAACCGGCCGGCCGGCAAATTTCAGAGATTCACGAAGCGTCCGGCGCCGGTACACAAGCTAGGCCACTTCGGCGTGCGCACAACGAGCTTTCCGAAAGCTCACGAGTTCTGGAGTGCTCGATTTAATTTCTTCGCAAGCGATGTAAGAGAAGAAACCCAAACCCTCTAGCCCTTTTCTCCCAAAATCTTACCCGTCTCCTTCCTTGTCCTGTCTGCGTTTCGACACGTCAAACTGCGATACTTCCAAGTTGAGGATATTTTGAAACTTACGACATGTGAATAAAGATTGTTCACGACGCGGACAAAATCGACCGCACTGTCTTCTACCGTCTCGACAGAGGGAAAGAGGAAGTAGACCATCACGTATTCTTTTTCGCTGAGGGGCCGTCCTACAAGGTCCATCACTCATCGTTTGAGACACACGACTTCGACACTCAGGTCTTAGGCCATGATTGGTTACGCGAGAAAGGTCATAAGAACTGTTGGGGCGTTGGACGCCATGTCATGGGAAGTCAGATTTTCGACTATTGGTGAGCCCGGATTCTCTTTGCTTCTTTACCTTGGTTTGGCCGCCTCTTATTAAGTAACGAGAGACGCCAAAGTAGACAAGCCGGTAATAGTGAACTAACTTGGACTAAAAACTTGAAAAGGTTTGATCCGAGTGGGTTCATCTTTGAACATTACGTCGACGGGGATCTGTTGACTGCCGACGAGCCGACGCATCGCTCACAAGCCGGGCCAGGAAGCCTTCACGTTTGGGGTACGTAAGACTACTCAAAAAACATATATAAATCTCATGCGAAAGAACTAGAGTGAGCTAATGCGCATTAGGACCTGACGTCCCGAGCTCGTTCTTAGAATAAATACCATGATGTGACTGAGAGGGCAAGGGTAGATAAGCGATCCGACCTAGTCTTGTATAGAACAGAAACATGGAAACTCATCTACATCATACTGTGATTGGGCTAAGCCTTTCTACGCACGTGGATCGCTGCGTATGGTTTGGGTGTGATCCATGTCCATTTTTGTTGAGTGTGTTTATTGTCAATCCGTCGTCGTTTCGAGCTGGTCAATTCATTCCTCTGTAGAGAGACGGATGTAATCATCACAGCATATCGTTTCTTTATATAGTAGTAGGCTCCATTCACTGTAAAATGCATGACGATTAGCCATACTGCGGCTCCAGTTCCTGGGGAAGTTAGTATTGCAACAATACAGTTTCAACGGTTCATGCGAGTGCTGACATACCAGGGGGTAAACTGAGACGAAATGAATTTGACTTGTTTTGTATGAGAGAAGGTAGCTTCTGCGGCAGATACCGAGTTTCAAAGTCATATACTCCGACATGTTGCCCCAATGTGACAAAGGGGCATGAGATCACTGATGACAATCTGGACTCTCTTGAGACTCGATTCATTCAAATCAATCAGAGTCGTCCCCGATGAGTCAGCAAATATATCCATAACAATATTCAATTTGCCGAGTACCAGTCTTTTCAAGGCACTTCGAAGATACATTTACTTGACGCGTACGATGTGAGAAAATCCTTTTCACCAATACTGTGCTTGAGAAGCGTAGCTTGGCTCCGTAAGCCCATACCGCCTAGTTAACGCATTCGTTTTATTCTGTCACTTCAATCTTCCACCTCCCACCAAGAAGTCTCACCGCTACTAGGCAGCGCGTGGGCCGTGTTGTCGAATCATACAAAGTGGCGTACCAGGAAGGCTTGGCCAGACTTGGCGGTGGCAGCCATTGAAGACCGGTTTCGAAGTCGGGCACACCTGGCTCGGTCCCGAGTCAACACTCATGCTCCCTAATATAATTGTGCATTTAAACTTGCGCATACATCCTGAGTGAACAGACTGTTTTTATATGCGCCGATAGGATGGTAGATCCCGAACACACTGATAATAACTAACCAGAAGGCCATAATTATACACAAACTACTCGCCTCAATTCACCTTCAATCATCTATAAACTTGCAAATATTTCCTCCTAGCCGATACACCTAACCACTGTCGTCATATGATGGTTAGCTGCTTGAGGATAGTAGAGTTCATGGCCTCACGCTTTTCAACATGAAAAAGACAGCATCATGGCCTAAACAGGCAGCTGAAGCCAGTATTTTCTCCCCCGTCTATTGATTCGCCCCGAGGACCAGGAGGTAGGGTTGTGCCAATCCAACAGGATCTGACCTCTTTTTTCCATAAACGGAAGCTCCTGCACAGGCCTATCTTCTTCTTTTTCTCCAGTCGCAGGCTTTCTGCATTACAGAGCGTTTGCGACTTGTAGCCTATCTTGAGATACTCTGTTCGACCTACATGAAACTTAAGTGTCAGGAATGGACATACTCGCAAGCAGCCCATAGCTACTATATGGTGAAATCTCTGCTATAATATACAAACACTCTCTTTGCCATTCAGCCTTGCCCCCCTCTCCTCCTCCTCCTTTATTAAAGGCATGTCTTAATGCAAGACTTTCGTTAATAAGTTAGACTAACTCTATTATAGGTTCTTGTCATAACGTAGCCTTCGGTCACGACAATCGGAGCGGTCACTATTATTAGTAACCCAGCAACCTGGGTGAATGCTACGCTACCGAGCAATCAGAAAATCTACGATAAGCAATGGCGTTTTGATCTTACGTGTTGTTGCGTAGCCTTGTTCGGCTCCTTTCTATGAGACTGAACAACCCTGGTTATATCATAGCTGTGATATCCCCTGAGTTTAGGGTCAGCCGCACCCCCCAAAATTTGTGTTCTAACTCGAGGAGCCACCTAATGACTTATTTGAGCGAGGTTTCTGCCGTGTCTGGAGGCCTACAGCAAGCAGGTATCAAGTTTTCTAAGTAGTATAAAACATTGAATTCTCAGCATGCCTCTCATATAACCTACCCTTTAATTTTCTCTTTTTATTCTGTATCAACAAAAACTTCTGCTTCACTTCAGTAGCTTTACCTATCCACCATGGTCTCAAGTTGCGAGGTCTGTGAAAAAGAGGAAGGGTTGGACTTCTGCTCCGGCTGCAATGAATACTACTGCAATACTTGCTGGGAGAAGCGCCGGGCGCACCGAGATGGAAAGCAGCTTGGGCCAGGTGGCATACCCCACGAGCGAGTAAGTCCCGAGATTGTCAAAAGGGTTGATGCCTGTGTAATAGGGCCAGTGAATGAGCGAGAAGAAAGAGAACAACATGAAGATGATCAAGACACGACTTGGTTTGGTCTTGATCGAGACTCAGGAGGCGACCCTGTTCTATCTGAATACAGGCGTTATGCCTCAATCATGATGTCTAATACTGCTGAGGTATCGACTGTACAATACCCTGGACTCGTTTCTTTCGTGGGACAGACAAACGCCGGCAAAAGCACTCTCATACGCCTGCTTATTAACCGGGCCGAGCAACAAGACAGCCTGGCCGGACTCGCCGCACCCGTAGTGGGACGTGGTGACTGCGAGCTGCCCACGTCGGCTGACGTGCACCTATACGCTGACCCAGAAAGCTTCTCAACCGAACAGCCCATTCTTTTTGCCGACTGTGAAGGGTTTGAAGGGGGCGAGCGGGACCCGGTCGCCTCTGGCAGCAGCCCTGTCCAAAGCCAATCGCCTTCTCGTATCCAGCGAAAGGCTCTTCCAGTCGCCGGTAGCACATTTAAGGGTACTTCTCTCCGCCGTCGAATCTTTCCCGGCACAAAAAGGGCACTAGCATGGGCACGAAGAGATGCTCCCGATCATGAAAAGACCAGTAAGAGACAATACGCCGTCACTGAAATGTATCCTCGGATCTTCTACGCGTTCTCCGACGTAATTGTATTCGTATTGAACAACCCAAAGTGAGCTCATCCACATCAATATTTTCAGAAGAGTAGCTTGTCTTCCAGTGGAGTTCTAATGACTAATGATTCTCTATTTAGAACTATGGAAGATGTAGTTGAGAAACTGCTCGCCTGGGCTGACGCCAACCATTCAAAGTCAATCAACTTGCCCACCAAACCCCATGCCATCATCCTGTTGAACAAGTGTTCCAACTCAACCCCCGACGCGATGTGGAATACTCTCGAAGCTACAGATCAGCTATACAGCTCTATGAATTCTCAAATTCAGAAAAACAATACCTTCCAGGCATATGTGAAGAAATGGGAGTCCGCAAAGCAGCGCATCTCAGATATGGAGGAGCTGTTTCGGTGCTACTATTCTAAGGTTCATGTCATCCGGATTCCGGACAAGAGCCGTTACACCCTCCTTGAGAAACAGAGCGAGGAGCTTTACCGCATCATTCGCACTTGCTGCTCAAAGTCTTTTATGAAGAAGAAAGAGTCTCGAATGCTTCCCGACGCGGATGAATTCGGAATTTACATGTCGCTGGCGTTTGATCATTTTTCACAAACACTCGAGGAGCCGTTTGATTACGTGAAGGCGTCTCTGAGATACCAGCCACCCCCTCAGACAATAGCAGACAAGTTGTACGCCTTCGCACGACTAGTGGCCCGGAGGCTCGGTATTGAGGGAGAAATCCAAACTTTATTCGCCAAGCTAATCGACATGGTGGCTTCGTGCTTTATGCTAGACGCAGCGCGAAAGCGTCGATTTGGTGAGTCTGCAACTGACCGTCTTAATGTGATGGATGCTTATTATTCGCAAAAGGCCAGCCGGAAGATTGGTTTAAAGCCAAGACTGGCTCTATGCAGGGAGGATCGTCATTTGAGGAGCAATGCAAGTTGGCCGTTGGAAGGTATCTTGACCGAGAAGTCCCTTGCGAATTTCACATCGAGCCACGCAATAAATTCACGCCGGGCTTTACCTGTCGGCAGAAGAAGCTGACCCACGGTGATTTGCATCGTGCATCAAACAAATTCGTACTCCAGGAGCATTGGGGACCGTTTGCGACTAAATTTGAGCCCGACAAATATGACTGGCCAGGCAGAGTTTTAAAGAATATGGAAAGAATGCAAAGGGAAGGCCTCTGGCACAACAATACCGATTCAAGACAAGAGCGAGTTCAGGCACATCGCACGATAGTACAAAGATTCTATAAGGGCTTCAATGATGGCCTGGGGGTGTTCAGCAACTCGATATGCCTCTGCTGTCTATCGAACCCTCCGGACCACCAATTGTCCTGCGGTCATGTTATATGCCTCGAATGTGCCAAGGACTTTGGCAGCCCTGATGGTCATCTGAGACTTGAGATTAATGTCTGCCCAATGCACGATCTTCCCTTGCGGAATCAATTGACTAGCCAACCGACAACTATTGCAATCCAACCCCCAGACTCTGGTCTTAGAGTCCTGGTGTTGGATGGGTAAGAAAGCTTTCAACCAAGCGTGCCATCGAGGCAAAGCTGACGACTTTTTTTAGGGGTGGTGTTCGAGGAATCGTAGAGCTGTGTGTGCTCAGAGTCTTGGAAAGTCGTCTAGGTCTCCCGCTGAACCATTTTTTTGATCTCGTCGTAGGCACAAGGTAAGCTCATTGATCCCCAAAAACTACATCAAGAAGCGAGAGATGATTGTGCTTATGCATATCCGTATCAGCACTGGTGGGATAATATCCCTTGGGTTCGGACATGAACTGTGGTCTGTCGAGGAATGCATTGAGCGTTTCAAAGCCGTTGTCGGCGAGGCTTTCACCCCTCGGAAAGGTCAGGTCCAGGGTTTCCATCACATACAGCTGCTCATCCAGGGAAGCAAGTATGAAACGAAGCCGATGGAAAATGCGCTGCAGTCCTCATTCGGGGACGGGAATTTATTTGGCGATCGACAGAAAAATGGTAGGCAGCGCCTCAAGGTAGCCGTGGCAACCGTTTCGGAAGCTGGCACGAGGGCATTGGTGCTATCTAACTATAATACCACTGATGATACCGGGTCTCCTGCATCCAGCGAGCAATCCAAGCCGAGCTATCAACGTTACAGGCCAACGCGGCCGGAGGATGAGCTTAAAGTTTGGGAAGCGTAAGAAATGAGCCTATGAAGCCCCTTTTCCGGCTTGTGTCGTTAACCATTTACCCTTACAGAGCACGTGCAACTTCGGCAGCGCCAGGTTTCTTCAAGTCGTTTTTCAAGGCGCGTTCCTCAGATGTCGACTCTGAGGTGTTTCCGGAAATGATGGACGGGGCCATGTTACACAATAATCCGATTGTTCTAGCCATTGAAGAAGCCCGTAGGCTGGCTCACCTTCAAGGCCAAAGACAAATTCCGGATTTGGTTCTGTCAGTTGGCACGGGTCTTCCCAAGTATCGATCGACTCAAGAAGACTTTCCCAATTCGGCTGGCGAGCAGGATATAGCTGTCAGAAGGGGAAAGATCCGTCGGAAGACTCCGTTTATCAGGACTTTATTCACCATGATCAGCTATCAGATCCAGATAAATTTAGACTCGGAGCGAAGATGGGTGGGATGGAGCGAGCCTCTCCTGCGTGACCCCCAGTGGAAAGAACGCTTGTACCGCCTCAATCCCGACCTTGGCGAAGAGCCACCAGCAATGGACGACGTCAAGAAGATCAAATCTCTTAGTAACAATGTGGCAGGCTGGATCGAGAATCACGCCGAGGTCCAGGAGAAGATTAACGAGGTCGCCTGCTCGCTAGTCGCGAGCTCGTTCTACTTGGAGCTCGTTGGGAAGCCAGTAAAAGCACAAGATTCCTCTATCCAGCTCTCTGGGTTTATCCGTTGCCGCATCCCGCACGAAATCCAGGAAAGAAGAGCATTAGGCGCATTCCTCGCCTCGTGTCATAGTCCTGTGACTTTGGTGATCAAAAGTTCAGCTGACGGGCCAGATGGCAATGATGGGCCTGAGGATCTGCAAATAGAGGTACCAGTCGTCGATTTACGCGAGCGTGGTGTATACGAGGATATTTCCGTCACTTTCACTATCGGTAGCGAAACTACCAAGACTACGATATCTCTAGACCTTTGTGGGATCTGCAGGAATAGGCGGATATTCAACATCAGCGGGTTTCCACGGCAATTAGTGCAAGATGGTATCCGGCGGGGATCGCCAGGGCTATGAACGGATTGCGGCAAAGTCAAACCCTCAATAGTGGTGTAGAGTCTGTTCAGGTAACTTTTCTAGAGGCTTTCGTTTAGTTGATCGAATTATGTGCCATAGAGGTGGATAGGGGGCTATGAAGACAATTTGTCACACCCCAAATACATGAGCCTTGCCGCCACGGGAGACGTAGACGATTATACCTATGATTCAAGGTCCGTATTAGCATATTTTCGCCGGTACCATCGAAGAGAGCGCGATAAACACACAATCCAATTCATTTCAACATTCCCGAATTTCAGTGAAAGCTACCTCCAGCCTTTTTTTTTTTTTTCTTCTTCTGCAGACGTGATAGGGCAGGACATTATCATATTAGGCTGATTGCGGGGACTTTTAGTCGTGCATTTTGAGGATTTAAAGGCGAGTAAAGATTATGTGAGGCAGGCAAGATTTAATAGGAAACGATGTTGCAGTATAGAAAGGTTGACTGGCGAGGGGTGAAGGTTGGGCAATCACAGAAAAAGGGGCACTTCACGCCTGAAGCCTTAGACCCAAACTAGGGTCTACAATAATATCGCATAGTCATTCGACGGAACTCAATTCAACATGTTGGAACGCCCGACTAAGGAGATAAATACTATATACCTATGGAACATAATATATAATTATTATAATTAATTTATTGTTTTCTATTCACTGTTGTTGCTAACACTCAAAACGACGTCTTGTACTTACATAATGCTGCTTTATGCAAAGGAGCCGTAGTACGTAAATGTGCATATATGCATTTATTCAACTTCCTCCTCCGGTTATATGCTTATCGGATGTGGTCACTACTGACCGCCAAAAAGTCGACATGAAGCGCCGGGAATTCTGCCGTCTGTCGCAGAACTTCCCCTCGGACAAGCCTTCACGCCGGAAATCCACGACAATGTCTGACGGTCTGCTCCTGAACTTTGATCTTAGCGATCAGCCTCTGAAACGTCAGGTGAAGTACACCGGCGGTCGCTGGAGGGATCGAGTCAGCGCGCAACGAACTGCTAAGAGGAATGGAGATGGCCAGTCAACGGGCACCAATGCCACCCCGCTGCCAACGAACCGACGACATGGGAATCCCCCGCGACCCGACGACGACATCGGAGACGGCAGACCGGCCAAGCGACAGCGCATTCAGGATGGCTCCCGTAATGAGCAGCGGCCTGACGTCTCATCAAGGTCACTGTCCTACATGACTGGCAAGCTGCCGCCAGGAAGCATCAATGCCGGGCCAAGGAGTACGAACCAGGGCAATCACAACACCAACAAACCTGGTGGCGTAACCTCGAGACTGTTCACGTCCAACCCGACCCCGAAAACTGTATTTGAAGATGCTGTCGAACCTGCTGAGGATGCCGAGCCCGCGAAGCCCTCTAATGCTCCCCTGTCCGACGAGGCAGAGAACTTCCATGCTCTCGGCCTGTCACGACGCATCGCCCAGCATCTCTCTACCAAGCTCGAGATGAAGGCGCCCACATCTATACAAAAGAACACGATACCGTTGCTCGTAAAAGAAGATAGCGACGCTTTCCTCCAGGCCCAAACCGGCTCCGGTAAAACACTGGCCTACCTTCTCCCCATCGTGCAACGAATAATGGCCATGAGTCAGCATGAGGATGGGTCGACTACTGGCGTCCAGATCCATCGTGATTCCGGACTATTTGCTATCATTCTCGCTCCCACGCGAGAGCTCTGCAAACAGATTGCAACCGTGCTCGAAAAGGTACTGCGCTGTGCGCCGTGGATAGTTAGTACCACTGTGATTGGAGGTGAAAGCAAGAAATCAGAGAAAGCCCGGCTTCGGAAAGGCGTCAACATATTGGTTGCGACACCCGGTCGTCTGGCGGACCACTTGGACAACACCAAGGTGCTCGATGTTGGCACCGTCAGATGGCTGGTGCTGGATGAAGGTGATAGACTGATGGAGATGGGCTTTGAGGACGAGCTGAAAAGCATTGTTAGTAAGATACGCAAGGAAGAATTGAAGAGCGCGAACAAGGATGCCGTGAAATTCGATAAGCTGCCACAGCGACGGGTCACAGTTCTCTGCTCCGCCACTATGAAGAGGAATGTCCAGAAATTAGGCGAAATCAGTCTACAAGATGCCGTTCACATTACCGGGACCGCACCGGAAAACGGCGGGGAAACAACAGGGGAGATTGACGAGGCCGTGTTCGCTGCACCTTCACAACTCAAGCAAACATATCTCATCGTCCCAGCGAAATTGCGACTAGTCACGTTGATCGCGCTCTTGAAATCGTCGTTTGCTCGTAAGGGGTCTGTTATGAAAGCTATCATATTTATATCCTGTGCCGATTCGGTTGACTTTCATTTTGACCTCCTTCGAAATGCAAACACCCGGCCAGCGTCGGAAGCATCAATAACAGACAATACTGTCGCCGACGCCGCTTACATCACGTCACCGGCAAACACGACAGTTGCGCTGCTCAAGCTACACGGATCTCTGCCACAGCCTGTGCGCACGGCCACGCTCAACTCGTTCCGCACATCCACTGACCCTTGCGTCCTGATTACTACCGACATTGCATCGCGTGGTCTTGATGTTCCTGCTGTCGATCTCGTCATCGAGTATGACGCAGCATTCAGCGTTGACGACCATACACACCGCATCGGAAGAACAGCTCGTGCAGGTCGGCCGGGCAAAGCAGTGCTCTTCATTCAGCCAGGCTGCGAGGAGGGATACATTGATCTTCTCAATTCAACAGGGGCGTCGGTTGCGCCGCAGTCCTACGAGTCTACCCTTCAGAAGGGATTCTTCACACTCATCACCCTACCGAAGTCGGATAAAGAGACGGACCCTACCACACTTGTATCCGAGAGGCAAACACCCAATTCCCGCGCCGAGGCGTTGCAACTCCATATTGAACAGCGTCTCCTTGCAACAGAGAAGGAGGGCAGCAATAACAAACTGCTGGACTCGGCTCGCCAAGCATTCCGTTCTCATATCCGTGCTTACGCTACTCACGTGCGCGACGAGCGCAAATACTTCGACATCACTCAACTTCATTTGGGTCACACAGCCAAGAGCTACGGCCTGCGGGAGGCGCCAGGAGGGATTGGTGGTGGGCCATCGAGGAGGACGTTTAGGGCAGGACAGAACAAAGGCGGAGAGCAAAAGGGCGACGACAGCAGTAAGGTTTCGAGCAACAGGAGAGGTGATGATGATGATATACCGGCTGTTGATGATGCTGCAGCGATTCGGATGCGTATGAAGATGAAGGAAGTGATGAACGTGGCCAGCGAATTCAATATTGGTTAATTCAGGAATAATGATAGAATTAAAAGCTACGGCTTAATTATAATTATCATGATTAAACATTACTGCCGCTCTACTTGGGCTGGAGAAGTGAACATGGGTTGTGCAAGCACTCATCCACCCCTCCCGGTGGCTGGGATACCTAACGTGGCCCACTGGTTCTGGTAAGGCGGATGGCCCAGTTTGCGGGTAGCAGATCCATGTCATTCTAAGGTACATACACAGTAGTATGACCTAACTAGACTGGAGTTATCGATACCGGGCGGCCCAACTCAGCTCATGTAACACCCAAACAATTGTGATTGCTCACGAGCTTGAAGTTGATACTCGTCACACTCTATGTTGTGTAAAAAGAAGGTTGGGGACGCCATTGCACCTACACGCATGATCACGAACTGTTCCGCATCATAATCCATCCACCGGCTCTTCCGTGGCGCACAAGGAGTCTTATCGGTTGTCTGCTGACAGATGCGCAAAGCCAGCCGACTGCACTTCCGGAGCAGAAGAAGACGAACAGTCACAACGATAGCTTCAGAATTCACAGCAATCACAACAGCCACAGCGACAATAACAAGCAAACAAGAAGAGGAGGTGCCATCTCTACCGACAGCATTGCCTGTCTTGCCTCATGCAGACCTTCGACCATGATGCGCCGACCGAACGCGTTTCCACGCCTCCATTGGCAGCCTCCGCCCTGAAGTCGCCCCGAGCCCGACAGTCCCTGGGCGATTCGCTGCCGCTCTCCCAGTCCGAACTCACGCTTCCCTACCGACGATCTCATCCCTCAGCCGCCTCTCTCTACGCCTCCACCTTCTCCCCTCCCGGTTCCCGCTCCCAGTCCCCCAGCGGCAGACCGCTCTCCACCCGCACCACCAGCGGCTCCGTCTTTGGTGCGAACCCCAACAATGGCCTGGCCTTGGCTGCCGGCGTCGGCGTCGGCGATAGCCCTGGCGATCCCTTGAATCTCATTCTCCGCGCCTTTGTACCGCACGTCGCCATCTACACCTCCGAAGACACCGACGTCCTACTGAAGGAAAAGGGGTTCGACCGCGGGCTGTGGGAACTGCTGCGGCCCTTTGGTGAGCGCATCCAGGGCAAGGTCATCATACGGGACAGCAATGGTTCGAGTCGCACCTACGAAGACTATTCACTACATTTCACCCGCTTTGGCGACGGCATAGCTCATCCCGAACCACCCACCACCGGCCTCAAGAACCCTCAACCTTCGAGAGCCAACGGGGTTTCGGAAAAGCCGAGCGAGCCTGCACGCTCTCCCAAGGCAGGGCCTGCCATTGCGGAGGTCGAGGCCGTGGTAGATCGGCATCTCAGCTACGCAGAAGAGTCATTCTTCGGTGGGCCACATAGTCCTACGAGCCATGGGTTTGGTACAGATGCACCCTCGCCATACTACGCCCTGTATCTCCGCAGACTTCTCTCCGGCCTGCCCTTGACACCCCACGAGACATTTGCACACCCGGTAGCCTGTGTTACGGCGATAAGTTCGCGGAATCAAGCGCCGATCGACACGTTGAGGCGTCTGTATACGGAATCAAGCACGGGGGATAAACGATTACCGAGCTGGGTCGATGGGGAGTTCTTACGATACTACGTCCTCGTCCATGATGAGGAAAAGGATGACATAACGAGGTCCATGTCACTGTTTGATCAGATGAAGCGCAACCTTGGTCTTCATTGTCACCTACTTCGTATAAGAGGCAGTCGGAGCTTAGTCACTGATGACGACAGTATACCGCTTCCCAGATGCGAGTGGATGTCAGCCGCAGAAGAGCTGGCAGACCTCAGGGAGAGCGAAGACCAAGATGGTTACGAGGACCCTACAAAATACATATTTGAATCCGACGCGACGGCGATACGCAGCTTTGTTCGAGAGATGGTGACACAATCCATTATACCTACGATGGAGCGCCATGTTTCCGTCTGGAATGACCAGGTGGCTTCGCGACGAAGAGGTATAGCCGGGAAGTTCGTTGGCCTGACCCGTCGCTGGGGGTTCGGTAGCAATTCGCGGTCGTCCGTCATCGGCACCAATTCCGGGAGCAATTATGACTCTCTGGGCTTCTATCGATCCGACACACCCGAGGCCATCATGCGAAAGCTGGCCGATTACGCATTCATGCTCCGCGACTGGAAGTTGGCCTACTCGACCTACGATATTCTACGGGGCGACTTTAACAACGACAAAGCATGGCGGTATCACGCCGCCGCCAATGAGATGGCCAGTCTCAGTCTCCTCATCATGCCTCAGAATCTCTCGTCTAAGACGCGAGCAGAGACCATCGACGCCATGTTGGAGGCAGCTTACTATTCCTATCTCACTAGGTGTAGCGCGCCGTACGGGGCATTACGATGCCTCGCCCTCGGACTGGAACTCCTCAGGTTACGGGGCGGCTCTAGTATTGATGATGCTGTCAGATGGGGCATGCGTCTTCTCGAGAGCAAGATATTAGGTCCGGTAGGGGACGCCCTGATCAAGGAGCGCTTGGCGGTGTGCTACGCATCTAAGGAAGACATAGGCACGCAGAGATGGGGAAGCAGACGGCGCAAATCCGCCTCGTGGAGCGTCCTCGGGGCCGAGACATGGCTCGCACAGTCGAAGTTCGTCCAGGCGCAACGATGCCTGAACGAGGCGAGGAAGACATACTCGGACCTACCGACGGACCACGGCATCGATAAATTTCAGCACGCCAGTGCATTTATCCTCAGTATCGGGCAGAGACTGAATGAGAATATGCAGAGTGCCGATCAAGAGAACGAAGAAGAGACGAGCAGCGAGGAAAGCGAAAGCGTGGATGAGGAGAGCGAGGCGCTCGGCGATAACCGGCGGAGAGCCGGGTCCGGCGCGGCGAAGCTTGAGACGGCGCCTTTACAGGCCCGGATAGGGGCAGGGGCCACCGAGGAAGAAGAGGAAAGCGAGAGTGAGGAGAGTAGCGAGGAGGATGAGGAAGATGAGGAGACGGAGCGAGAAGGGGATTCTGGCGAGGCTAAGGATGACTTTGGCTAGACTACGTTTTGCATGGATAGACGGACGTTGGGTTTATCATATGTCGGTTAGTTAATGTCTTAATTATTATACATGCATACATTAGATCATGAGCAAGCCGTTAGTGCATTTTTTTGTTTTGTTTCTTGTGTATTATAGTCCTTCGTATAATTTGATTTACGGTTTCTATGTGTTGTTTCACCTTGATTGTGGTATCTATTTATACCAGGTGGTAGGTTGAGAATGCGATGAGTTTATGTAGTGTAGATGGTGAAGCTATTGGCAGTATGACTGTCTTCGCTCTGTATAGGTGCCTTACTTACTTAACCTACAATACCTACTCATCTTCATCTACCGGCATCTTATCTGCTACAAAGTCACCCCGTTACATACAAAACGTTTTGTTAGTTCTTGGTAAGCCGCCTTCGGGAAGTAGGTATTCCCAACCTTCGGTCTCGAGACCTTGCTTCACCTTACGTTACTTACCTACCTCTTACTGACGTTGCTATTATTACTCACCCTGCTTATTTACCTCGCCATCACGAGTTCATAACGAGTGACCACTGATTAAAGAAGGAATGAGCCGGAAGAGGATTGTAAAGGGACAGTGAAAGTGAGAGTGACGTCAGCCGTAAGCAGAGCGCTGAATCCCCGATGGCGATGTTTTCCGGAGCCTCGGTTCGGCGAAAAGAAGTACTTGCTATATTCTTCCAGTGGTGATGATGGTGGTGGTGGTGGTGGTGGCATGCATGTATGCACGCTTGAATGACGTAGAGATGATTAGGTATTGTTTACATAGCAACCAGTTGGCTACTACATACCTAAGGTAGCTTCACCGATCGGTAACTACCTACTAAACTAGCTGAAACAGTACGCCTGGAATTACAGCAACCTGGTTTTGGGCGATGTTTGCATGTGCAGCATGGTTTCAGATATTGATGTTCCCGTAGGTACCGTACTATATTGTACCTACTGTAAGTCATTATATTACGTGTACTAACATCACCACACTACCTTATATACGAACTATCCATCTACTCAATACAGCTAGCCGCTGTTGTTGATTTACATATGTATGTATATATAAGAGTCTGGAATCCTAGATGGTGATCATAGATTCGGATCAAGACACGCGCACGGCTCAGCCCTGTCTCGCTCCGTTGGGAACGTGACATGACGTGATGATGCATGACTTGCCGCGCCTCGCCTCATGGCCACGACATGTTGGCGTAGGTGTGTAAGTACAGGCACGGAGGTACCTTAGGTACCTATTCTTCATTTAGATGGGAGCTTAAGCACATGGGCGGCGGGGTTAGCCCGACCCAGTCTTACCATCGGGAATCCGAAACGGATTCTATTTGACTCAGTATGAAGCATCGTCTAGACAAGGTGTTTGGCTAACTATTTGTTGCATATGTTTGGATATGGTACATCCATCTGATTGTGATTGCAATTCCTAAGAGCAATGAAGGTTACTTATTTCGGCATCGATGGGGCTCAAGCTACCTATCAGCAGATGTAGATTAGGGTTTAGATGGGCCAGTGTAAGTGCGGACGCGTTATCGAGCTTATCTCTCCGCAATATCGAGATACACTGTTGCTATCAATAGTTTCCGTGTTGATCCCCCTCGGTAGGTATCGGGATTAATTAGATGCAGGTGGGCTTAGACGGAATGATGGATTTAGAAATCGCCGACGAGAGACCAACAGAAACATCATTCAGTACGTTTACCTCGATAAAGGTGGGAGGAAAGGGACAAGAGAGAGTCCAATACCGACGACCGAGTTCCCACATGGCCTTCTTGATTCGCTATCATTGCATGCCGGGTGTTTCACGCAAAGTCTCCGGAGAAGGCAAGGCTCGGGCAAGGCACCTGGGCAGAGAGAAGAAGGGGGGAAGTTTCGGGACCTGCATTACATATACTCACATATAGCATGAATAGCTCGAAACGAGTCCAATACCTATCCGGGTCGGTTGCTTTCGCACGTCATCGGCATGCTCTCTATTGGCGAATTCGATAGCGCCGTGTTTCGCGGGGTTATCGACGGCGTAGTACCGTGTAAGTGTACAGCCGAGGCTAAGAATAGCGAAGGGTTACCAAGTCTTAATCCTGCTCGTTATACAGATGCTACAGTTACTGTAGGTAATACCGTTGCATAACTGTTGGTAAGAAGGAAATCTAACAGGGTCCGTAACAAGAAGATCCGGAGAAGGGTCCTACGTAGGGCAGAGAGAACCAACTGCCTTGTTTTTATCGTCTCCCTCCTCCTTCACCCCGGGCGGAGTCAGCGCGCTAACAACATTAGGCGATACAGGCGCAATACATGTATCCTGTTATGTACCTATGTCGAAACAAAGGAGCAACCAATAAGATCAAGACCTGTCCACCTGCTCGAAGCTAAGAATTGCCTGGTATCTGGTATGCCTACAACAGGCAGAGCCGGAGGCTATGGGAATCGATAGAACGAGTCTGTTTAGCACATACATACATGTAGATAGATACTGTGACTAATTGACGATTCAGAAAGGGTCACCAGGACCCCCAATCAAGGAGCCCACTCACATCCATCCACCCATTCAGCAGCTGCTCATTGGACCGCCGCCGCATCTAGTCGGCTCGAGCTGGGCCGGCTGTGCCAACGGCTGGCCGTAACACAGAGTCACATGGCGAGGGGATCGTATCATCATCACTTATCTTGCTAACAGGCCGTGACGAGTCGTGGGGGACTTCAACATACTTACTGGCAGCTGCCTGAAGAGACACTAAAAGTATAAGGTAGTGACAGGTTTCATCTATCTACAGTACATGTAGGTAGGTATATGGATGATGATACCTTGCTGATGCATAGATAGAGAAAGACTCGGCTACCTCTGGAGATTGCCGACGGACTGGTCTTATCAGCTATCGTGACCTAACTTATAGGTATTACCTTTGTAGGCATGCACTGTAGATTGCCCAGGCAATTATCATCCTCTTCTCGCCATATAGTAAACATAGTAAGGTACCGCGCATTGATAGCGCGTCATAGAGCAACCGCCTAATTAATGTACGATTGCCTGTATTCCACATGCCTCTTCGGCTTACACTATGACTAACATGTTCTACTAAGTATAGGTATATGAGCGGAAACATTGGAGAAGATTGTTCTCCATGCTTTCAAATCAAATAGTAGTTTTGTCTTCTAAACACTGTTATTGGCTCAATTTATATGTGTTATATGACTTTAATTCGCTGTAGATTGGATCTTGTCCTTGTTGTCCCTGTTTCGGGGGGCTTATGCAACAGCGTAAGTAAGTAAATACAGTAGGGACCTTGATCGACAACCACTCAGGTATCTCTCCTAGACAGGCTACGCTAAAACCCTCCACTAACACGCACTATGTACTGGAAGTAGATACCTGCAAGTCATACCTGATAGCGTATTTCCTAATCCGTCATGATTGCACCTGCTTTGGCCACGCCCGTTGGCTCTTGCGTCAAGGTCTTATCTGAGTCACACGGCCTACGCAACGGATCAATTGCGCGATACAACCGGTAACCGACGACTGCTTTCCCTGGCCCTTCCTTACCTTCTTCATCTTACTGTTTGTCATGTCATTTGTAGTCATAGTCATAAATATTTATACCTACCTATATCGAAACACGCTTGTCCTTTGCCCTCCTTCTTTCTTTCTCGTCTCTACTTATAGTAGTAGGTAGTATTACTACTTCCAGCATTCATCGTCACCAAACGTCGCGAGACAAAGCCACCACCACCACCTAACCTACCTTCTCTCTTCTTTATATAGCCAGCTTTCTTGCGCTTGTAGTATTTGCGTCACTTGACATTGTATCTCGATTCTCGACCAGACCGGACTGTACCTCTCTTCTCCCGCCCCTTCTTCCACTGTGCAATTGTCCGTCTAGACATCCGTCTGCAGAGGAACAAAGCCGGGGAAACGGCTTCGCAAACAACGACGTCCCAAACAACCACAACGACGTCCCAAACAACCACAACGCCTGCCTTATCGTGTGTTGACTAAGCGTCATCATCCACCCGCGTGATTCCAATCTCCTCCTGTTGCCTCCCGTTGCCGCCCGTCGCTGTCTCTTCCTTCGGACCTACTTAGAGACCATCTTCTCCTTTCCCATAACCTACAGCCCATATCTCTCGGCATCATCCATACTCAAATCCTTCCGCTGTCCTCGTCTTATTATCCCAAGGAGCCCCTCTGGCTACCTACCTTGCCCCAGCTCGAGCATCGGCATCCTCAACCAAGTTAGATCGTGGGACAGCTTGCCCAAGTCTACGGTAATACTTGTCCGAAGTATCACTGTCAACGATAGTCATCTTCCTTGTCCTCGTTCTCGTTCTCGTCCTCGTCCCTCTCTACTACATAATGGCCTTCGATCAGACCCGAGACCTGCGAAGCATCGCCCACGACGTGAAGCGAGTCAAGGACCACAAGCATAAATGGGCAGGAGGTAGCTGTCCATTACCTGGTGTGGTATACGACTGGCGCAATGATGAGTGGTCTGGCAATGAGAGTCAGCACGAGAAGGTCCGGCCTGTTGGGCGATGGTCCAAGTGAGTATTGGCTCCTGCTCATGTCGGGCATCTGTAAGGGCCGTGTGTTAACGGGACAACAGTGGACGCAAGCACTCGCGTGCACCGAATGTCACCAAGCATGATGTAAGCGCCCGGTCGGGAGGTCACTATCCCCAGAGCACTATGCAGCCCAAGGCCAGCATTGTGACCGAGTTGCAAGACTCCTCCAATCTGTCTCGCTCTCTGCACGAACTCCTCTCATCCCCTTCCGCCCAACGAAAGCAAAGCGTATCCGACGACTTCCTGTACAGTTTCGATAGATCCGACAGTCCAGGAAAGCCGCTATCGCTCGAAGTCTTCGTCAAGACAAACCCCAAGGAGACTGAGAAATTTGTCGAGAGGGAGTATGAGATCCTGGACTATAAAGGAGATGCTGTGAAGGGTCGAAAGGCCCTGAAGGACTTGCATCGCGGCAAGACAGCAGCGCCTTCACAGCAGCCCGAGACCATCATCGAGGATGAAGGTTTCGAGCTCGTGTAAGCAGTCATGTTCATCGCTCGACTCGTAGAACACCGGTTCTTTTCTCATTTCCTCATTCCCTGCATGCATATCAACCATTCGCCGTTATTACAGTTGTATATTTACTCGTCAACGACTGGGTCGGCGACCTTTCTATTTCGGTTAGCAGGGCGCTTGGTTTGCATATGGGCTGGACGGTCGCTTGGCTGTGTCCTGCCACGACTAATCCACCCGATAGTCAATAACGCGTGGACGGCTGGTCGCGTTTTCTAAACCCACAAGACATCCCATGCGGGAAACCCATGGCATCGTTGCAGGCCGTGGCTGCATCACGCTGTTTTTACAGCCGTATACTGGTGTATACACCTCTTATTCTTTTCTATGATTGCATCCTATCTTGAGCGAAGGAGCTTGGGTAGGTGGTGTTCAGCCTAACTCCGCCCAGCGCAACGGGATGGTCGGAGGAGGATGGCTCGGCGCATTTGAAGGTATTGGGCCAGGGCTTTTTCATAAATGGCGGATAGAGTTTATGACTTAGTATTTCTCGAGACCCTCACAGGCCGATCAGGCATATTAGATAATTATAAACTTCCTTTGGTGTATACCAAAGTGATATTCAGACGGCCAACTCGCTCACTGTGACTTAGAAATATCACATTCTGTGGGTTTTGCTGGTATTTAGGGTCGTGCAATGAATGTGAAACGATTGAAGAGGGTGATGAAAGAGAGAAGAAACAGCGATGGATTTCACAAATTCAGCGAATCATGCTCGTGGGAACTGTTTACCTACCTATCCACAACTGGAAATGGTCTGTGCACATTATTTCTTCATCGGTAAATCTGCCTCTTATGCTCACTGTTCGCTAACGAGTGATTATCGTGATATACCTCCCCTGCCCCATACGTAGCTCCGCGTATCTACCTACCTACCTACCGTACGCACACAACTCCAAGTAATATAGACTCAAGCTTGCAGTTAGAACATCTTACTAGCCATTGTTGTTTCTGACCTGCTTCGCTTCAGGTTCAGGTTTTCATACACGGTTTTAATATCATCACTCGACGAGGTGATATGGAGTGGCCTAGTCATCTATCTCATTTGTCCTGCAACAAGACTAACTTCTCGGTTAAGGTAGGTGGGCGACGGGAATGTCACTATAACTCCCATTTTCTCTCTACATTGCCTCTCCGATATACTGAATCTTACATCTCAAATCCTACATCTCATTCTTACACTCCCCTCCCTCTCGTGGTTCTGGCACAAGTTCTTCCAACAGAGCTCCTAATTGCTTTCTCGCAAGAGTGAAATGCGTCTCGCCCTCGAACTCGCGGAGCTCGCACTGCGGTAACTCCCGCGCCAGGTCCCTGACCATGGCGATGGGAGACTGCCCGTCATCGACGCCGTGCCAGATGAGGATCTTGGGGTGTCGCACTTCGTTTAGCGGGAAACCCCATCCTTCCCATGTTAGGAGCTGGGATTCTCGTACCATTGGTGCCGTGCCTTGTCGGAAGGGTTCGAAGATGGTTCTGATGAGGGCCTCGCGGGTTTCTTTGGTTGATTTCTTGTCACATGATACTTTTGTCGTTGATGGAGGTGATGTCGGGGGTAATGAGGGGGGTGGCGATGAGATTGACGGACTGGTAGATGGCGAGGCAGTGCTGCCCGATGCTGAGCTAGAGTTCTTCTTGGAAACCATCGCCTCGAGCCATCCATCGATCCGTCGCGCCACGAAGCCCGTCGTTGCAAGCCATCGGCAGAGACCAATGACGCCGGCACTGATGACCTTCAGCGCACCGGGCCAGTAGTACGCCTTGAAGGCCGTTATTCTAGACTATATCCCCCACGACGAAGTCTTCCGTCAGTTCAACGAAGTTGCAGGCAATATATAATTCTCGAAGTCTCTTACCGAGTACGGGACACCGCCTATCCTACCCTCCCTCCACGGCGCCGCGGGCGCCAAGAGTCCCACCGTCGACACCATCTCGGCGGGCAAGGCTCGCGCACACGCCAGTGCGTACGGGGCGCCGCCTGAGCCGCCGAGCATCGCGAACCGGGGTATGCCTAGGTGTGTTGCGAGCGCACGCACATCGTCTGGCCAGTCGGTTATGCGGTGGTGCGGTTTGAAAGTTGAGAGACCGAAGCCGGGACGTTCGGGGGCGATGATACGTAGGTCCTTGCGGGGGGCTATTTTGAGAATTCCTTCTGCCTTTGGTTTCGTTAGGGGATTGGGTTGAAATGAATACATAAGGAGGCAGGTAGGTAAACAAGTAAGCAAGCAAGCAAGCGCGAAGAAAAGAAGAAACTAAATATAAATGATCAAGTATTTTGTTTTCACTTTTTTTTACTTTCGGAATCCGGAAGAGTTTACCGTGCTTACAGTCACGGACTGTCGAAGAGAGGAAACGAAAACGGCTGAGAGAAATTTAAGTACGTGAGTAAAGGCTTAGACTCACCTCCAACCGCGAGGAAGGAAACCCGTGAAAGAAGAAGACGGGTTTCCCCTTCGGCGAGCCGTACTCTGCGAATCCCAGAATTCGCCCATCTAAGAGTTTGAGAGTTTGGCTGTCTCTTTCTGCTGTTGCTGAATCAGTATCTACCGAGCACTCCTCGCTTTCACTGCTGCTCATACGACGGCCTGGGTTGGTAGATACTGTCGTCAATGATGGCATCTCCACGGGTCGAGACTGAGGTGGAGGTTGAATTCGTATTCCTGAACGGCTTGTTACTCGATTCATTCTGAACATATCGTTTTCGTGGAAACATTCCCCCCCCATATGTATATGCTATACGGAGAGAATACAGATCCAAACGGAAGAAAAGGTGCAGCGATACACAGAAATAAATAATTACTTCCTGGAGTTAACATCTCGACTTATATACAACCCATTTGCCTAGCATGCACATGTCATGTAAATTTACTGTAGTGTATACTTCCACTTACATGACAGAATGCGTGCGCATGATTGGCTAGCTGTCTCTTGAATACGCCGTATTCAAGGCCCCACCACGATGTTGCACGCTTTAGTGTAAAAAGAAGTGTAACACTGATTTTCTTTCTTGGCCATATTAGGTCTAAATGACTCTTTGGGAGTCATCCATTTTGCAAGCAGTAGCGACATCTCATGAGTATCTACTATGTTTCTCCCCGTGAAAGAAACCCGCGTTGACTTTACCTAAGCCGCTTACTATTCGGGGCTAGGATGTAGAAAGTCGGATTTAAGGGCTAACTAACTGCCTTTTTGCTTATCAGGGGTGTTTCTAGTATGGTTGCTCCGGTCAATAATAGGGGTAAGTGGTTTTATTCAGTCAATTCATTCTAAATCCTAATGATATTCGGTTCAATTGTTTCATAAGATCTGTATCTTAGCAATGGTTTCCTCTCCGTCTCATACCGTTCCAAAAGTCGTACTCAAGCACGTGTTCTGCACTAAATCAGGGGTCTGATTATCTCATGATGCCCCTATCTTACTCAATTGGTGTCAATTAGCACCATCAGTTTCTTCATCCCCTTGTCTTAACCGCGGAATTTTTTACCCTAGAGATATAAGACTTCACGCTGATGTTTCTAAAATCAGATCCTCTGCCTGCATCTTATTTAGACGTGCGACTCCTCCATTACTATAATTCTATGGCTCTGGTATCCAGCCGCCAGCAACAGCACTGCACATTCGTTTTGGGCTATACATTCCCTTTTCTTTCGAGATAACGCTATCGAGTGCTGATTGGTGAATTGCTAGTTTCGATTGACTGCTGCTGTAATTGCTGGTGAGGTCAAGATAATCTTTGCGGCTGGAAAGGTGCGCATTGCCTATTCCACGTCTCGTCGCAGACTCTTCTCATCAGCCTACGTGGCGCGTTTCGACCCGTGTAGAGCTCAAAAGCTTCCATAGCCATCTCGCCTACGACTTCCAAGCCGTCGATAAGCACCCACGAAGTATTTCCCTCTTCCCGAATCTTTCGCATTTGAACTATTAAAGGGGTAATGAGAGGCTCGTAGGCCAACTGTCCTAGTTAGCACGACGCTCTTGAAACTAATATTCAAAATATACTCACCTCTATTACTACGCCGCCGGTGGGACTTCGCAGCCACTGGGATGGCATTCTAAACTCCACCACAGGGTTGTCGTCGATGCCGAAAGAAGGGATACATGATAGGATGATGGTAGGCTGTTGATACTTTTCGGGCCAAGGATCGGTTGCGGACTGAATGACGTGACAGACCCTTTCCTCTTCTCCACGCCGACCAACAAGCTTGTGTTCTTTGGCGTAGTCATTGAAGTGTGCCGCAACGGCTTCCGCTCTGGCTACTGTGCGGTTGAATATGAAGATTTTTCGGCAGCCAAGTTTGATCAACGCGTAAATAGCGGCACGGGCCATGCCACCGGCTCCGATGATAAGCCCTGTGGTTCGCGACGGTTGAACCGAGTTCCGCGGGCTGATAGCACGGCGTAGACAGGTGGCTATAGATGTCCAGTCCGTGTTGTCACCGTAGAACTTGTCTGTTGCGCCGGCATGGTTCCGTGCATTTGCATGATCGATGATCGAAGAAGTCTTGCCACGAAGAGGTAGCAGAATATTGACTGCACCAATAGCAGTGGCATGAAAACTTACATGATCAATGTGATCCATGATGGCAACTTTAAATGGCGCGGTGAGGGAAGCACCCCCGAAGTTTGGATCCCGGCTAAGCCGATCCAATTCGTCTATTTCTGTGCATCGTCGCACCTCAAAAGTATGCGGCATCATGTAATGTTCGAAGGCGGCTCTGTGCATAGAAGGGGATGCAGAGTAATGCACATTAGCACCGACAACATAGAAGTTGAGCGGCTGTAGCCATCCCCTGCGAAAGAAAGTCCGGATAGTACCACGAGTTGTGCTCACGCCAGCCATCTGCTCCCGACTTGACTTCTCCAAAAACTCATGGCCAGCCGGGTTTAAACTCAGGCCTTGGTATGGGCTTACAATTCCAAAGACAGAGAAATCATACGCGACGATATGCGGTTTAGGTTCCGGTAGGGCGGCGATTTTGTTCATGAACTCCTGGCGCAAACCATCGTTTCTATCTCCTGGACAGAATCTTGTGATTCGAACAATGTGGCAGCCTAGGCTCTGCGCACGTAGATAACGCTGAAAATAAACGTCATCATTCCACTGGGGAGCACCAAAGCCCCTAATCAGGTAGTTGCCAATAATTTTAGTCCGGCCGCGCATAGAAAGAACCTTGTGGACCAACTCCTCGGTTCTCTCGAGATCGAGACTTAAATAATCAACGCCAAGGCGAAGACCGTGGATCATCAGCGCAAGATCTGAAGCATCTCTCTCTTCTAACGGTCTCCGACGCTCTTCTCGCGGATTTTCTTCAGCATAGAATATAATTGGAATATCAAGTTTGCGTCTTATGAGGGCAACCTGAGTGGCTATGAAGTCAGACATGTTATCTGGCCATGTGTCTATGATCAACTCCACGGCCTCGGCTGATGCTTCCATCCGTGCCAGGTCTATCTCCTGATCAAGCAGGGCTGAGAGGCGTAGGTTCAAGACGAACGTGTATAGTCGATGCTCCGGGGGGATCGCTTTGACGGAGAAAGGGTTCTGCACCCAGGACCGCGTGAGTGCCTGGCCAGAAATCTGATCAAGAAAATTGATGAACCCCTGTTTGGCGTAGATTAATCTGGCCGAATGGGCGGAAGCAGAACGTAAGAGTGATTCTCCATCGTTTGGGCCATCTGGGCTCGTGTCCAGAAGATTGAAGTATTCGAAGTTACAGAAATCTCGGTGTTTCTGATCCGTCATCAGCAGGCGTTCGGCCTCTGAGACGGGGAGTTGGAGCAGCTTATACAAGTCCTCCTTGTCCCGATGAATGTATATGACTGGATTTGTCTCGGCAAACGCTGCGAGTACTGTCTGTATTTCTTGGGTGAGGATGGCAGTGCTGCACTCGATGACACAATTTAAACGATTTGCATCTAACGTCTGAGCTAATATCAAGGCCGTCTGGTTATTGAATGTGTCGCGCCCGTATTTTTGGAGGAAGGTTGATCTGTTGCAGCCGGTAGAATTCTCAAAGTAATAGTCCTCAGTAAGGAGCCTGCGGCCTAGATACTTGGCGGCTATAAAGCCCAGAGTCCTCTTGCCAGCACCACGACATCCGACAAGGACGATCGAGGCGTCTGGCGGGAAAAGCCTGAGATTTACCTTGGCTGGTGTAGTCAAGGTTTCGGCTTCGACTATGCCATACTGAACGGCTGTCATTGCGAACAGCGTAGTTGCACAGTAATACCCAGACAACAGTCAATCTTTTTCCGCGATTATTCGACTCAGAGTATCTTGAGTTATGTGCGATAGTCGAACCATAACCAGACGAGCCTCCTCAATATGAATAAGATGCACCGGCGATGGTAGGACGGGGTCTGTCTACGCCAGGGAAGAACTTATATCCTGGCGCCCTTCAGCCGGATAAGGCCACCCACGGCCTCGGATGTTATAGTGTGACCGACGAAGGTTGTCGCTGCACCTATAATCCACGTCCTGGCCCTGTCAAACTCTCTGAACTACGCAGAACGCCCTCACTCTCATACGTCTTTGGCGAGGTTGTCATGATCTTGACTGGTGGCAAGGAGGGAACAACATGGGATTGGGCAGATCCCCTGCCAAACGAGTACACTCTATGTATACTCGGTATTAATCCTCGACTAGCAAGTACAACGGGAGTATGAGATTGGTATGAGCTTGGTGCGTGGTGGATCGAGTGTCACGGCAAGCTCATCGGCAGGCCGGGTGGAAAGATTCGCCCGTGGCCCGCCTCTGGTTGGGTTGGTTGAGAGGTTAGTGCAGTGTACTAAGTAGGTCGTCGGGGGCCGTCTGGGTCTGAGTTCCAGTCCACTGTGGCCCCTCCCAAGGAGGTAACGGAGGTCTGCTTTAGAATTAGTCGGGTCCCACTTATTATATTGATCTCGGCAATACATGCCTCAGCCACACCGTTGGGGATCGTCGTACAAGTGAACACGGCCACACGTAAAAGTAACGGGTTTGAGCCACATTATGGTTAACTCTCTAAGCTGGCGTGCTTGCTCCAGTATTTCCCCCTACCTACACTGCTACCTACTATCGACCAACCTAATACCTACCGTATATCATTTCACCTTCAGTCGGAGCTTAGCTTGTACGGTACACATTGGTGACATGTCGACCTAGACCTACGCCGACTGACTTGCACCGATCCTACACGGGCTTACGGTGCCGAAAGCAATGACTCGCCCCGTACCTAATTCATGCCACCTATTTCATCTCAAGTCCTGGGTCATACTCGCTTGACCTGTGTCTCTCCTTGTAGCCCGTCAGCACTGCCAAGCGTTTATATGCTCACGCTACATTATCCCGATCCTATCCATGGCCATTGTCCTCATTGCTGTGAAACCTTTGACGCCGCTGCTGTTCAGTCCATTCAGGAGGCGGTAAGACGCGCCACTAGATCGCCACACCTACGCCGCGATACTTGTCATTTGTGAGAAAGCGAAGGCTAGTGTTGCTCCGGGACCCTTTCATCTCACACAGGCTATTACGCTCGGCTACTCTCCCCCTGCCCAGCCGTACACGTGATCCCGGTGGCGGCGGCGTGGGTCACCGGCGCCTCACCCTGCCGCGGAGGCTATGAGCGATGGTGAGAGCGATGAGGGTAGGCGGGCCGCCAAGAAGCGCAAGGCAAGCCGCGCCTGTGACCGCTGCAACTCCCAGCACCAGCCTTGCGACAATGCCGTCCCCAAGTGTAGTGTCTGTGTGCGCGCCGGCACCGAGTGCACTTACAACCGGCCCGTCCGCAAGAGGGGCCCGCGTAGTGGCTACACCGGCCAGAACGGCGAGCGTCTATGGGCCATAGTGCTCCAGGCTCGGCCCGATATCGAAGACGTCGTGCTGCAGGCTCTCCGCCGCGGCACGTACGGTGATACGGGCATCTCCAATCTCGAATATTATCGCAACAACTACAACCAGACAGAGTTAGTGAATAAGTTCAATGAGAGTCGAATTGGCCGGTTCTTACAACACGGCGAGTCGGCCGACTTGCAACTACCACCATTAGATCAGGAATTACCCAATGCATCGCACTTCGAGCATCCTCGTACTGAGACAAACTTCAAGCAAAATAATGGTGCCCCGAGGCAGTCAGGGCCCATCCCTATCCAGCCCGGCCCGCACAGTCGGAGGATGTCCTCCAGTTCCGGCACTAATTCCGCTGTAGTGAATCCACATGGTGCCCCGCAGAATCCTGGTGACATTTATCTTCTGAGCGAGGATATCCGGAGACGCGCCTTCGACTCGCCGCAAGATCAACGACGCTCTTATGGTGACCCTGGCTCCAGCTACCAAGGGACGCCGGCCCTCCAAAACACAGACTTTGCATGGAACAATTCAGTGGGCGATTATAGAGCTCATGTACCTGACGTAGAAACGCCTGCAAACCAAACTAATTTCAGCTCCTTATCGAGCGCGCCACATACCTCATTCCAAGGCGACGATGAAAGTGATACAAAACAGAAATTTCCTGATCCCGAGACGGCTTATCATTCCCGATGGCAAGTCTATTTGCTATCCCTATACTGCGATACATTGGAACTAATGTTTAGTCTAGGTTTGATTCGGTACCAAGGGATACCTTGCTCAACCTTGGATTTGCTCCGGGCGAAGGAATGGAGGAAGACTTTATTGAGCTCTGCGCCAATCCAGATCCCATTGACTCAACACCCACAAACTATACTGCCGATCAAGATGAGGATGAAGAGGCAATCTGGCGCCGTTTAGTTATGAGAGGTAGGTTTGTGTGAGTATTCATAGCATGAACTGCCCGCCGATGGCAATGGCACTGCAGAAAATAAGAGTACATACGTGCATATCTCATCTCGGCGTCGTCACTTCATCACTCCTCATCAAGACTTGTTAGAGGTATTACGCTATTTCTAAACTTCGTCAATCGCGTTACTAATTCTCAATACCAGCTCAGCCCAAAGCCAATTCCCTAGGGATGAAGTAGTATTGGATAACAGGATAATGCTTTTCCATTTGTGATCCCGCAGCTCTTGATCTATCTGACGTTGTCTGCGGGGGTGTTATACGCCCTGAATACGAGGCTGCAAGTTTCAGAATGCCTGTATGCGTTACACCCGCTAAATCGCGTATTCCCCCGATGGTGCTGATGTCTTATTGAGGCTATCCAGCCCTCGCTTATCAGGGATATAGAGACCGAGGTTGGCGGTTAACAGTACCAACCTAAGTTGTATATAAGGTCAAGGCTAGCCAGCCGTCAGAACGGAAAGTAACCCGAATGACCAAGGTCTTGGGTTGCCGTATAGTAATTTATTATTATATTCCACTAGCCATGCTTATCAAATCTGGACACCTTCATGTCACCACTGTTGGCACAATCAAACATTACGTCGAATTGGCACTTTTCCAAAATTTCACGATGATTCAGATCCTCGTTGCGATCTATGTCCATATCTCCATCACGGTCGGCGATTCTTAAATGTAATCATCACCGCCTAGCTCTAAGGATCAAGGAAGTTTCTTCCAGTATCACTTTTATGAAAAATTACGAAAAAGAAAATGACATGATACAAAACAAACTTGCATTTTCACGGGCTCGCTTGTAAGACTTCTCATGAGGGGAACATAGTGATAGGACAGGGGTAAACGCATGCATGCCAAAAAGGGGCATGCTAACAAGTAACTATCGAAAGAGGAAAGCGTAGTATGTAAAAAGAGCAGGCAGAATTGGGTGCGCAGTCACTAGGGCCAACCACATGCGACATGCCTCTCACTTACATAGACGGCTAGGAAGTGTTGCGTTCCATATTTCTCAGAACCTGCGGCTACAGCGGTCACAGTCCGTCAATCGTGGCATCGAATCGCCGAAGCTCTTCCGAGCGTCAGTTTTTGTAGTAGCTAACAGAGTGCCCTAAAGTGACACAATGTAGACTCTACTGAATAGAAATACTACAATCTACATTTCCGGCTGCGTAATATATGCTACATCCGAGCTGAAAGCTGAATAGGAAGGTGAGAATGCATTTGGCCCTGGTTTCAGCTGAATACTGTATAGGGTGCATTTTATTAGAATTACGTGAGATGTTTGGGGGCTATAATACGCCTCCAAACCATGTCTGCGCCTCTATTGGTGTGGTCCTTTGCGTGCGGCGGTGGATAAGAATGATACGGTAGGTTATACTTCCAATCTTAAGTTCCTGAAGGTAAAAGTCAGTGATGTCGGCATTAATCTCTTCTATGACCTATTTGTTGAAGAACGCAATTTGGCGACCCAGCCCCATAGACCGCATCACAAGATCACCTACTCTGCAAGGCCATGGGAGACCCGCCGATCGAGAACGAGCTGTTTGAGTTGGCTTATGACGGGGATATCGAAGGTGTGAAGAGGTGCATTGAATCAGGCATCTCCAGCAAGGCGAAGAATGTCATTGGACGGACAGCGCTTCACCTGGCCGCATATCGCGGTCATGTTGAAGTTATCGAAGCCTTGATGAGAGCGAAAAGCGATGTCAATGCTCTAGATAGCCTTGGTCAAACACCGCTGATCCTCGCGGCCAGATATGGTCAATCTGGCTCGATAAGAATGCTCCTTCAATTCAGGGCAGATCTGGATATCAAAGATATTGAATTTGGTCAGTCTGCTGTATCTTATGCGGCCGAGAGGGTTCACATAGAAGTTGTGAAACTATTGATAAATGCAGGCTGCAACATTTATTCCGACTCAACCGAGAGCTTCCCTCCACTTGAACGGGCGGCTCGGTATGGATATCGTCAGATATTGCGATGTTTCCTCGCGGAAGAATCTAACGGTGTGGTACTACCCCGCGCACGAGCCATAGCAGAAGCCCTACGGCACGCCTGTGAGAACGAGTACACAAAAACGAAAGATTTTATCATAGCGGAGGATGGCTACCTGCAAGCTAAAGACAAGAACGACAGAACAGTGTTGTCTTGGGCCGCAGAAGGTGGAAACGATGACACTGTCGGAGTTCTCCTGGAAAACGGTGCGGAAGTAGACAGCCGTGATCACACCAACCGCACACCACTGTCATACGCAGCTGCGAGTGGAAGCGCAGACACCGTCAAAGTTCTTTTAGATGGCAGTGCTGAAATAGACAGTCGTGATCATGACAATCGCACACCTCTATCATTCGCAGCAGAAAGCGGAAGTCTAGCGGTCGTCAGAGAACTACTTTCAAGACATCCGGTCACTGGGCCCGTGAAGGCCGATGAGCAATTGGTTGTGGATTCAAAAGCCAATAATAAGGGTTGGACGCCGCTGTGGTATGCGGTAAAAGGTGGCCACGTGAAGGTTGCCGAAGCCCTTCTAGAGATTGGTGCCGACCCTTTGGTCGTAGAGAAAATTGGGGAGGAAGAGGGTGATAATCTTATGCAATATCTGGAAAAACGAAAAAAGTCACTAGATCCGAATGGGGAGAGTATTGATGTGATGAGATATGAGCATTTGCGTAAGGTCTTGGAACCATTCTTTTCACTGTTACTTCATGCGCTCAGCGAGAGCGAGGAATTGGACAAGTCATTCCCAGCAATCAGTTTACAATTTCCAAAGAACCCCGATGGAGACTTGCGGCCTGAACCGAGCAGCGTCAGAGACCTCCTGACATCTGAGGGAGAAAGGAGAGAAAATTCCGCACGTACGAACCCCTGCTTGAAGTGGTTTCATCTACCCTCCAATAATGTGAGTTACTACCCCCACTAGCAAATATTAAATACTAGCTAACAAGAAATTATAGATGAGATGGGTTGAGGTACGTTTGATAGCTAAGACTTGATGTGTCAGGTTGCGTGAACCTTCAAACTTAACAGTAATACTAGATATTGATGAAAAGACATAATGAAGTTTCTGGAAGTGGTGTCAGCCAGAATTTCTATCGAATCCTAAGCCCGAAATTGTGGACGGACAATCAGAATATTCCCCGGGATAATATGCGCTGGCACGAACGCTTTATGCGTGCAGGGTGCCATGTACTTCCTTTATGTATGTTCCAATCGCATTTTCGTATTACATCTTACGAGCTGATAAATTTCTGTAGTAAAGACGACGGAATCTGAACTCTTGCCAGAATCTATGAACGAAAAACAGAGCAAGACCGGCGTCCCAGATGCCCAACCACTGACGAACGAGCCGGCCAGTTTCTCCGATGTAAAGGAAGAAGATGCTAAGATTAAGCGACGAAGACCTGAAACTAGCGAGGATTCAGAATCGTGTCAAAGAGGCTTCGTCTTATTTGTAAGCAAGGCACACTTCCATGCTTATGAGCTTTACTAACTAATAAAGATGCCATACCTGCACTGGGAACGTAAAGATGAAGTTAACAAATTGAAGAAGATATGGATGGAAGACAACCCGCAAAATTCTAGTCAAGATGAGAGCAGAAAATCCAGTGCTCAAAGGTTATCCAAACCGGGATTAAACAACACAGAAAAGCTTCACTGGATGTACCTCGGTGAAGAACATCCACTGCATATCCGCAGAACGTTGGACCAATATTATTACCCAGATTCTTCCAACCTAGAAGATCGAGACTATGATCAAACTACTCTGAGATGGTTTGAAGATCAGAATCTTGACCCCAAGAAAACCTCCCCGGTTCTAACGATGGTGGACCAGCTATGGATGTGGATTTTGCCAAAGTGCGGGCAATCACCACCCACCATCATTACGGCTTTCCCCCAAGGTAGCAGTATACATGATCCTGCTCAACGGACGGCCTTGGTGAATAACATCATCGGAAAATGTGGTGATCTTGGAAGCCGGTCACTTTATGAGGTCGCCGAGATCATCGTGGCGGAGTGCTCAAGAATCTACTTTGATTCAATGAGCAATCGAGAGCGTACGACCCAGTTCCTAGACGTATTCAGAACCTCCATTGGAACGATTGTAGGTACATTTGCTTTTACGTATTCGTGATTTGGAGAATGCTCACATTCCTTAATTAGATGGATAATGATATTGTTCGGTTTCGCCAATTTCAAACGACCATAGAGAACCTAGCAATGATGGATAAAGAAAAGAGTAAGACATCAGAAGATAAGAAGCAGCCCGGGGAAGTTTTGGATAAGAAAAGCGTCTTGCAGAACCTTTTAAATATTGAGAAAGATATTGAAGATCTGCGCCGAATCAAGGATATCCGGGATGAGTTACACATGATGGATTCCGTGTTTCGCAAGCAAGACGGAGTTATTCAAGCAATGGATCAAATCATCCAGAGACGGAACGGCCGAAACGGGACTGAAGACCCATCTCACGGTCTATCTTCTCATACCTCATCTGATCATTTACAAGCGGTAATAAAGCGAAACCTCGAAGAGGTAGAAGCGCTGGACCGTTTTGCCCGAAAAGCTGGGGATGCAGTACGCCAACCCTTACCGTCCACAACACTAGCGAACTACTAACCGTGTCGTCAGATCGAACAACTCCTCGAACTGAAGCAGAAACAGGCTGATCTGCTGCTCACCAATGCCATCTATAACATAAACGACGCTACTGACAAGCAGGGAAAGACTATATTGGCATTTACGTTGGTCACTATTCTTTTTGTAGGTCTAAGCTATATCGTTGAATGATCCCTGGTTGTTATATTTTAGCTCGTACAGCTCTGACTGAATCCTGCATCTAGCTGCCTCTGTCATTCATGGCCAGCTTTCTCGCTCTCGATGTCTCGCAATTCCCCCGGCATGGGGATAAGCTATCACTGAACTGGGTTGTCACGATAATTCGTAAGTATCGACTTCGTTTCTACACTCATCTTTCACAATCCAGATACCATGGTCGAGCTAACCCGCTTCGTGATCCGCGTCGATAGTATCGGTTTCATTACCACTCGCCGTCCTATTTTTCTTCGTCGCCTTCAGCTTGAACAAGTCGCAGCGAGAAACTGCACACAAAGCTATCATAAAGTGGAAGTTGGAAGCGAAGAATTCTTTGAAACACGTACTGAAAGATAGATTAAAGCTACCTACCCTATGGAATCACAACCGGAATGACGATAGTGATACCGAAAAGGGCGACACTCTTCCCCGGCACAAAAAGAAATAGGGTAATTACATTCAATGTTAGTATGCCTTCTCTAAAATTACACTCTAATTACAGGTTAGTGATAATTCCATACCTACGTTTAGGATGGATGATACCTTGTCATAATCTTTTACTGAACATGTATACAGGTTATTTGTATGGAAGATTGGTCTCCAGATATCACAAATACTCTGCTTCAATGGAGGAGGACAACAATGATTTCCACCTTCAACAGATTTTAACAGTCTGTCTCTTCAGGTCAGGTCCAATCTCAGCAAGTATCGCCTCATGTGTAATTGGTGCACGTTGTCCGACTTGTCCTTCTTCCGTCAGTGGCAGTCGACCGACGCGTCTCCAGCAGCCGGCCTCGTTTTCCACGCTCTCTAATAGAAGGAAATAATTTTGCTTCGAGGCTGTCCGAGAGTATTCATCCCCCGCCCATCTCCTGAATAATTGTAGGATAGCATATCGTTGTCCGTTATAGCCTCTGTGCTTTTGCGCATACTCGTCGGTGCCCCGCGTGGCCTTGAATAATTCGCTCCTCAGATTGGGATAGATTGGTGATGGTTGATGTGACGCGGCGACAAAACTATCCGTGCCTATATCTAAAAATGGAGCGTGAAGCGTAATGCTTCCGCTGCGTACTGCCCCAAAAGGATCAGACGTGGAGTGGTGAATAGTAATGTCCAGGACCTTGGCAAAACGCACGACGCGATCGAATTGGTTCGTGATTCCGAAGAACACCTTTGAACCCAGAACACTGGCCCAACTCCACGATGGAGCGATATCATGCACTAGCATTTGCGTTATCGGCTTGGTCTCCAGTCGGCTTCTGTCCTATTGGTTTATTCTGTCAACCTGACGACACATGCCTAGCAAGATGAAAGATCCGAAGTAGGGATCCTACTTACCCAGCTAAGGCCTTCTATGATATTAAACCTCCAGAGCCCTGCAAGATATATGTCACCCGTAGCTCGATGAAACTCGCTGGCCAAGCCGGACAATGCAGGAAGAACATCTGTTGAAAATGAAAGCTGGCGGGAAGTGTAGTTTTGTATAATCTGGATCCAGAAGTCGAAATGTGACAACACATCGTAAGTCGCTGGTTGGTCAAACCGGCCTTGGAGGGTGATCCGTCGCCAGTCTGTAAATATCTCAAATGTGCGCGGCGATTTTACTGAAACAGAAATTGAAAGGGTAGGGACAAGCATGGCGACAGGTACATCAAGGCTTCGGAGCAATGTTAGCAGTCGTTGTCTCCACAAAGGCAACGGTTGTTTGCGGAGCTTGTGTATATACTCCTTACTGCGATACATTTCCGCAGTCCGGATGATGCGGCCGGCCTCTGAGATGCTCCCCCGAGCACATTCGAAACCTATCTGCTGCTGGCCGAACCACAGAGTTCGCGGCGCAAGAAGAGTTTCTTGGAGAGTCCAGCCTCTAGTGTTCAGAGGACTTTGATGAAAATTCTCGTCCCATATCTCAGTTCCATGACGAAGGAACACCCTTGCAGGAGCGGCACCGTCAACCCTCCAGTCAAGCCAGCATTTGGGCACAGTTGAGGCTGGTCGGTCTCGGAGGATCCCTTCACGGGTGTTGGAGGCGCACGCTGCCGCAAGCGTTACAACTGCGCCCTGGTATACGGCACACATTTTACTTGCCTCCAGCGCCCAATCCTGATCAGAATCCTGGAAGATGCATAATGCGTCGATCCAGATATATCTGATTCCTAAAGATCTGGTAATGATGATAGCATCACGCAACGTGGCAGGGAATTGTTCGATACGCCGGCCGGCGCGGAACGATTGCTCGGTTGCAGACGTGAGTTTGAAAGCCGTCTCGCCGCCCCAGCAGTATGAAAGCGCAGCGAATAGCCCTCGTCGCCCTTCACCGTCAACTAACTTCGGCTCTGTGCTCCCTACATCGAAAAGCCTTGTGGGAAATCGCGATAACCTGGCGTTGTGGGAAGAGCACAGTTTGTGGTTATGAAGACAATTCTCGAGCAACCCAGCAGCGAATCGCAGACATTCCGGTGATCCCGAGTTGTCATATATGGATCTGGCAAGTAGGTCTTGATGGTCTACTGGCTCTTGGCCTAGGGATGTTGACATGGGTTCATAGTCTTGAATTCGAGCACACTAACCTCTCAAAGCGCAGACTTCGAAATTGGCTAGAACGCGTATTGCTCCACGGTCTCCATCCTGCGTAACAGCAAGATGAGGCAGGCCATGGAGGGTGGCGTCCCATGCCGCTGTTCCAATGAATATCTGTCGGGCGTTGACGCCTGTTCCCAAAGCAGAATCCGTGCAGTCATCGGACGAAATGGTGCTCATATAAGCTTCCCAAATGCAACGGCATAGGTCACAGTAATTGGCCGAAGATCGAAGAGAGAGAAGACCTCTGTGTTGCTTGAAGAAGTGCGTGATACCGGGACGAAGAGCTAGGGCTGACACTGGCCCTTCTAAGCCGTTAGGTTTCGGAGATTGCGCATGAGCCTTCATGAGCAGCTCTCGTACGTTGAAATCAGCGCAGATGGAGCACATCATACTGGAGCCGCGGATTGTTCTTTAGATGAGTGCCAGACCATCACGAAGCTGGAGACGAGAGAAAAGCTGAAACTGGATGTGTAGATCGGGACAGACAGGAGGACATCGCATGCACTGCCCCCCTGCCCCCTGCAACAACCTACAGGCGACACCTCAATCATGCCTTACCATTGAATCTTTTCTTTGCGAATCTGGGCGCATATACCGCCCGATCTTGAATGGGAAGATACTACGCATAAGTAACTGTAGCAGCAAGGTTAGTATATTAGTGTTGTTGAAGGGATGGAGCAAGTGACATGGACTTCCACTGTGATGAGGGGCATTCTTATAGCGCTGTCCTTGGTTCATGCCTGCCATAAATCCTCATTATCATCACGTTGCATACACTAATAAATCCCCTAGATAGATGATGGCGTTTAATGTGTTCATAGCGCGACAAGGTCATCTCTTAGAATTTATTGAAAATCATGGACATTGGCGGTGCGACCAACTAAAAGAGTACGGCCTAACCAAAACAATTGGTCGGCGAAAAAAGAAAATACCCAAAACCTATGTCTTGGGCTAAAGAGAACTATAACATAAAGGAAACCTAGTAATGATTAAATTTAATATTTCATAGGACTTATTGAATCCTCTGCGATATAAAGGGGTAAGACTCAATCTGTTGTCTTATTTATTCTTCTCTACTTAGGCTAGTAAATATCTCCACCTACAAGAAGCTTGCAAACCCATCGCTAATAGTTCAATCAACTAGATTCAGGTCAGGCTACCTATCCCAGTGATACTGTTGGCCAACAGACAGCCTCTGAACAGACGGGCTTTCATCTTCAGCGATAGCCTCAGCGGCGTTGCGCTTTCAGTCGTGGGTGACTTCTTCGGATCGAAGCAAGCAGCTTTATCACTAGCTTCCCTGTTGTCCTGGCACGACTAAAGGGGCGCCGCCTGTCATACCTTATCACGACTAGCGAGGATGTTATCTCTGTCGCATGGCTCGGAGGTGGGAGTGGACTTAAAACCCAGCTTGGATGCTGAGATATCACAAGGTTCCCTATACAGAATCCTCGCTCTCGCTCTTCTCCCTGTGATTCTCAGCCCTCTTTTTCTCCTCCTCCTCTTTCCGCTGAGCCTCCTGGTCCATCTTGAGCTGCTCGTCCACGACCCAATCAGCAATATTTTCCACGGCCGTCGCGGCCGAATGCAGATGCTTCAAGAGATACCCCTGCAGCTGCGCCGGCGTGAACACCTTGTCAGGTATACACTCGGCGAATTTCTGCGCAAGCACTTGTAATTCCTCATCAGTGTCGTCTTCGGCTGTCTCGTCGCTGTCGTCACCGCTCGAACTTTCGGGTGTCATGATACCCCCATTTTCCGTAGCGTCGGATTTGTCATCTGAGCAGTCGGCGTCGTCTATCTTATCTAACCTGCCCGTCTTCATCATGCGCAGGAATATCGTCTGGGCTCCCTGTCGCGTGATGAGGCCCATGCAGATCTTCACGTCGATCCGGCCGGGGCGCACAAGGGCGTCGTCAAGCCGCTCGGGGAAGTTAGAGGTCATGATCACTACCCGGCCTTCTTGCGAGCCGACGCCATCTAAGACGTTGAGGAGGGTCGAGAAGGAACACTTTCGGTGGGACGGCGGCTGATCTCGGTTTCTTTTGTTGTTGCCGTCTTGTTTCGTCCTGAAGCCAACTGCATCGATATCTTCGAGCAAAACGAAGCAGCGGTCTGGCAGCATAGCGAAAAGTGAAGCTAATTCATAGTCTATTAAGACTCATAGTTAGTAAATATGTGTCTTTTTGGAAGAGGAAAAGAAAAAGGGAGGTTATTCTTGGAAGTGGCAGGCAATAATGGTCAGGTTTATTGCCATACCGTAGAAAGACTTGCTGCACTTAGTAAATGGTTAAGCGACACCTTGTAAACTTTTCGACGTTGAGAATTCTTTAAACAAGAAGATAAACGTGAATAAAATTTTGATTGAACTTTAATTCAACATTTTTCTTGTTCTCAGCAACTTGATATCAGCGTTAATCTTCTTGTTTAAAGGCTGCTTAACATCGAAAATCTTACAAGCTGTTCAACCATTTACTGAGTGCAACAAGTCTTGTATAAGTAGGTAGAATCATAGATCGCCAACCAATTGCAACCCCTCAAGCTTGATCATCTTATAATAGCTAAAAGGAAAAAGGGAGAAAGAAAAGGAAAAAAGAGACGTACCATCAATCTCCGCGATATTCATAATATAAAGGTCAACACCAAAGTGACCCGCAAGAGCCAGCGAAAGAGACGACTTCCCACACCCAGGCGGGCCATGCAAAAGATACCCACGACGATACGGGATGCCATTCTCGCTATAGAACTGCCGTCTCCTAGGATTGAGGTACTTCCTAATATCGCTGACGAGGTTCTCCTTGACATCCTCGTCAATGGTAATCGTCTCCAACGGCCGCAGGTGTTTCACAGCCATTACATCCCAATTGCCATGCACGCACCCCCAGATCGTGACAGACTTTTTCCTCTGCGCCTCAGCCATCTCCTTGCACGTCTCAAGCAGCTCACGGATGGGCGCAGTAGACCAGCCCAGACAGGTGATCGTCAAGCTGTCCCTCTCCCTGGTAGCGCCTGGGGGAAACATGCCAGGGACCGGAAGGAAACTGGCCTGTGTGCTCTTATCCGAGCGTAGAATGGCGAGGAGATTCCACCCGTAGAAGAACCACGTGTTCTTGAAGGCGGGGATAAGCTGGATATCACTAGCAGGCTTCTTAGGCTTCGCCGGGCTCCGCAACGATCTACGCAGTTGTCGCCTGGGTGATATCAATGGCCCGAGCCGGTCGTCTGACATTGTCTGCGCCGTGTACTCCGTCACGAAGCGGCTGTTGGACTGCCTCTCGGTCAGCCAGTTGATGACCTGGGGGTACAGCTCGTCGCCGAGCCTGACGGTGACCGCCGAGGTGAAGAAGATGCGGATGTAGTGGCGCAAGTTGCGGAGGAGCTGGATGAAGCCGGGGAGCGCGAAGTTGAAGAGGTTGAATATGGTCAGCGCGTTTTTGGCCCGGTTTGGATCTATCGTGGGAAATGCATGCGTGAACAAATTGCGCATGGGAGCCATGTTGCCGCTAAGTAGCGGCAGAGCGGTGGCGCCCGCAACGTGGAAAGGTTGGGGCATTGTCGGCGCTGCTGATGTTGTCGTGAAGAAGAGATGGAGAGAAAACTACCCAAGACCATGCAAGAGAGTTGGTGCTAATAATGGCGGTGATGATGCTGACGATGATTGATGACGGGGGTAATGTAACTATAGTGAGATATCGGGTATCGCAGAAGGCAAAATGATAGGTTGGGGAAATTTGTGCATCTCACCCCATGTCGGAATACAATTGAAGATTGAAGGTGTCGCGGGTGCTGCCGTTGTGCCTCTTATTCGGACGACTCTAGTAAATAAATAGGCAACCACGGCAGCCTTACAGGAAGACTTGGAAAATACCTCTTTTTGCCTGCTTGGTCGCCTTGTGGGTCGCTGCGGCTACCTAAATGCGAGGTAATCCGTCGTCCTGTAGGCTGTGTTCTTTAAATAGCAAGAGCTGATGTGAGTAGGTAATGTGTGATGTTTTGACGTGTGTGGGTTGTGTGAGTGTTTTGTGGTACGTAGGCGTTTTTGCACATGCTTGGTGTTACAATTATGTATGTCGGTTAGACAACATCTTACTTAAGTAATTAAATGTGGTTGTCTGTGGAACCCAAGTAGGATACCGAATCTGATGGTCTATGGAGATGTAAGTAAGACCAGGAAACCGAGAGACGTAGAAGAGGAGACGCAGAATGTAGTTTACAGGAAAAACAAGAGTATTTAAGAATAATGCAATGAGGGGAAAGTATGTCAAAGATAGCAAACATGTAGTAACATTGAGCATTAGATGGTAGGTAGAGTCACATTACCTACACCTAGATAGTTCGGTGTACTTCAGCTGAGTCTCCCTTACATGACGAGACTATCAAACGAACCTCACTTACAACCACTCACATGCCGACATTAGGCAGATCTAAGAGTCTTGGCACAAGACTGAGTGCACACATTTCATTATGATCAACCCCAATGAACAAGCGCTGCTTGTCTTTTTTCAAAGTATTCACCGTAGGTGCCACCACCTCTTCGGTTGCCTCTTAGGACTAGGATCAACCGCCTCCCCATCCATGAGATTATTCACATACGCCTCCCCAATAAGCCGATGGCCCAGCGTCTTGGGGTCAACCCAAGCCTTAAGGTCACTCATGGAAACGTTCGGCTCTCTCAACAGATAAACAGAGTTGAAGCCCTCAAGGACCGCAACAATATCCCCCGTCTCGATACGCGCAGGGCCTAGACCCACGAACCCGTTCTTCGTAAGAAAGGGTCGCTTGTCCGTCCAGTGCAGCATGCTCTCGAAATAGGGGCGTGCCTCGTCAGGCAGCTGGTTGTTGGCCGACGGGTTCTCTATGCATGCTTTCAGACCGCGGTAGGCGGCATCGTACCGCTTCGGCGTCGACACGTCTCCGCGCACCAGCCGCCCGTCGAGCACGATCTGGTCGCAGCACGGCACGCGCCACTTGGCGTCTTTCGAGAACCGGGGTGTCTCTGGGGGCCAGCATCTGTCATCAATCGGTTTCTGCATGTCGTCGGCGCTTTTGGCAAACTCCTCTATTTCTTTCAGGAAGGCAAGCAGCGACTCGTATGACACGGAACGCGTCAAGTCGTCTGAGGGGTTGATCTGGTCTGCGAAGGCGAAACCGGCGGCCTGAGACTCCCGTGGCGACCTAGGATGCCAGAGCTTGCCCACCAGGAAGATTTCGTCCACTGGCCGGCCGTATACCGGAAGAGCCCGGGAGTCCCATTCGAACGGTGGGGCATTCTCGTAGTTGTACGTTGTGTTTCTCCCGTGTGCCTTGAACCGCGGCAGCCATGGCTTCGCTTGCCACTGGCTGCACAGACTCTCGTAGATGGTGGTGGTATAGTCGGGTACCCAGCTGGGTAGATCACGGAATATCTTTATGTCCCAAGGTTGTGCCCACGAAAGGATGTCGGTCCATCCGTTCTGGATCAAGGCACGGGTGACATCCACATATGTGTCTTGCACTGCGTGTATGTAACTAATTAGTTGAGATACCGAAATTGAGTGGCATCGTGGAAATTGCGAGATGACGGGAGACAATCAGGATAGAATGACTAAAATAAACAGGAGTATCAATACATACCACTTTTGCTGTAATCGGCCCGGATGTAAGACCGTTCTTTATCGTTGGCGAAACCAAGCAGACCGAAAATCATGTCTCGCGGGTTTGTCGCGCTAGAACCCCCAGGCAGCTCTTTGACACAAAAGTTAGTCATGGCAATGCGGAGGGACACTACTTCCGGCGGATATATCGAAGTATAGATCAGGAGCCGATGCATCTCTGGAAATACAGGGAAGTCGTGCACGAATTTTCTGAGACAATGCGTTAATTGAAGTCTCTCCTGAGGAGAACTCTCTCTGCGGATGATATCGCGCTGGAACATCTCAAGTAGGATCAAGGCGCCGATGAGATTCTTGGACGTGAGCCGAGTATCCCCACAGAAGTAATAGAGGTCTTTGGCTAAGAAAACTTCCTGAAGCACCCAGATTCGCCTCCAGAAAGACCGCAGGGAGAAGGCCGCGTACTCTTCCGTGGGGAATTGGCCTCGCTCCGTTGGTGAGCCCGTGAATCTTCTTAGGAGGGCGGAGTAGCTTTTAGAGAGGATCGCGTCGAGATCTAACGAACGTTCGTTGAGTCTCGCGGTATCTGTGGTGCCGGCATGCCTCCAAAAGAGCATCCCGAGGTGACAGAGGTGCGTGAATAGATCCGCAGTGGAAGTATATTGAGTGGCCCTCTCGACCGGTCCAAGCCAGGCGTAGACCGATCTGGCATTCGCAAATATCTCCCCCATATGTTGTACTACCCTAGATTTCTCCTCATCATCTTGCTGGTTGATGCAGATGGCGTCTGCCCACAAATATTCAAACGTTTCGAATTTCTCGATCTTCGAAATCGCTTCTGCCAGGTTGGTACGAACGGGGATGCTGGCCCTGTTGATGGGGATGGTGCTTGTAAATTGCTCAGAGCCCCAGACGTATGAAAGAGCTACATACTCTGGACAGTCCGTGAAAGGGAATTCCTTCAACTCGTACGTTGGTCTCGTCCAGCTACTGCCATCGAACTCGTCATCATCATCGTCGTCGTCGTTGTCGTCGTCGTAGTCTGTGTTAAGCGAACGTCTAAGCAAGCGTATCGTCTCCAGAGGAGGCAGTTTCGCGGTTGGAGGTTCCGCGAGAGACACGATATCTTTACCTCTGCTGAGGTCGAACGGGTTCACGGTAGCGCCACTTGACTGATTAGCCGCATTCCCTAAAGCTAGAATTCTTGCCTCTGGTCGTCTCGTGCCCGAACTCGTGCCCGGAGGGAGATTCAGGGAGCCGTCCTGATTCAGCATAGTGAAATTCTGTTGACATGCCATTTCATTCCGGGGTGCCTCGAAACGCCGCGTATGGCTAGTACGCGGCTGCCCCGACCCCGTGGCGGAGAGCAAAGCATCGATTCTCTGATGACAGTCCCTTATGACACCATCCAACGTATCAAGCCCAGTCTTAAGCCGCTTCTGCCGCTGCTGATGCACCAGCATCTGCTGCATCCGCTCATCTTCCCGCTCCGTCTGGATACGATCCTGAGCCAGCCTCGCCATGAACCTTAACTGCTCATCCCCAGGCTCTTCCTCTTTCCTCGGCTCCCAGACAGTGGAAAAGAACGGCGTCTGCATCGGATCAGCCCTGACCCATCCAGTGACCACCACCGGCTTCGGCGGCTCCGGGATCCGAACCCATTCGATCCTCTCGGATCCGCCATATGTCGAGAGAATCGGTACCCGTCGTGATCCGTCGCCATAGAACACAGGAGTCGGCGCGAGCAGTCGTTTCGCGGGCGCCTGCGGCTGATCCGCTGCACCCCGGGCCGGTCCGGTCCCTCGTGCGCGGCCGGCGGCGGCCCTTCCCCGGCGTCGCTGCCGAGCAGCAGCAAGGTCAGCCTTGGTAGTGACATGGTCAACGACTCTGCGGTGTCCAGGTAGGAGTCTCACTTCTGCTACGGGGTCTGTCGTCGTTTGATTTGATGGCTGCTGGTTTCCATAGCCCGACCCATGATCCATGGACGGCGCGTTCCCCACGGTCGATCCATTGCCCACATTTCCCATGCCCAGCGCGGGATTGCATGCACTTCCACTTCCACCATCGTCAGTCATCGCCCCACTAAACCCGAAACTAGGGGGGTTATTCGAAGTCTCGCGGGGAACGCGACGATCCTGATAGCTTGAGTCCCGCCACGGATCATCCATAGGCTCCAGTCCAGGCGTCGTGGCGGAACGACACAAAACTATTCGTCTCTTCTTTTATATTGGGCCCGTACTTTGATGAACTCTCGTATTATTTGTCCAATCGATGTTGGCCTGCAACGCTACGAATCACCGCGTATAGGAGCGGAAACCGTAGATGTTTCCATTGAGCACGACCGGGACAAGCTTCGATAATGGTATGTATACCCTGTCTACCTTAATATTGTACGGAAACCCGTCATCCAGGGACGACGTGTAGAAATAGAGAGCGATTTGATCTGGATGTAGGTCTGCGTACAACACCGCTACTTCATAGAATTATAAGAAATACTTGGATAGAAATGGAAAAGAAAACAAAAAGTGACAGTTATCTCGATGAAAATGACATAACAGGTCTAGACTTGAACCGAACCGGCAGTGACAAGGGACAATACGACTCTCAGCTGCTGCGGGGGTTTTGCTGACATGCAATGCAATCATGCAATCTATAATCCTTGCACCTCGATCCTTTATCTGTTCGCTACTTCAATAGACTCTTGCTTCTCTTCTGTTGCTTATTCGTGGTATCGATTTGAAAAGTCGAATCCACAAAATTAGGGTTTTCCTTTATGGGATCTGACGCCGATTCCATTTCCTCAAATATATTCCGAATTCAGGGGGCAAATTATGTGTCACTGGGTAAGCTCGGTACGCACGACACTACCAATCCATTATCATGTAGGACTGTTACATGCAAGAACAGATATACATAAACACTGCATGCTCTCAGCAGCGAGCTTCTTGGATATGAGAACGAGAAAAACAAAGAGCAGAGACTCCAAGTGTTGCCATCGCAGTAGAACGCCGCCCGAACCCTTTCCCTTACATGTTTTCTTCTCCCGGGTAGTAGATATGCCGGAAGCAGGCTGCCCAACCATTCACATACTCATTGAATGAACCATGTTTGGCATACCAATCCAGAAGAACTTCCTTTCCTATGACCGGTCGCTCTTCTTGCCCTTGTAGAGATATCTGATCGTTGCATGTTAGCCTGTTTCCTCTCATTCAACTTTGAATACTCTCTGGGTAGGCATGAACAGGTAAGAAGGAGTTCAACATACCCTCCCAGCGTAGCCTCGAAGAGACCCACGCCAAGCGCAACAGCAGCGCCAACACCGACGTTCTTCCATGTCAGGCGGCCACGCTCGTACAGGCCCAGACCTTTGTAGCCAAGGTAGGCGCTGATGCCGACGACAGCGGCAAGATTCGTGGCGACGAGGGCAGTGCTGGCACCGTCGCTGAGCTCGCCGAACCACTTAGTAAGGATGTTATCAGCCTTGCGGGCCTTGTGGGCAGCAGCCTTCTTCTTCTTAGCGAGCTCGGCCTCGGCGCGGCGGACGGCAGCGACATCTTGTTCTCGCTCTTTCCTCTTCTCCTGCGTCTCAGTCTGCACATCCTGCTCTAAGAAATCAGAGGGCACCGTGCGGACTGATGGCGTGTCGACATCGATGAGAGATGACGTGCTTGCTGTCTCGGAGGGGATGATCTGCGGTGGTTGAGGGGCAGCGGCCTGTGGGAGTCATGCCCATGGTTAGCAAAGCTAGCTACCTTGTACTCCTGTCTGCCTATTCTGCTAACTCCATCTGGATCATAGAGATTTCCGAGGCGAAACAATGGTTGCAATTTTATTGCGTGATGAATGGGTCACAGGACATACCTCCTCAGGCGTCTGTTTAGGACCGGATGCGGCGACGTCAGCGTACGACACTAGATACAAGGTCGCGTTAGCTTGAATCCAAAGAGATGCGCAGACATAATTGAAGAGAGGAAATTATGAGTATCTACCTACTTTTGTCTTCTGTTTTCCTGCCTCTTTCCTTCAAAGTGGGCGATTGGGTTTGATTGCGAGAATAGCTGTCCTAACGCGGAGGTCGCAGCAAAGACAACTCTGCAGTACTTGAAATGTAGAGAGATGGCGGGATGAATGAACAAAGGACAGATAGTATTATCTGCTGCCGTATCTGTTGCTATGGGGAAAATTATTGTGGTGAAAGACGGTGAAGAGAATTCATGTGATAGGGTAGGCGGGAGGGGAGAGGAAAAGAGACGATGCGTTCACTATAAATGGCGCCAGTGATGCCATCAGCTGTCGATTGTATGCACTCGGTTACCTTGGTCAAGTTCCGGCCTAGAAGCTCCCGCTCTTGCCCGCTGGCATGCTCGTGTGACGTCAAGCGCACCCCATAAAAGACTTAGGTACCTGACCACTCTACGCCAAGAGACAACCGAGATACAACCATCGTACACATAAAATTTACCTTCTTTGCCTACAATGGGATACAAGGCATACTATTGCAATAGGCTAGTTCAGATAACTTTAAATCTAGAAACATCGATTTCTCTAATTCAATTAGTATTTGATAAACCCCGAGGTGACCTGGGTACGAAGCCGAGAGCGCCGTAAATCTACCGACCTGTTCACATGCCCCTTAGCCTTATTACTTACCATAAAAACTAGCTCTGCCACTCAGACATCAATGGCTGCAAAGAGAAAAGTATGATGAGGTGCTCAGATCTTTTTGAGTGCAGCAATAGTAACGACGGTAAGAGGGTCAGCTGTGTTGGCAATTCTATTACTCGGGAGGATAAGACTGAGAAGCTGAAGTTAGGGAGGAGGGGTCAAAAGTTGGAAAAAAAAAAAAAAAGAAAAGAAAAAAAAAAAGGAATAGCTTCATCAAGACTCGAACTACGAACCTCAAAATTACAAGAAAAAAAGAATCCAGGGCTTAAGCGCAGCCTCAACATCCCTGGACCGGAAAACCCTTGAATGCCTATGGCCCTGCCTCTGACACAAGAGTTTTTTCCTGGCGACTACTTTACCACTCAGCCATCAACATGGCCAGTAAGGGGGAACGTCTGTTGAAAGGAGGCACACATATCGAGGATTATAAACCCATTGACTGTACCCCTTGTCCTATGGGAGAGGGGTGGTAGTATCTAACAAAGTTGGTACCTAGGTGATAGTCTCCGTTTCTCGTTAAGCCAAATATACACATTATCTACCAAAGGTAGTCCACAGATTCTCTAGCGCCTCTATGCTCTATGTCACAGACGCTCGTAGTAGTAGTAATACATTTCCGTTGCTTTCTCACAAGGCTCTTATGATCCGCAACCCTCTTATTCAGCTATAGTAGGCTGAGGGTTCAACTATTTCGTCGCCGTTACGGATGATGTCGATGCAGGGTTTGGCTTTTCTTCCCCAGACTTTCGATCCAACTTGACATCCGCCGCCGTTGATTCCTCTGCGGATGTTATGGCCTTCGCAGGCTTAGGAGATGATGCCTCCGTCGAGGTGGTATTAGCACTGGGAGCGCCCTCTGCTGAAGCATCCCTAGCAGAGATACCCTCAGCCGCGGGGGCAGCTTCATCGTCATCGGCCAGCTCGTCCCCGTATACTTCAGGATGTAGTCTGAAGCAGTCCTGCATGTGTCTATTTTCTCGGTTAGCTGCATACCGTAGATGACCTCTCGGCAAGCCGCGCGCGCACAGTCAGACGTACTGGAACTTATCGATACAATCCATGCCCTTAGGCTCTTCATTCGAATACACGAAACAGCTAAAGGCAGCCTTGAATTCCGGGCCACAAGGGCCATGCGCCATACCACCTAGGCAGGGGCAGTCCCAGTTGATCTCGCCAGTCTCCGGGTTGAAAGCGCCCTGCTCTGAGGCCTCCTGTTCCAATTCCAACGGGCTACCCCCTTCGGAAGGACCCGGGCCACTGCCCTCCACTTCTTTGCCTGGTGCCCCGGGCGAGCTTTGCGACGCTAGGGCAGCTGTCTCGGGTTCGGGGCTGGTCTTTGACTCGGCGGCGGCGGCTTTTTGTAAGCGGGCCTCTGCCTCTTGACGCTTGCGTGCGACAACGGCCTCGATAGTGGGGAGGTCTTCATCGGAGAACTCGGGGGGCGGTTGTATCGTCGTGACTATAATTGCGTCGAGTCAGCGCACACTGGTCAATGAGCGGGCAGGCGGTTTATCCAACATATGATCACCGGGGGACATCACATACGTTTGGGCTCCTCGGCAAAAACGGTGCTTGTGCTGTACCAGTAGACGGCACCAATAGCTAATCCCCACCGCGCGGCCGAGCTCTTCCAACTCCGTCTCTTGTCTGCCGGGACGGTCGAGGCGAAGCGACGGCCGGACGCTGCGGCGCGCGATTGGCGAAGGGGACTGGCGATCCGCGGCGCGGACCGGAGCGCTGCTCTGTACATGATGTACTGGCAGTGATCGGACAAAATGAGAGCGGGCGGCGACAAATGAAAAAGAATATGACAAATGGGGGAGGAAGTCTATTGCCAAGAGAAAGAAAGGCTGAAGTGCGCCAAATGAAGGTAGTGAGTGATGCTGGTCGGTTTGTAAGCAGAGCTTAATCGTCATATCTATCTTCGACAAAAATTTGGATGGCCAAAAGGCAGCTTCTCCAAACGAGACTGTGCTTCATATTGTGAGCACTGTACTGAATTTGTATGATAGTCAGCATAAAACCGACCGTATTTAGCACTGTATAACCGGTAGCTTTCGGCCCCCCCAGGGATCTATCTAACGGCGTACTGTACCTAGACTCGGCTGATAAGGTGGGTTACGTAGTTCATCCCACCTGAGATTCTCATAAGCAGCTTTGTTTGCTCATTATCAAGCCTGGATTTATAAGAAGTAGCCAGGATAGACAATCTCAGGCTTTTTGTTAATTGGTTCGATTTTTTTATGATTATCTCTCATGCATTCAAAGTTGGTCAAATTCCCGGTTTCGGCTCCGAACACCAGTTGAAACACGGCATTCTCACTCTTGTAAGCTTGTAAGCCGCTCCACTGTTGGGGACAACTACGCTAGGCTAGGCCACCTGCGAGGAGGGAAACGCGCTCAAAAATGATTCAAGGCTGCGTTAAGTTGAGCACATGCCGATAAGATTCTCTTTGTAGCTGACACTAGGAATTCGGGTGGCATACGACTTAGGTAGACTTAGGTAATCTCGCGTTTGCGTGAAGAGAGGTACGGTAATGAGTAACTCTCGTAGCATACATCAGAATACATAGAAGTACATAGAATACTTATGACTCTGCACCTATTTTGAAGCCGTTCACAGCCTTCTGATTCGTCACATCTCACATCACCCGTGTTGCGGTAATTATCTCCGCCCAGTTATTCTCACAATGGGCTCCAACACAACACCAGACTCAGATCCTATCATAGAATGGTACCCTATCAGACAGCTCCTAGGCCATCCCGGACACGAGTTCGTCTTCATCATCCTGAACCAACCTATTCGGGATCCCTGTCTATTCAAGGATCTTTGGAGCGCAGGTATGTCTGGTCACCTGGTTTAGTCGCTCTTATCATTTCATCTACGAAAGAAACCGCCGTAGTAGTGTTATTTATTTATTTATTTTTCTATAAGCTTCTGTATATGGGGTTCAGTGAGCTGATGGGCTTTTCTGCGCATAGCCGAGACCAAGATCGCTGCAGATGGCGGCGCCAACCAGATCTACGCCCTCAGCAAGCGAGCGCCTCCTGCCGGCACCTCGGAGCCGGCCGAGCAATATGTGAGTCCCACCCACGCCCGCACCCTCCGGTCGCCTACTCATCGCAAGCCAGGAGGACCTCGACACCATCATCGGCGACTTAGACTCGCTCACCGACGAGGCGCGCCATCATTTCGCGCCCAAAAGTCGCATAATCCAGGAGGCGGATCAGTACTCCACCGACTTCGCCAAAGCCGTGCATCTCGCCCGTGACGAGTCGCCGGCTCCTGGTCGGGACATCGTGTGCATGGGCGGGCTCGGCGGCCGCGTGGACCAAGGGCTAAGCCAGCTTCACCATCTGTATCTCTTCCAGAAATCGCCCACGTACGCTGAGGGGCGCATGTACCTGGTGTCGGGCGATTCGCTATCCTTTGTCCTCAAGGGGGGTGCGAGGCATCAGATCCGGGTGCGAGAGCCGGATATCACTGTCGCTGATAGCGTCCGCCGCATCTCAGAGGATCCTTTCGCCAAGTACGTTGGTATCGTCCCCGTTGGTGAGCCGGCTGTCATCTCGACTAAGGGGCTCGAGTGGGATGTTCAGGACTGGGATACGTCGTTTGGGACGCGCATGAGTACGAGTAATCATGTTCTTCCTGAGACACAAGTCGTTGAAATCAAGGCGGATAAGGATGTCTTGTTCACGATAGCACTCCAGCAAGCAGGGGATGTATAAATTGCGCAATATCAAGATGGCCTTTCGATGAGTTCGCCTTATCTGGACACGGACGAATTAGTTACAACTCTGAGATTTTACAGGACAGGCATTTGACGGACTGGTACTACGTCCTGGGCGCATAATTGATGAGGGTCAGATTATATATAGAAGGCCAGCTTTTTAGATGCTCTTAGATACTATCTCATACCGAAGACAGGTACAGGGAGAACCAGAACAACTGCCCTATACTATAAAGATACACATCATTTCCCTTGAAATTCAGAGGGTGATGAGGGAGTCAGAGGGCAAAGGAAGAAACTGAAACGGAACTCCAACAAGGGTTGAGAGATGCAGAACGAATGCTTGAATTCAATATATCGATAGGCCGCGAAGCCATAGTCATATTTTGTTGTCCGCCCTATGCAAAGACCGCCTACGCGCCAAACTCCTCGCTGCACACCAAGAAATGCTAGACAAGCTTATGAACCCAAGAAATGATGGTAGACACACGTACAATACCATTCCTTTCCACTACTCGTCCTATCCAAGACCAAACGTAGTCCCTATGACGGCACGTCACCGTAGGAAGTGTAAGACTAGCCAACAGAACCCGAAAAAGATGACCACGCCAGCCCAGAAGATCCACTTGTCCTGCTTGGCGCGGCGCTCTATCATCCGGATGGTGTCGCCACTGATGCCCAGGGTGTTCGCGACGCTGTAGAGCCGACGCTGGGTGTTTTTGAGCATGTCCCTCTGGGCACCGAGGTCACCCAGCACTGCCTGTCCACGAGCTATGTACTCGTCAAGCGCCGTGTTGGTGCTGGCGAAGAAGTTTTGCTCGCGCATGGCATGAGCCTCGCGCGTATAGTCGCCGCTACCCATCGTCATATGCCCACCACCGATGACCCCACCACTGCCATAGCGGTTCGTAGGCACGGATGTTGGCGAAGACGTCGATGCGGAGGCATTGGCGTACGGATTTTCAGGGGTTGACGTGGTGAAGGGCCGGCGGCCAAGGAGCTCTGAGCGGCTCTGGTCGTGAGCGGCTGCCTCGCGCTGGGCTTTAAGCGCATCGACTTCGTTGCGGAACTGGGTGAGTTCGCTGCGGAAGTTGCGCAGACGCTCGTGGGCCTTCTCTTGCTTGGCGGGGTTGAGCTCCTGTTTGGCGAGAGCCGAGTATTCGTCCAGGGTGCGCGAGAACGCGGTCAGAGAGGCGGACAGCGACCCGAGGGCGGCGGGTGTGGGTGCGCCATCGGGCGACGAGGACAGGCTGGCGAGATCGCGCTTTATGGATGTGGACTGCTTCAGCGCAGAATTGAATTGCGAGTTCTGGTAAGGAGGGAGACGGTCAGAAAATAATGTCGCCGAGGCAAAGGTGGGAATCGCGCACCATTGTGTCAAGCTATGACGGTCCAGGCAGGCTGAACAGCTGAAGGCGCTGGAGGAAGACGGCAGAGAGAAAGGAGAGAAGCCAACAACTCGCGGCAAAGTATCTAATCCATCCGTCAACCGAGAGTAGACGTAGCTGCCGATATCGTGGGGCTGATTGGTTGATTATCTAAATTTGCGAAGGGTACTTAAGCCTACCCTGCTTCAACCAGGAATCCTGCTGCAGGTCAAGATGGCATTGAAGATGGCAGATTGACAGCTACGTGTACATTTACTGGTGTAGGGTCTTTACCGCTTACCCAAACAAGAAAGACGCGATAATGTGGGTCTACAGGTACCTATCCTACAGTAGGTACCTATCTGTCGTACACTAAACTGCGATAGCAATAATGGTGGTCTGTGCTCTATAGGAAATTACGCAGTGGTTATCTGTTCGTGTTTAAAACGCTGGTCCTTGTCAGGTGCCTACGCTACATCGCGGAAAGAAGGGAGCCATGCCTACTTCAGTAAGGCTTCTGGTTTTGGCAGCCCTACCCTCTGCGAATGCCGCCTTGGCTACCTTGGCTCTCCCTTGGCTCAACAACTTGCGAAGTGGGATAGCAGAGCCTCAAAATGTTTTATATGCTTGAGGTTACTGTTGATCTTCAGCTTTCCTGTTTCTCATTATTAGTTTTCGGACTAGTTTACTGATCGCTGTGATCGACAGGTCGTTATCTTGATGCTATTCCCCTTTTCCCGATCATTGCAGTACCGGTTTTGATTGGGTACCTCGTATACCTACCTGGGTAAGTGTGTCCCTTTAATGACACAGGTGGCTTTTCTACTACCCGACGTTGCATCGGACCGAGCCGGTGATTTTCGAACAGTGCAGCATGCGGCCGCAGCCATATGCACCATATGCAGGGAGCAGCGCCTTGCATTAATCACACTCACCAGTTCTCACCAGTGTCTCTCATTGCCGCTTTTCGCACAGAGCCTCTCTTCACTCTCCTATTCACAGCCAAAGCCACTGGAACCCTAGGGTACCATAACCAAGATCTGAGGACGGCAAAGCTACCCATGTGCCCTACCTACTTATCTATAGGAGGTAGGTACTTTGGGTGCCTGCCAAAATCACACACTATCTCCAACCTGTACTTAAAACAATGTGTAGCCTATTCACTGGTGAATATTTACTCATCATCACTATTCCCGTCGATCTGCCTCCGTTGGGTAAGCCTATACTACTACACTAATTATACGCAAGGTACATATGTACCTAAGTAAGCAGTCTGCGTATAGGTGCCCAGTCCGTCATTGAGGATGGTACCTAACCCAGGTAAGGAGGTACCGCCTATGCACTGCATCCATTAACCGTCCCGGCTCCGATACCATTGCCGACATTTTACATATACGGGAAGATCTACCTCAAGGAGCGCGCCTTGCTATCCACCAGGCGCCCATGCTATGCTCATATCAGCCCACGTATGGCCGAGCACGTTGCACAGATGAATATTCCCGAATGATAACCCCTTGTGGCGCCTGGTCGACGGTCCTTCGGCGCCCGAATCGGTTATGGGTACCTTGACTGAAATGTTGTTGTTCGGCCTATCGGTATAATATAAAGAATGTGCCCTTCCCTCCTCTCACCCGAGATGACTTGGGAAGTGTTCGTCAAGTTTAGACACCAGACCGTGATATAGAGATGGCCGGCTCATCTTCATCTACATCTATATCCTCTTCCTCCTCCCCTGAGAGAGAGGGGGAGAAGCTCGAGGCGACGACACCCGATGAACAAATCAAAGCCAGCGCTCCCGACGCGCTGCCGCCCAGTGAGGCACCGATCCCTACACAAAAGAAGTACAGCATATACACCACATTGGAGAAGAGGCTCATCGTCTTCGCCGCCGCCCTCGGCGCCTTCTTTTCACCACTCTCTGCCCAGATCTACTTTCCAGCTCTCGGCCAGCTGGCGAGCGACCTACAAGTTTCCGTGACCGAGATCAACTTGACCGTCACTACATATATGGTAAGCTATGAATAGTTTCACCCCCTTTCGCTCGTGTCCAGTGGCTCACCAGGTGCAGATCGTACAAGGCATAGCACCTATGTTTGTAGGCTCATTAGCCGACACAGCTGGGCGACGTCCAGCTTATCTACTCTGCTTTATCATATATATTGCTGCCTGTGTTGGGTGTGCCTTGACACCCAACTATGGTGGTCTCCTAGCTCTTCGAGCCTTACAAGCTGGTGGCTCCAGCGCCACTGTCTCCCTGTGCCAAGCCGTCGTATCTGACGTTGTCACATCCGCCGAGCGTGGCTCCTACGTCGGCTTCACAGCCCTCCCCACTATCCTCGCGCCGTCACTCGGCCCTGTCATAGGCGGTCTCATATCCCAGTATCTGGGCTGGCGCTGGATCTTCTGGTTCTTAACAATATTTGCCGGGGCTTTCCTGACCGTATTTTTATTGTTTGTGCCAGAAACCTGTCGACCCATCGTTGGCGACGGCTCGATAGAACCGGCCGTTTATTACCGCACCGCCTGGCAGCTGATCAAAGATGCTCGCCGCAAGAAGGGAACCGCTACGGATGGAGAGCCGAAACCGAAGCCCACCACCCGTATCCAGAAACCGAACGTAATCCGGACACTACACATATTGTTCGAAAAAGAGATGTTTCTTTTGCTCATGTATGGCGCCTTGTTCTACGCAGGGTTTTATGCCTTGGCTACGGCTCTCCCGACCATTTTCGCCGACCTATATGGCTTCAACGGACTCAAAGTTGGTCTAATATACTTACCTATTGGTGTTGGCTCTGTTGTGGCTGTATTCATCATGGGCAAGTTGACCAACTGGAATTATAGACGGCACTGCAAGAGGCTCGGTATCCCGTACGACAGGAGCCGCCAACAAAACATGGCTGATTTCCCTATAGAACATGTTCGCCTGCAGATTGGTATCCCGTTCCTCATATTATACACTGCAGTCCAAATCTCCTTTGGCTGGGCGGTGCAGTATCACGCACATTTGGCCGCCGCCATTGTCCTGCTTTTCCTGACGGGCTTCTCGCTTGTCGCATTCACAAACCTTCTGGCCACTCTCATTGTAGATATTAACCCTGGTGTGGCCGGTTCTGCGACGGCGGCGAACAACCTCACACGTTGTTTGCTCGGAGCAGGCTCTTCAGCTTTTATCAATCCGCTCATGTCGGCTGTGGGTTCCGGGTGGGCATTCACGATTTTCGGACTCTCCTACATTTTCTTCTCTCCAGTGATGTGGCTGCTACTGAAATATGGAGTCAAGTGGCGCGCAGAAAAGGTGCAGAGAGCGGAGCTAAAGAAGCAACGAGAACAGCAGCAGCAACAAGAGAAGAAGGACTCCAGCTCCTAAGCGAGGGTCCGAGAATGATGAAGATCAAAGCAACTAAGAGACTTCATACGGAATCCCATTCCGTCCCACTAGTGTACAGAGAGTATCCACTAGATTTCTTGCACTACAAGAAGAAATAGGTGGCCAGGAAGACGAGTTCTGGCACCATAATCTATGAATAGATGAAATAGTTGGCTAGAAAGCGGTTAGCTAAAAATGCTAGCTTAACATACAAATTTTAGATGTCCATTTTTCGAACCACTCAGCAATTTGTGTTCTTCCGGCCAGTATAGACAATAGCGAAATTTTTATAATACATAGATAGATAGATATTGATCAAGACTAAGTCTGACTTAGCATTGACAACTCGACGTTCATGCATTCTCCAAGCCAGTGAGTCAATGTGTGGTTCCTGCTTACGTGTACGACCGGCATCACAAGGTCGGATTGCAAACCTGGCTCACGCCACCCGCAGCCTGCATTTTCCCTTCTCGCAGCGTGATATAAAAATAGTGCACGATAAACCAGTCAAAAACCAGTTAATGCGGTCGTTGGATGGAGCCGCTGTCAGCAGGGAAGACCGCCATCGGCTCCGTTGGCCTAAAAAGGTGGAATTAGCGGGGCCAGCCGCAGCCGTCTACACCCGATCCATCAGTTATACCCGCGGCGGTCTCCTGGGCGGTCTCTGAGTATTGTTACCATGAAGGGATATTGTCAAGTTGAAACTCTTTTCATGGCGCTTGTTCAAAGCAACTGTCCTAATGCAGATGGAAGGATTGGAATCCCTGGTCTTGTTGGGCTTCATCTCCTCACCCGTTTTGGGAAATATTATCATCGATCAGTATGAGTTTGCTTTGTGCAAAAAAGGTTATGTATTCAATGTTGCGGTGGAGTTAAGAAATGAGACCATCCCATGAAAAATATTCGTGGGTAGATATGCATTCCACATGGGATCCTTACATAGCGTAGTCTTGTTCTGAGTATAGTTCCGTACTAGCGCTCCAGCCGCACGATGACACTGTTGGTGTTTTGGGCATCGTGGCCGGGCCCGCTGCTCTCTCCATTACCCTGGCGTCAACTCTCTTATAGTAGTACTTACCCCGAACTGTATTGGTTTTCCGTGCTTACAGCAGCACCCGGTCAGTAAACTTGTATGGGTAGACGTATGATATCTGCTAGGAGACGAATCCTTCGCATTTAGGTTATTGGGGGCCGAATACATACATTTTCGCTATTCTCTCGTTGCCGGCCGGCCGACTGGCTGTGTGGATTGCATTATGTGGTGCAGCTTGGTGTTTGAGGCTCTGGAGAAGCTGAGCTGGTATTAAAGCCATGGAAGATCCCGTCGAGTAGCCTGAGGTGCGGGTGCCTATCTAACTCATCTCTTTATTCTTGTCGATGTTTTGTGAGGCTACGTCGGTCTCGCTCTCAAAATGAAGTTATTCACAGCAAGCCTCGCAGCTCTGGTTGTGTTGGCATGGGGGGTACAAGCCACGCCAACGCACCAGTTCGATCACTTCTTTCCTGGATGGAACGAGCGCGTCCAGGTGATACTGCGAGAAAACTGCTCTGAGCCCTATGCTGAGTATCTGACGGGGAATATCAACCGTACGCTTGGAGCACAATCCCTCGTTAACCCAGTCATTGACTGTGTTCTGGGAGTCTTCCCAGAGTCCCGCAAATCAGAATGTAAGCGTTTTCTCCTGTAGTCCGATCTCTCACGAACCAACTTCTGCTCCTCGTTCACTTACACCTGGCGAGTCGACTGCTAACACGATAGATAGTGGCTACCGGCGCCCTAGTCCTCGGTCTGATCCCCACCATCTTACAAACCATCGGCAGCTCAACCGCGGAAACGGCCCTCGTCGGCCTGCGACGGCCCCTATTAGGCTTCTTAATATCCGCCGGCAGCCCAGCAGTATCAATGATGAAAACGAGCGACTTCGCCCGCAGCATCGCCGAGTTCGTAGAGGGCGGCGAGCCGCGCGAGCTCGGCATCGACACCCTGCGCTGGAGCACGGGACGCGCGAAATGGGCCTTCCTCATCGCGCTGCTGGAATACGTGGCCGTGAGCGGCGCCGTGGCCAACGTGCTGCACCTCGCGTACGAGCTGGGCGTCTACGCCATCGCTATCTTCGCGCCTGACACCATCTTCGGTGTGCCGCTGTGGACGCTGGGGGCTGCGCTTATCCATCTGGCTGGATGCTTGGCTCTGTGGATTCGCGTGCGCATGCGGAATGTGGATGCTAGGAATGGGGAGGACTATACTGTTCGCAGCACGAAGCCGCTGGATACTTGGGTCCCTACGCAGTTGATCCCGTCCGTGTTCCACCCGGCTATTAAGCTGGAGATGCGACAGGATAAGGGCAGTGTTTTCTGGTTCTACGTGTTGACGTGGGTTATCAGCATTGGAATCTTGGCGCAGGTAGCATTTGGCACCCTTGTTCTGTCTGGCTTGTTGTTTTTCAGCTTGACTGATTGCTTGACCATCGTCGGGAGATACACGCTCAGTGCCGTCGTTTGCCGAGCTGTCGTGAGGCTTGAGTTGTCGGGGATGATGGCGGCGATGGCACCGGCTAAGGATAGTGAGGCCGTGGAGCCTGAACAGATAGTCCTTACAGGCTGGAAGGGACAACCATCAGATACTTCATACGGACATTAAGGGCCCGGTTGATTGAATATATTACTGCACATGTTCAGTTAGAGATGATGAATAACACCAAAAAAATGATGTTTCAAACACTTATTACGAACGAGGGTTTGCATATGTTTTCTGAAGTTGAGATGCCCGACAAGAACTAAACCTAGGCATGTTTGCAACGATCAAGTAAGTGATGGCTCTTCTTCCCTTGAAGGAGCCCATGACATAATTGACGTCTTATCCAGGTTCCCTTTATTCTATCTTCAGACTGATGAGAATCATTTCAGTAGTCAAAGAGATGACTAAACATAAAAATCCGATAACCTGAGTCAGCATCCTGGCATTGTTCCTGTATGTAAATCCGCTAAGTGTTTCCCCCAGATTTTGCGTAACTACTGTACTGTACACCGGTGGATCTGCCGAAGAGCCTCGGCTCAATGCTCAGTACAGGGTTCATTTGCAGGCCTAAGCCCGTTGCCATCCAACAATATTTATCAGTTGCCGAGATCTACTGCTTGTCTTTTTAACTTTGTGTCGCATACCCCAAAGTTGTCCGGTTTTTTGTACTCTGCGTTGTTTTTTCTGCCCTGCCTATACCCGTTCACATCTTTGTAAGACGACAGACAACATGGCGGCCGAACGTGTTTCCTCTCTCCTGAAGCACTTATCGCCGAATAACCCGGTGGCGGCCATGTAAGTAAAACAATCAATCATTGAAGTCCGAAAGTCCGCAATCCGTTCTGAGAGCAGATCTGACTCAATGCGCAAATAATAGAACCTCCAAGAGCCCCGACGATATAGTCATCACCACCGCGATTCGGACGCCGCTATGCAAGGGTCACAAGGGAGGCTTCAAGGACACGAGCCTCGAGTATATCATGTACTCCATTCTGAAGTCGACACGTGAGCGGCTGGGCTTCTCTCCGGACCTCGTGGAGGATATCTGCATGGGAAATGTGCGTAATCCTACGAATTGGATATGATCTGGCCTGGCTCAATCACACGAGAATACCAGTCCCTGACAATTATACCCGTTTGACAGGTGTCCGATGGCAAAGCAGCCTACAAGGCCCGCGCCGCAGCTCTCGCCGCTGGCTTCCCTAACTCGACGGGCGCGAGCTCCGTAAACCGATTCTGCTCCTCGGGTCTCAAGGCCACTGCCGACATCGCGCACGCCATCGCCACAGGGTCCATCGAGATCGGCATCGCCGCCGGCGCGGAATCGATGACGGTCGGCGGAGATCGTCTCGAAGCCCCCTTTGACGAGGACGTGCTCAAGTACAGCCAGGAAGCCCGCGATTGCATGGAGCCCATGGGATGGACGAGCGAGAACGTCGCCCGTGACTTCGGCCTGACTCGCGAGTTGATTGATGAGTATGCCGCCGAGAGTTTCCGCCGCGCCGAGGCAGCCCAGAAGGCGGGCTGGTTCGATGATGAAATTGTGCCTGTCACTACGAAAGTCAAGGGCCCTGATGGCGAGTTCAAGAGCGTCACGCTTACCAAGGATGAGGGCATCCGGCCGGGCACGACGGCCGCGGGCCTAGGCAAGATTCGCGCGGCGTTCCCTCAGTGGGGTCCTATTACGACCGGTGGAAATGCCAGCCAGGTCACCGATGGCGCGTCCGCGTTGGTTCTGATGAAGCGCTCCAAGGCCATCGAGCTGGGCGTCCCTGTCCTGGCCAAATACGTTGGCTCGACTGTGGCGGGTCTGCCACCGAGGATCATGGGCATCGGACCCACGGTCGCTATCCCCAAGTTATTGAAGCAACACAATATAACGCTTGACGACATCGACGTCATCGAGGTTAACGAGGCATTTGCCACGATGGCTGTTTATACGAAGAACTTTTTGAAGCTGGACTGGAATAAGATGAACCCCCGTGGTGGTGCTATTGCTCTTGGTCACCCCCTTGGAACCACTGGCGCACGGCAGGTTGTCACTGGTCTCAGTGAATGTCGTCGGACGAAGAAGAAGATTTTGTTGACGAGTATGTGTATCGGTACTGGTATGGGTATGGCTGGTTTATTCGTCAACGAACATTGAGGGTGGATGTATCTATCTTGGTAACAGCATGATCAAAATTGGATGTTCAATGATTGATGAAGCTATTATTAGGTCATATTCGCAGTGACATGACTTTTTTGTCACACCGTTCAGCTGCCAGGTTAAGCTCACCATATACCTATCACACATTGACCACAAGTCGGTACAAGAATACAGTGTTGACCAATTAGAATTATCTACACTTTGTCTAGTAGCTTAACCAAACGCCTGGTATCTCCTCGTATAGACAAACTCTATATCTGATGTCACATATGTAGGCCCAATATCCAAACGCCCTAATGCCCTATGCCAATTTTCCAAATGATCTAGTATAAACAAATAATAATAGCTCTCCGTCGCTTCGTTGCGGTTACCAGACGCAAAATGTGAAGACATGGTATTGAGAACACTCATTCATTCGTACGTCCATTCGTTCATTTCCAGCTTTCCCGTGTTGTGCCAATTCGGTCTCAATTAAATGAGAAGAAAGCTCCCAGTAAGCGCCAAAGTAAAGGCCAACAGCAGGCCAACCTCAGCTCGTCCGGCCGGACCAGACTGGGGTTTAACACCGGTGGCAACGCCGCCCAGATACCAGGAGCCAATATCCGTCAGCTTGCCGGCGTTGTTGAGCATGACGGCGTTCGCGCCAACGTTGCTATCGTCGGAGCGGAATGAGCCGAAATAGCTGTAGCGCGCGACACTATCCAGCCGGTCAAAATAGTCGGCAGAGGTGTTGTAGAATGATTGGGTTGTGTCGAGATCTTGATCGTTGTAGTTGTATTCGGTAATCCACTGTGTCTTGTTCGGGAATCTGCGCAAACTGTTAGGACACGCCAATTGATCATGAGAGAATATGCATATGGCATCAAAAACGTACGCAGCCGAGTATTCACCCAGGTGGCTCGCCAATCCCTCGAAGTTCCCATACCAGTGGATGGTGACGAAGTCGTAGGTACAGTTCTTAGTAGTTCCATTGTTGCTGATAAGCGACGAACAGTTGCCCAGAAACTGGTTCAGCCAGGGAATGCCACCCTCGCCACCCGTGCAAGCAGGTAAGCCGGCCTTAACTCCCTTCTCATTCAAAGGTATGATATTATCGACCCAGATTTGAGCGGCCTTAGTGGGATCAAGGTTACTTCCTCCGTATTGGGTCGACCCATCCGGTTCGTTGAAGGTCAGCACATGGCTGATGTTGCGCCCACCCTCAATCAAGCCATTAACGGAATCCAGGAAAGATGTGTCATCGATGGAGCCAAATAACATGGGCACGAACTCGAAGTCGCTCTGTTGCTGATCGGTGTATGCAGGCGCCGGCATCGGGCTGTAATTGTAGTACCATGTCAAGTCGGATCCGCTCTCAACCCAGATCTTGTTATCCTCGGGGCTTTTGCTGTTGGGCACGAAAACGAGACCGCGTTTATCTGATCGCGTCTGTGCATAGACTGCCGGCAGGGCGGCTGCGAACAATGCAAGGGAGGAGTGCATGGCGAAAGCAAGTTCAAGATGAGCGAGTGACTAGCAAACTCTAAAGAGCGAAGATAAAAAGATTGTCTTCCTTGCAGCCGCTGTAAAGGACGTGTTCGCCTTGAAACTGCCGGAACGAGTGAAGCAGGGGTTGGGTCCAAAACCGCTTGTCGTAATAAGAGGTACAGACTTCGGGTTATTTCTATGCCCGTATAAAATAACGGGAAACCAAAGACAAAATTGACACCCAAAAAATCGAAACCAAAAAAAAAGTCAAAAACAGAAAACGACGAACGAAACACGACCGGGAACGACGGAAGTGATATCTGCAGAAGCTCACTGGGCTGGATCGGCTCGTTTGCTCCAGCTGGAACGCCTAGCCCGCCATTTCCAGGCTCTTATCAGGTAGAGCTGAAAAAAAAAAGACATGCATGGTTGACCCATCTAGAACGAACGAACCGCGTTGTAAATATCAATCTACGCAAGGCGATAATGGCTTGGCTCTGGCTTAGCGAAAGCCGATACGAGCTCGGCCGCTTTCTCACCTGCATACGGTACTACCCATACGGTAGATATTTACACTAAATAGATGGGAACGCTACCGAGTCGGTCCGCTGGGTCTGGATGCTGAACTGGGATTCTGACTGGGATAAGCACTAATGAGTTAACTATCATGACTTTGAGCGTGGATCTATTGGCAAAAGCTAGCGAATACTACATCACGTCAGTGCTATTGAAACGTTTTGCTGATACTGAATATGCTCTGTATTGCCTACTACGGATTTTCGAGTGCGATAACGTTGCAGGGTCGTAAAGATCTTCAAAGGATGCATGAACGATGGGGTAAAGGAGAAACAGTGGGTGAGAAGAGTGACAAAACACTCACTTCCCATGTGGGAATTGGCTTTGCGATCATATTGTAGATTCCTGGACAATTGATCCATGTAGATAGCAAGACTAGATTCTTACATAGAAAGTAGATCGGTTAAAGGTCCCGACCCTTGAAAGTACCGCTCGCCGGGTAGCGTAGTGGCGATTGGTGATCTGGAACCATCCCTGCTTCAGTGACCCATTACCTCGGGATGGCCCTGCAAACATTGAATTTCCCTACACTACCTAAATACTGAGAGGTATTCACAAACAGATACCTACCGGTATATTACGTTGGTGATTCGGCTATAGTGTAAGTATGCCACAGATGGAAAGACGATGTAGTTCCCTAATGCCGAGTGGTGTCCTAGTCATGAAAGATGATCCCTATACTAGATCTTTTCAGCACACGATACAACACCTAGTGCAATGTCATGACTATTGTAGGCAGCTAGGCCTTGTCGAAACGCTTTCGTGCGAGTCAGTCGAGTAGTCTCTTCATCCCAGCACTATAGTTTAGAACGCCACGTGGAATTGAATTTTTATCATATTTTACCTCGTCGCTTCATGCCATCCAAACCCAGGACCAAGTCCGAATTGATGATACTAGTCTAATCAATTTTCGGTGTCGCCTATCCCAGGACCGCTAACCATCCTTTACCGTCTAAGTTACCCTGTGTCATATAGCCCTCTTACCCCTCTTCAACGCCCATCGCCGCAAATCTCTATGTAGCACTGTAGTGAATCGATCCTTTACGGATTTGAGTGTGCATAATTAATTAGCTCTCTGTGAGATTGTAGATCTTCTGGATGCTTTGCAGCATCTCCTTGTGATTGATCTTGAGGTCCTTCAGTAACCCATCTTCAAAACCAAACACCCAGCCGTGCACGACGGGGTACTGATTCTTAGCGTACGACTGCTGAACCGCAGCCGTCTTGATGACGTTCCGGCACTGCTCCTGGACACTCAGTTCTACCAGGCGATCGTATCGCGCGCCCTCGTCGGCGATGGTGTCCAGCTCCTTCTCGTGAAGCCGGTAGACGTCGCGGATGTTCCGGAGCCAGGGGTTCAGCAGGCCCAGATCCTTGGGCGTCATGGCGGCCTTGACGCCGCCGCAGCCGTAGTGCCCGCACACGATGATGTGCTTGACGTGCAGGTGGCTCACGGCGTACTCGATGACGCTCATAACGTTGAGGTCCGTGTTGACGACCAGGTTGGCGATGTTGCGGTGGATGAAGGCCTCACCGGGGCCGAGGCCCGAGATCTGCTCGGCGGGGATGCGAGAGTCGCTGCATCCGATCCAGAGGTACTCGGGGCTCTGCCCGGCGCTCAGCTTGGCGAAGAACTCGGGATCCTTCTCTTTCTGCTCGGCTGCCCAGGCGCGGTTGTGGTCGAACACGCGGTCGTGGGTCTGCTGCAGGTACTTGGAGATGTCCGAGGGGGCCATGTTGCGGGTGATGTCGTTGCTGTTAAACCAGGTGGTATTACTGTAGGTGGTGTTGTTCTTGTTATCACGACCACTGCCGCTGCTGCTGCTGCTGCTGCTGCTGCCACAGGATCGAGATTGATGATGAAGGTTATTATGTACTGATAATGATGCTGCTGCTGCTGATGTTGGAGTAAGTGTCCGTTTGGCGCATGCGGAGAGCAGAGAACCGTAGCCCACTCTCGCTCTGATCAACTGGCCTATCATGGGCGACTCTTACTTATAAGATGACTAGAGACGAGGGAATTTCGGCGGTTAGTGTGTAATTCAATGCATAGGTAGTGTAGCTACAATGATGCTGTATAACCCTTTTTGTTTATCTGAGCCGCCGAAAAGCGCACCGCAGAGTCAATCCCTGCTAGCCACTTCAGGGATGGGAGGATGACGATCTTTGGCAAGTATTGACCGATGCACCGATATGCTCCGTACTGTCATACCGTACGCCCGTAAGATATAGCTTGATAGCGAATCTGTGCAGCGCAGTACACTTACTCAAATGCCGACTAAGTTAGTTTAGTACTACCTATCACGTATCTATCTGCAAGACTTGCCTACCTTAGTTAGGTTAGCTCGTAGGTTTCCAGCGTCCCTGGCACTGAGAGGGTTAGTCATTTAATCATTTTTCAAATGTTAATATGTACATAGGTATGTGGGTGTATAGGTGATGTGGCTCCTCTTGCGTGTTTGTACTAAAGCTGCTGGAATTAACATTGACTTTGTACTACTTCAGCTCTATGCACTTTACACCTACCCCTCACTCAGAAAGTTATCAATTTGGAAGACTCTAAATCCTAGTAAAAGCCCTTCGTAAACCACTTATACGTTATTAATAAGCAAAAAAGCTCCATAGCCTCACGCGAGACATTGCTGATAATGCCGTAATACATGCCTCACCGCATATCAAGTGTATGAATTTCACCGAGACATGCGTTCAGCACGTACTACGCTGTGAAGTTTGGTAGTTCCGGAGTGAATAGAAGTCTTGAAGCAGTCAAACGCAGGCAGGTAAGGGGCCAATAGCCATAGGGTAGGTGGAGGTTGGTCAATTGGCCCCTGGCCTTCTAATATCTAAAAGGGGGAAACCTCCCTTTATGTATCCATGGCCACTATATTCATTTTAGGGGTCCCTAAGTGACTAAGACCTCTGACATACGCGTGTGTAAGAGCTTCATTCAGAAGTAGGTATGGCGCTATTGTATCGAAGTAAATACTCTTCAAATGGCTCTTTCTCTGGAAGCCACATTACCGCTCTTCGTAATATTAATCGTCAGGAAGTTATCTCAAATCAAATGTTGGGAATTGCGACGTATGGTGTTGGAACGAAAGTTGATCCTATGGTCATTTAGCGACTTGGCGAATATGATATGTAAAATATCATAATTCAATTGAAAATTGATGGACTCTAGCCTGCGTGCCGATATGGCAGCAGGCGGCGATGAGCGTGGATGGTGGATATTTGCCTTGATCAGATAACTAAGTCTCAAGCGGTCTTTCATATACTTATATCCGTTGCATGAGCGCCTAAACTAAACCATAACCCTATAAAATCATGATATGTGTATTTCCGACATTATTCCGCGGTTTATATATTTCTCTAATGTAGGAGTTGATGCGATTCTATCGGGAAGGGGAAAGATTTACGCTTCAAAGCGGGCGATCCAATGAGAGGTGAACGCAGTTTTATGAAGGCTTTTGTATCATTCGAAATTCTACCAACCATTGTTCAAGCGTTAGTGGACTAGACAAACGTGAAGATTAGTTTATTAGCTAAAATGAGGGGAAGAAGTCTTTTTTGTGCGGTCTAGCCCGTGATAGCAACTTTGGGTATAAGAAGTACTACATATTGACCTATGCCTCAGCAGACAAGCCTTTCAATTGTTCTGAGAGCTACTGGGCATATTACAGAAAACGTCCGCAAAAAGTAAGGGATCCTCAATACAGGATATGTTTACAAGGAGATCGGAATAAATTCTTCGTGATATTCCTCGAATAGATGAAGAGAACCGTGGGAGAAATTACCAAGAATGATCAAATGGCGATTCAATTATACCAACAGCGGAAACCCACTATCTAGCCCAACCTGATATAGACTATCTGCACGAGTAGGTAGTTTCATACAGAATATACGACGCTGTGTTAGAGAACGAGCCTTACTTTCGTACCTTACCGGAACTATATTGTCGCTAAGGAATGGAAGTCATACCTCTTAATATATGGCACACTAGAGCCAGCCGGTCATGGGGATAAGCTCTCACTGAAATTATTAATACCTACGTGTTATTCTCTAGCACCTTGGTTGTGGGTGGGCAATCAGTTGCACAATGTTCTTCTATAGTTGTGGTGCCCCCTCAGAAACTGCTCGGTATAAGTTGTACCATAAGCTATTGATATAGATATTCCGGTACCCCTGAGGGAATTATCCCCACAATGCCCACCATTCAGGGTTTCCCCAGATTTAGAGGGGTTTACTTTTACCCACGGACCTGGGCGGGATCGGTATCCAAGGCGCCTATTCCTTGCATCTTGTTCCGCTATGGATTATCATCGAGACCGAAAATACTTGATGCATTTTATACTGTTTGAGAGAGACACATTACGTAGCGTTCTAGCTTAACGTTAGCAACATTTCACCCAACTTCTTGAACCTACCACAGCATTAACGCGTCTATGCTGTGCTCCCAGCTTCCGTATTTTGGTCTGGATGCCGTGGCCAGGTAGCATGTGTGCTAAAAGACGGGATAGCTCCCGTTTGGGTGGGTTGCAAATGAAACGCTGTGCCGAGAGTGAAGCCACTTGATTGACGCGCATCGAAGACTTGAGACACTGCAAGTATTTCTAGCCAATACGTAAGCACACCCGTGACGCAACATACCCTAAAGTATATCGATTATTGATGAACGCTAGGTCAAAGCCCCCGGGGAAAGACAGCGATCAACGTACCTGTCCCGACCTTCGAGATCAAATCATTTAACACATCTCGGTGGGATTGTGGGGTGACTTTATGCACAACCCTTCATTCAGCCTTAATTCACCCGGCCGCTGTCAAAGCGCAGTTTTATCCCTTAATAAGCAAAGAGAACGCGAATAAGATGCTTGTAGATAATTTCTTGGCTGCGCTCTAATGCGACGGGACGCGGGCTGGGGCGTACCATAGACCACGTCTTAAGCTTACTTGTAAATGATAGTCACAAAATAATCATGTTGGAGAAATCTAAAGAGTTGGGCGCTATATCGTTGTCTCTGTATCTCGCAAATCTGTCTTTTCGCAGATGGAGACAGACCTTAGTCTTGAGTCAACATATCACCAGTCATATCACAACAGATAATTACGGAAACCGTCTTCAGTGAACCTAGTTTGGCGATGCTTCCCCGATTGGCCTATCCCCAAACTTCACGCGGGCGTATGGTCATCATCGCTGGAGCTGTGACGAACGGTTTAGCAGCACTCGCAGTTTGCGCTCGTATTTATACACGCCAATTTATAAAACGAAATGTTGGCGTTGATGATTGGATGGCGGTGGTGTCCCTAGTATGTCTGCGTAATACTTCACTACAAATTCGTGCTCTAATCCTAATACTTAAACTAGTTCCTCACAATAGGAATGAACGTTTCCCAGAGTGTCAACGCAACGAGGTATCTCGGTCGGCATATGAGTGAGCTCAACCCGTCTGTGGATATCCCTCGCTTTCTTCAGGTACCGGTCTCCTAACACCACCCCTTTTCATTATCTGTTAATATTAATATGTCAAATACAAAGCTATTCTGGATCAACGAACTGTTTTACAACGCGGCCATGTTCTTTATTAAGATGACCTTCTTGTCACAATATTATCGTGTCTTTCGACAAGTAAAAGCACTGAGGATCGTATATGCGGTGGCGATTTTCATAATTGGCGGGTGGTGCCTGGGCCAATTTCTCGCCGTCGTTTTCTTATGTATTCCAGTACGAGCCTTTTGGGATAAGACGGTGGAAGCCAAATGTCAGAATCAGCTCATCGGGGTCTATTTGAACGCAGTGGGCACTCTGGTCACAGACTTCGCCATCCTCGTTCTACCCATTCCCGCGATTTGGAACCTTCATTTGCCCAGAACGCAGAAATGGGCACTGACTGGTATATTCAGTATCGGTATTTTCACGTCCGCGATCTCAATTGTCCGCATAACCACAGTCGGTTCCCCAAATGCAGATTTGACATACTACGCGGCAACATCATCATGCTGGTCAGTTGCTGAGCTATCTTCGGGAATCATAGCTGCCTCTTTAGCAACTGTTCGGCCTCTTGTCGGCCGCCTTGTACCCTCGTTCTCTTCGAAAGTGAACGGCGCAGTAAAAGCTTACCATCAGTACATCGATGAGCCACCAACAGGAGGATCTAGCAGGCGTGTATCCATGATTACATCACTTGGAAGATTCCCAAAGGACAAAATCAAACATATAATGCCCACAAACGATACGAAATCGTTTCCTGCCCCAGAAATTGAATTACAGGAGACCCAAACGCAAAGAAAAGCCCCACGTAGGGAGAGAGGACAAAGCATGGACACTCTCAACATCTGGGGTCGCGAATCCGACTCTTTCAATATCGCGCTGGAAGACGAGGGGCCAAGTTTAGCACCCGTCGAGCGTTCAGCATCACAGAGGAGCTCGGCATATTGTTATTATGAGTCCTCTAGCAGGGATTCAGATGCAGATCTAGGTTTATGGCCAGGAACGCACACAAAAGTCATCGGTGGACTGCAGCCATTGCCCCGACTCGGCACGGAAGAAGCCAAGGTGGCAAAGCCTCAGGGCTTGAAGATACGCGTGGACCGTGATTGGGAAGTCAGGGAGACCTACGTTGAAATGTAGCAACATCCGTTTGTCTACAGGGAGAAATTCAAGAGACCTCGCATATCAAAGATAGCTATACGCAAGAGCACGACAGAACGGCACGCACTGGATGATATTAGAAGATTGCCGTGGCTTCATATCGCGAACCGGAGAAAGTCATCTTTGTGCCAGAAAGTTATCTCTGATCAAGATATTAATCGTCGGTTCAACATCATTCCCATGGCAGAGTTCTTTACACCATCCGACGAGCCCTTGAGCCTAAATCAAACAGATATCTCGGGCTGTGCATCAAACCTGAAGCTACTCAATCCCTCATAATTAAAAGACGTACTTCGCTTGATGTAGTAATTATTCCGGGGAGGGGCGTTGCTATCCTCGTGATAGTGTTGTTAGTGATGCCACTCGAAACGAACACTAGTTAGTAGCTGGATCATCAGATGCCGACTCAAAAAGGCTACTCGCAATATACAAGCCCGAATTTCACACAATGCTGCCGCTGATACCTGGCAGAATGATCAAGGTCCCTTTCCATCTAGGTCGAGAAAAGTCGCGACAAGAGTGTGAGAATGCGAAGTCTGATGTCAGAGAAGCTTGCCAAGAGCCAAGTTAAGACACTTTACACACAAAGAGGTGGGATTATGACGCTATTTGCTGAGAGTAACGAAATGAGAGAGCAGATATCGATAGACGAGCTGAGTAGCGCAATCGGCTTGTAAAACATATTACAAGACATGTAACGGTGCGCAGAGTGAGGTCTGTACGGAGTAGGAAAACTCAGAAATAGAGACTCGAAGAATTCCCAATATATTTTTAAGAATGATAAGATCCATTTCTATGTATTAGTCCTGCATGCATACGAGAAACGTAATACATAAGGTGGAAAGGGGTCTGCGCTATCCTGATACTAACAGTAAAAGCTGTGACTAATGAGGGAAATTTTGCTTATTCGGAGGCTACAAATCTTTCTACTCGCATGGTAAGCGTATATGGCGGCTTCATGAAATGGAGTCCCTTAATGATAAGAGACGGCCAATATGTTGAACGCCCAGTAGCGCATCAAGTGTTGAACCTCATCGTCCCGCCCGAGCGCCCATATGTTTCTCCGGTTTCAATAACAACATACTGTTGCCACTTCGAAATAACATAGTTTCTTCGTGTAGCATCCTCCGGGTCTCTTACGATACAGAGCCGATCCGGTTTAAGCTATCTAAAACCGCGTTGCGCCATCACGTCAAGAGGCGGCGTAATTTCTCGGAATTTTCTGAAGAATCAGAAACAGATGGCAGAGTCAATAAAAGTGCGGAAGAACTATATTCAAACTACGGACTTTCTATCTTGCCTTCAAGCCGCATCAAAAGAACATGAACGGGGGCTTATCATTCTGCCTTGGTCGCGATAATTAGTCTGAGAACATGATATTCTACACCATCACATCTTAGAGCTTGCCTCGAGAGATCGGCTGAATTCGACGATTATACGAAATGCAAAAATTGCACTTTACAAGTACCCAGCAGCCGCGAACGTACCTGATGAACTAGGGGGGGAAATAATGATTCATCGGCGTATTCTAATTTATTGGGCGGCGATGGTACCGTAGGCTAAGGGGGTGGAAAACTTCAACTGCGCCGAAATGCCTTGGCTAATTCGCGTTGCGACCTTAGTCCGCTTCGATACCTTACCGTGACATCGCCAAGGACAGCCCTATACGGTCAAATACTGCATATGTACGTTTGGTTGTCACTAGGTTGCTGGACCCATCGTCATGCGGGCAGAACCAACAATTGCAACGCTGCACCTCGACAGTGGGACGCTATGCCAGCTGCACCACTGCCTCTTCCACGACGCAGTGAGGGGATAATGGACGATGCCAGTGTTGCAATAACAGCGCCCAACTAATGGCCACCTAGAGTGAATCAAAGGTATCGCTGCCTGGGCATGAATTAGCAGTCGCGTGATGAGTTGGATTGTGGGTGTGTGTGTATTGCTGCGCCTGCTGTCCCAGTTTTTGTCTGTACTTCATCACAGCCCTCAGTGTTGCTTTTCTGCAGCATTATAATACCTAGGGATTATCGCGGAATTCTAGTATTCATTGTACAATCGTCCCGAAATAGCGACAATACTGGAAGTGATGCTTTTGGCATTGATATAGCTGTGAATATAGTGTATTCAGGTTTCTATACTTGATTGTGTTGACCTGGAAGTTGAGCAACTTATAGCGGAACCCTTGCTAATTATTAGTTACCTAACTTATGTATTAGTCTAGGCAATTAGTTGAAAAGTGTACATAAGGGATAGAATGTTGGTTGGTACTGAGTACGATCTGCATAGTAGATCCAACCTCCAAATACCTCCACCCAACCCAATACCCAAAGCATCTTACATGCTAACACGTTTTCTCATCTAATATGCTCTGTCGGTGATGGGTCCAGTCGACGCCGCATGGATCGCCGTAGAGCCGCAATGCGTATGCTCAAGTTCACAAATAGCATCGCCCGGTTTGATCAATACATGTGATCTTACCTCGCTGCACATGCCCTGTCACCGCGTGTTCTAACCCCTGCCCCGTCCAGGCACCCACAGCAAGTGGGACGGCACGAGTACTATTGAGTCATCTCTTGAATTCGTGTTGTTCATCTGATAAACGCATGCGCCGAGTAGTATGAAGCATGCGACCACATGCCATGTCATCATCTCTCAGTGAAGTCGATTAGGTATGGATTTGAGATGTGCCTCGACGCCTTGCTCAGCGCAATCCAACAGTGCTGACGTTTTCTCTCGCCTTGACACGTCTCCCAGGTGAAGTGCTCAACTTCGCCCGGATTGAACTGCCAATACCGCAATGGTGGCCGACGCGTGACAGTGAACGGAAGTGGCGTTGCGATTTCCTTCTCGTCCTCTTTGTCGGTTTCGTGGCTGTCGTCTGCTAATTCCTGCAAGCCGGCGTAATGTGTTGGAATTGGTAATACATGCGGAAGCTCGACGGTGTAGTTAACTTCCCCCTTCTTGCCTCTCCGCACGGGAATCCGCTCTAGGTACGAGGCTAGCGCACGCTCGGGGAGTTTTCGCCATGGGCCTCGGTCGTAGACATCAAGCGAGACCTGCAAGCTGTGCAGGCACGTGGGATGTTCCGCAACGGCGGCGAAGATAGCGGCTAGGCGGTTGGTCTTGGCCCCCGCGAATGAGGTCCTTTCGGCAACGTCGCCGCCCTCGTCGGTGTCCGGGCGGCCAATTGTAGTCACGAAGGGCATAAGCTCTTGGAATGGCACGCTAAAGGTGAGATCGAGCTTCCGAATGTGACGAATGAGATGAGAGGAACCGGGCCGCACTAGGAAGCGATGGGCCGAGAAAGCGTCGTTTAATATGATCTTATGGTGTTCAAGAAAGGACTCTATTACTTCTGGATGCCTTGGCATTGGGAGGGAGCGTCAGCCATTCCGCTTCTGGACAATGCAGTCTCCGAGACAGGAAACTTTTGGAGAAAAGAGAGACTTACATCTTTTTACAGGCAATCATCAAAGCTCCAAGATCGGTACGGTCAATCGAGGTTGGTTTCCCAAACTCGATTCTCTCTGCGCATCTCCAGTGACGGCGCCCCCAAGTTGATGCTAATCTCCGTTGCCAAAGAAGTAGGTTTCCGTTGCCACCGTGATGTATTATATCCATCTGTTTCTGAATCATATCTGTATCCTCATCATCTTCCTTATACATGACACAGCGAGTGTGTACCCAATGGCCATGTTTAAAATGTAGATGTCGTCCGTTGGGCTCATGGTACATGTGATCATAATCTCCTTGCCACACATAGGCATAGATCATCTTTCTGATCTCTACGGGAAGCTTCTGGAAAAAGGAGCAGTCTCGCTGTTCATCGAATCTGGTCTTGGGCGCGGATATATCGACTTCGAGTGTGGGGATAGGCGCCTTCAGCGATACCATGTCTCTTCCTTCTGCCGAGCTTGCGTTTGTTGGTGGTCGGACCTTGCGTCCCTTCGACTTCTCTAGCTTCTGGCGGAGATACGATCTCAACCGAGACGGGATGTTGGTAGCCATGCTTATCACTGTCGTATAACTTGTTGTAATTGATAATAACTTTACGAGAGGATGGTGAAGCAATTTGATGATCGAGAAACAGAGCAGGGAAACAGGCTTATCTGAAAGGTATAATAACCTGTCATATATCTAGTTCTAAGATCATCGCACGAAATCCTGGTTAATCGAGAGTCACAAAGACAACTCCCTTAAAAGACGACAACGTCCGTATTTGAACTCATCCTATGGACGCACCTGGACCATCTGAACAACACGGGAGCCGACAAACCAACAACCAACAAGTTCCAAGTCATACATGATCATGAGCCCTCACATAGCCACCCATGCCTAACTAGGGCTAGGCGACAAGGAACGTTAGTCACCTATCCGACATTGCAGAACTCATCCGCCTTTTGGGATTATCTTGGCTGCCTGGGATGTTTCCTAGGGCTGAGCTACACGTGTAGACAGCATGAAGCGGATGGAATAACACAGGCATGACAAGCGCCGCCTAAATAATATGACGCTAAACAGGTGATGAGTTTCGATGAGTACAACAAGAAAGCAGGGCGCAGTGCGTATGCTCTCCACCACCCCTGTCGCTTGCCCTACCGTATCCGGGAAGACACACCTGCGACTTGCATGGGGCTCTTCGTGAGGGGGTGTGACGGGATGTATTTGAAACCAGGTTCTCTGCCACCCACATGAACACGATGATAGTATAAGGGATAAGCAAGTTGCTGTGTAGCGTGCTACCTGCCCGTGCCCATCTCGAATGACCATGAGCACACGACAACCTAAGACGACAGAAACATAGCTAGCCAACCTGTCTCACACGTACATAGTAGAGTAGCCAAAAGGCCAGGAATCCGCCAATAGCTGAAGGTTCATCGGGCCTATTGTCCTAGGGTTCCGTTCCGTCGGTATCCAATCACGAAGATGACTTAGGGCGCAGAGAAGCGATACGATAGTAGCGGATACCGTACAGCCCTATACTGAATATCGCTAAGTACTAAATAGTGTAGACTATTTTGATATTTTGCGATGAGATCAATAGGCAGCTTGCGAATACCTAACATATCACAGAAGGGAATCCACCTGGTATACAAAATATGGGAATGTAGCAATGCCTGTTATATGTATCTGACCTTACTATTGGTTCTCCACATTGACTCACCGCCAAGCCAGCAGCTAGAACAAAGCCCAATACCAACGACAACATCGCTGTCGTCAATAGGACAAACTCGCTCAGCCTGTCTGTCTGCCTATGAGGATAGCCTGGCTTGAAGCTCTGCGAAAATGGACTGTGGTATGGGGCGTCGTTTTCGTGGCTCCTGATATAATCTTCGACGTGTCCCTTGCGTCTCCAGTACCATGCGGTGACGACATAGCTCAAACTCGAGTATTGTTTGACATTTTTGGATTGCTTGTCCGTGACACGATCGATGTGAGGGGTACAGAGTATCGTGTGACAGGTTGACGATAACATCACAAAGTGAGTGATAGGGAGGGAGGCCCTGCTGTTACTATACCTAGTATATACCTAGATAGTATGGGATATGGTGTATAAGTGTCTGTTGTGTGTATCCGTATGCCCGTCTCACTGTCCGTGCAGTCAACGACTCCATCGCTTCATGTCGGCTTGGCTACATGGGAATCAAGGATCAGAGTCCTATCCCTATCGTATCTCTGCCCTATCATGTCCTACACATCCTAGGTATCCCCTCCTACCGGTATCTCATCCTTTCTTATAACCGTCACCAAACTCATCCCACCTCCGCGATGGAGTGTTTGTTCCCCCGTGTCACTCATCACATTGTATGAGCGTAATTAACCGGACTCGTACCTTATGCAGCAGCAAAGTAATGGGACGCAACTAGACTCGCTTTCTATGTAAGCGCAACTACATGTATCCTGGAATGTCAAATTCCCCCATCTCACCTCAGCAGCGGGCCGCAGTTGACAAGTTGACCGGGCGTATGTAGTTTGTTTAGCGCACGATCTCCTCTCATTTACACTACTTAACTACTTATACACTAGACTAGTGTTTAAGCTCCCTGTCTGTCGGGGGTTCGAAGCCATGGCCTTGGAATTCCCCATTCGGCTCCTCGGATTACAAGCCTAGCGGAACTGCCCGGGAATTCCAAAGTATTCTTTCCGGTGCAACTACCTACTTAGTTCGTTGCTCCGGGCGCAATGAGCTGATACTTACCCGGGCGTAGAGAGGCTGGAGGATCTTGGGCTTGCAGCTAACACCCCAATTTGGCGGTTTCCTGGGGTAGACGGGGAAATGCCTCGACGTCGGATCGGATGGTCGGCTTCACTCAAATCTAGGTTATACACCCATACGATGTACTTATGTACGTACACTCCATCTACGACACTACATCAAGGGACCAGCCCATCCATAATGAGAAAAAACTAAGGTTGCAATCCAACACCTTCTCAGTCCAGACCAAGACATTGACTCTGAAACCGGTGCAAACAAGCCAGCCAGCCAGCCAGACAACAATCGAAATGTCGTCGGCCGACCGGCCAGCCAGTCGGTCATCTGCTATACCGAATCTGCATGATTGATCCTGCAAAGAGCGATCTACGGCTCAGCATCGGCAGGCCGCATGGCACATGACTTCCATCCCTACATGGAGCAATATGCTGCGGCCATGGGTACCGTACACTATACTATGTACGACGCGCGAAGCGAGCGAAAACGTGGTAGGTATACCTAGTTCGCCAATGCGCGTGTCGAGGAAGACGCAGCTGTATGCACGAGGAATAGATTTCCTGCACGGCGCTCCAAACGAGAGGCCGAGAACTGAGGATCTGCACTATTTTCAGCTCGAAGCAAGCACACTACCTAACCTACAATAATTGGAGAGCCTTGTTATGTATAAGTACGTACTGTAGAGGTATTGTCAGGGTACTAATATCTCACACCTAGGTATGTTGCTCTTTTGGAGTAAGGGCGGGGGAGGGGGAGCTCTTCTTGACATCTAAGATATGACGAGAAAAGTCTGGGGCGATGTGATTCGCCCTTGGCCACTTCACTTATGTACGTATCTATGGATGTGTAAGACGTTAGTTGGCAGGTTCTTTGTACAGTTGACACCACCACCACCACCATCACCGTCACCACCGTTTCCGTTTCCCCTTTTTTAAGACTTGCCTTCCTTGTCCAAGACATGGACATGGGATGCGGGCATCTGAAGCACATGGGCATATATAGGTACATATACTTTAGAATGTGACTCGACGTGACTAGGTAACGCGATTTGTCGATATGGGGTACAAGACAATGGCCTTGGATATTAATTGAATAAGCCAGATGAGCTGATACCACAAGATAGTTTCACGCTCGGGGAACACGAGAAGGCTGTATCATTGTCTTTTTGGTTTACAGCTGCCCGGGTTGCTACTTGTCACCGCCTCGGTAATACCAATAGGACTACCCGAATCCGGCCTCGCACAGCAGCGTCTCGGCCAATTACCTACCTGAACTCCAGCTCAAGTTTCTCATCTCCTATGGATTGTTGGTCGAGCGAGTGTGACGAGTGCAGATGCAGTAGGTAACATAGGCCAGATTGTGGTGTGTATGCCAAGCGACATTATTAATACGTGTGCGTTTTCTGTGCGTGTGTGCGCCCTTGGGAAACCTCCTGCCCTTTATGCTCCGGATATCGCGGGTTGGTGATACGACATTATCACCCTGTCCAACTCCGAATCTATGCTATTCCCGAACCGGTGACGATGCCTTTGTCGCCACACTGCCTATCTACACGTGTAGTCAAGCCCGTTGGATGGCTTCGGCTTGGGCTGCTGTCAACGCACAGTCGGGGAATGTGGCTGCATACCCCTACATACCTACTCACCTAGGTCCGTACTTACAGGTAGTATATGCAAGGCATAGTGCTTGTTTATGCCGACTACTATAGTCATCATCCTGACAAGGTCCAATACGAAAACCGTACCTACTTCATCGTCCTTTTGCTTTTGCTCGCTTCGCAGGGCCGAGATCCGAGGCCTATAAGCTCATGGATTTGAGTAGCTTCTGGTGTTTGGTTGTGAAGCTTTGCTCATCTGGTTACTTAGGGGGAAAGGGGGGGTAGCGCTGCAGTTGCTACATCTATCGGGCATACCATTCGCCATTCATTTCCGTTATGAAGAAGACCAGTGTGTGGATTAACACTCAGAAGAAACCCAAACTCGGATTATCGCCTGGGGTCATTAGGAGGGTTCGTCCGCAATGGAATGCTCCGAGGGTATATCGCATCTCATACCCCTTGCCATCCTGTCTGTCCGTGACATGTTATATGGCTGGGATTTCGGGTTTTCGCATGCCAATGAAGTCAAGCCTGAAATGTTAACTTGAAACTTTGATATATGCTCTCATTTGATAAGTTTCTGCTCGCTGAGTATCATAAGCAGGATCTTGCATGAGCTCAGGGGTTTGGGATGATAGATCACATATCACTATCTGCAGCTCGAACGTGGGCGACGTGTGCGTATAAAACACAACCTCTATTTCCAAAAGTGCACATCGCGGCCACACCTGAGCCACAAGTCCCGGAGAGGTATAAAGTAGGGATGCCAGTTTTGGATGAGTTGTCAAAAGAATATATTTGGAGATGAGACAGAAAATAGTGAAGCCACACGGCAGATGCCAGCTCATGCTGCCCGACATTACTGGAGAAATGAACCCCTTTTGTTCCATCTGCTCATACTTATGCGAAGCGGCGAGCGGACGAGAATATCAATTCCAAACTTCCAACTTGGCCGCGTTTACCGGTACCAGCTCTACTGCCTCGTTCACCATATCTGCTTCACCGACTGATTCAATACCATGTCACACACGCTCCACGAAATATATCGTATAGAGCAGCACCGCGTTGTTACATCGGCATCCCGTGCCAGGTGTTGGTTGAAAATCTACACATCATCCCGAGAGCTGGCTCCAAGGGAGAGACGGGGACAGTGCCATCATTTGGAAGTGGGATATATCCTGGTCAGTGGCATTGGTGAGGAGGCCTACTACCAGAGAAGGGTACGCGCGCAAGCCAGCAGAGTGTCTTATTATCTAACACATACTCCGAGATAACTACTGCTGCTCAGAAGTCTCTCGGGTTTTTCTAATGGCATTCCGGATAACCTTGTGTCATTTTTCTCGCTCTAGTCGGGGCCGCTCTGATGTGGTTTCTTCTGCCCGTACCACTGGTTATCATGATTAAACAGGAGAAGAGCTCAGCTACGAGAGTCCGCTTTCTGCGCAAATGTTCGCTGTTGCAATAAGGTGATAGTCTATACAAAGTCAGAAGTGGGCACATTAAATTTGTCAAAATCCTAGCATAAAAAGGTCTTTTCCTTTTTTGCACTGCTATTACTTGCCTCCTTATTAAGCGTGAGACTAAGCCTTATCAAGTGCGAAAGCGATATCATACTGGTGTCTTCCGTCGTGGCGGTCCGCACTGCTCAAAGTCTTAAGTTCAGGCTCACACGGTCCAGTGGAGGGATGGAGTCGCTGTTTGGAAGTGGGATGCCAGAGAATCACAGCCAGCCAAAACATTGACCGCTTTGATCGCCTCCTTGAAGATCCGCGAATGTCTCCGGCAGAAAAATACCTCGGTCGGCTTTTATCCTTGTCGTGTGCCGGAAATCCTGCGTTCTCCAGTGGAAGGCAGAGATAGACCAACGATTCAGAAAGGTATGCGAAATCTTAGCCCATCCCTCGCCTTTTCACTTCTCCTCTTACTTATCCCTGTCTTCATTCTGTCTATTGGCGAGGCCTTAGATATAATCTTCCATTTTTTTGGTACAGAGAGGCCTATGGTCAGAGAAAGGTGCGGTGCGCGCAAGTTAGCGTGGTGTCGCGACGGTCATCGCTACTCACCTTGTTAGATACAATGTGGGTGAGAACCGACAGCAGTCCATCCATGTTGACCTACCGATATTTAGGAGGGGCAAATATTTGAAGTACCAGAAATGGGATATCTACCTCTTGCAGTAAATATGAAGCAATTCGCGATGAAGCTAGGATAGCTTGTTATTCTGACGAAACATGGCAAAGATCTTATGTCGTATTTGACGAGGACAAGCTCGTGCATTAACCTTCTTCTGACGAGGAAGTAGAAAGGCTGGAAGATAAATAAGGGTCGCTCAATGTCGGTATTGGCGTTCTTCGCCTCATATGATTTTTACAAAGAGCTTCTTTCACCTGCTAAAGTAGTATCGTTGCCAGAAACGTGAGGTTGCTTAGCAGTGATTTCCTTAAGGTGCACTATGCCGTTAGAGCACGCTATGTCAGCAAGGTAGGCGAGCCCATAGCCTTTAGCTATAGTGCGTAAGGCGCGAACAGCGAGAATCGTCTTGTAGTTTCAGACCTTAGGTATTGCGGCTCCATAAGTAGTAGAGCAGCCAAGATCGATTCTGATCTGAATAGAGTGTGAGGTGGCCATAGGGTTACCATGGGTTGGTAGAGCTCTATCCTTCTTTCACAGGGCATCTTCAGTAAAAAATGAAATACGGAACATGATATTCAGTCAGCTAGTATCATTACAACAAAGGATATATGATACACAGGCTGTCTATGCGTAGACATCAGACATTTTTCGTAAACACCTTGAACAGCGCGCGTGCCAACAAGACTTTACTTATCAGGCAATTACGGAGCGCCTAAGCTCATAGAACCGTACAGGCTATTCACCTTTTGTTCGGGATAAACTCAGAAGCATCCCGTGCCGCCATGATTGAAACCGGACCCCGACTCTGCCCTCGAGTCCTTTTACATGCATTCCCATAAACCCCCTTACCCCTATCCAGCCGGACGGCTGGCCAAAAGAATAAGTCTATCCGCTAGAAATGAAAAAGATACCCAATCGATTCTACCGACGAGCTACTAATGCTCTGTCGAGAGTTGCTACGACCTAAACGAAAACCGTCAGCAACAATGATCAGACATGTGATGGAGACGAATAGGGGAGAATGTGAGGAAAATCAGGTCTTACCTCGGGATTCAGTATGCCTTGGTTCTCGAGATACTTGCTCAGCCCCCGAACGAGCTCCACCTGCTCATCCAGGGTCAAGCCAGTGATGGCGAGCTCCATGACATTGCCGTAGTTGAGTTTGTGCTGGGCGACGAAGGTCTGGTAGTAGATGAAAGCGAAGAAGCCCATGATGAACTGGCAATCCATACGATCGGTCATGCCACCGTGGCCGGGGATAGAATGGCCAAAGTCCTTGATCTTGAAGGTACGCTTGAGTCCAGAAGCGAAAAAACCGCCGAAGGGCGCGATGAGCGAGGCAAAAGAGGCGAGGGCGATACTGTGGAACTGCATTGGCTCGGTGGTGAAGGAGAAGGTGGTACCCTCGGGCAGGAAGAAGAAATGGGGCAGGGTGTATGTCTGCGGCAGGAAGGCCGGGTTCGGATCGCACTCGAGGCCGGAGAAGACGGTGGCGCCGAGATCGTTGACGGGGCAGATGAAGTACTTGGAACGCATCAGCACGTTGGTCAGCATGAAGCCCCAGACGACGGTCATGATCCAGGCGCCGACGAAGCCCTCGACGGTCTTCTTGGGGGACAGCTTGATCAGCTGGGTGCGGCCGAAGGTGATGCCGCAGATGTAGGCGAAGATGTCGTTGCAGATGACGAGCGAGGCGGGCAGGAAGAACCAGATCATGCCCTCGAAGACGTTGTTCATGACGAAGTGGGCCTGGACGACGATGAGGTAGAGGGCCATGTGGGTCCAGGCGAAGTTGGTGAACTGGAACTTGAGGTGGCCGGCCTTGAGGTTGGCGACGAAGAAGACGAAGCCGATGACGTAGAGGACGAAGCTGATGAAGCGGTGGTGGGTGGCCAGGGGCAGCAGCACGCGGTCGACGAGAACGATGTGCTTGAAGTAGTAGATGACGGACTCGCCGTACAGGAAGTACATGGTGGTGACGAGCCAGTACCAGTTGAGGCTCTTGGTCGGGCGCAGCTGGCGGGCGCGGCTGGGCACGCTGGCGATGGCGATGACCTCCTTGAAGGACACGATCTGGACGATGGTGATGCAGGCGATGATGTAGATGTGGCCGGCGAAGAGGGCGCCGAAGAAGAGCCCGATCATGACGAAGGTCCAGAGCGTGCGCACCAGGAAGTTGGCCTTTTTCTTCTCGTAATCCGACGGCTGCGGCGGCTCCGGCACGTTCGTCTTCTGTAAATCGGTCATGATTAGTATATATGTTGAGGGAAAGGAGTACTAGGTAGGTATGTTTCAAGGTGGAAGGAGAGAAGGCGGGGAAAAGAAAGGAAAACAAAAATATAGAAAATAAAATGATGAGTTCATCTATAGTGATGGAGGAAAAGAATGAGAAGAAGAAAAAAAGAAAAAAAAGAAAAAAAGAGAAAGAAGATATGATATGCACCTCGCTGATATGATCCAACGTCGTCCCGGCCGTATTCCTCGTCCTCACCGGCGACGTAGAGCCATCCTCACTGATCTCGCTCATGCTGGATCGCCTGCTTTCCCCATTGGCGGTCCTGTTGGGGAAACGGACACCACGGCGTGGCTTCGTCATGGCGCGCGCGTTGCCTTGCTATACGTCCTTCTATACCGGATTCTGAATCGGGGCCCGGAATATAAGCTCGTTAACGTTAACGGTGATTGATGGCCAATAACTGAGACACGCGCATACACACGTGGGCGGGCCGAGACGAGGCGATGTTGAACCCAAATCAAAGTTGACGGGCCCGCAGACGAAGAGAGGGAGTATCGTTTCGTGTCGTGTCGTGCCTCGCTTGAAGCTATGTCGGCCGGTGTCGTGTGCTTGTTGAGGCGCAAAAGGGTTGCGTGGTAAAAGAGGTGGCCTGGTCTAGGTAGGTTAGGTAGGTCGTCAAGGATCTGACAAAATACCTTACGTATGTATGGTATGGTATGGTTGAGGGTTTGTGTTGAATAGGTGCAACCAGCTCCCGGGTACTTTTGATCCACTTCTCTCCCCACCTAAATCTAGACAATTGCGCCGCTTGCTTGCTCTGACCCGGCAAGGCATACCTATGTTTTTGCTGCAATGGGATTGGTGCGGACCCGTAATCATCCCCGACGCCCGACCAACTAATTCATCAAAGTACCTACACTAGTACTGTGCCTTGAAGAGTGACTTTGGCTGATTGAGGCCTCTTTCACATGCTTGATCTTGACCTAGTGGTATCGATAAGTAACCATAACTGCATGATATAGTTACATGGATGACATCGATGCATCCTGTATGTACCTACTCATTCATGTAAGCTCAACAAAACTGTCAGCTATTATATCCTTTGTTGCTGCTTGTGTCGTTAAGACGCACAGCTCTCAGATAGGTTGTTTGTTTGTCTTTGTTGGGACAGACAATTACCACCACCTCCTCCTCCTCCTCCTCCTCCTCCTCCTCCTCCTCCTCCTCCTTCTCCTCATCATTATTATCATCATCATCGTTATATCATCTCTCTAATCCGGATATTTTGTGTTTCCCCCATAATGCACCACACAATCGTCATAACATTCCAGCCCTTGAATGTGGCCCCAACCCCCCACCCTCCATCCCCACTGTCCTTGTTATTGCCCGTTATTTTTCTGTATGTATGTACTAGTTGTATACATGTAGGTAGTATTCTATAACCGTCATGTAGCTAAGTAGTTTCAAGCGTTGAAAAATTCACCCAGCTCCTCTCCTGCCTCTGACGTCACCGCCATCTCGAGCAATTCGTGTGCCAGCTCCGCAGTATCCTCCGAGACGAGGTCGTCGGCAAAGTTCAACCTCGACAGGCTCAGCAGATACTTCTGCGAGGCGCCCGTCACCCTGGACAGCTTGGCCGACATGTCGACGGTGTTACCGCCGACCGGAGTCGTAGCCAGCATGTGCAGCAGTTGCATCGTGTGCGCCACGAGCCTCTGCAGCGGGTCCGGAGCCCCATCGCTGCCTGTTACCGCGTACTGCATGTCGCCATCGTAGAGTTCCTCGATGCAGCTCGACAAAAGCGTCACGAGCCGCGGGATCATCCAGTCGTGTGTGATGAGCTGCGCGAACCCCAGCCGCGATCCCGCAAACGCCATGAGCGTCTGCAGCGCCGCGAGTCGCACATCTCGGTGCTTCGCTTCGTCGACGTCCCATCGTGGCGGCTCCGTGAGGTTTGCTGAGACCTTGTCTATCAGTAATTGCGCCACAAACTCCGGCGACTGGTCTGGGTTGATGGGTCCGATGCTGTCGGGGAACACAGATGTGCACAGCAACCTCAGTGTTGCGACGAAGTCGTCTACGGGTTGTTTGCGATTGAGAAGCATCAGTACGAATTGTATGTGCACTAGGCTCCAGAAATCCACCACTGGCGACGAGATGCTGCCGCCCACGGGCTCTGACGTCGCGCAACCGAGTGCCGTGAGGTATAGAAGCGATAATATTTTGTTGGTGTTAATGTTATCTCTGAGATTGATAAATCTTTCGTCTGTCGGATCACCGACGACCGTATTATTGAACCGGGGTATGGCCACATCATAGGCAGCATCCATTGCAACCGGCAGCAAGCTTGGAGCAATGTAGGGAGCAAGCGCCACGGTGTGCAGCTGTAGAGTAAATGTAACTAACGACACCAGCTCTGTGATAGGGGCTAGCTGTTGCAAGTCAGCGACGTAGGCCACGCCAGGGACATAAGGCAAAGGCAAAGGCAAAGGCAAAGGCAAAGGCAAAAGCTTCTTACACATTTTTCCTTTTTGCAAGCATCCCATAGTCGTATGACCTCCAAGCAAAATTGGATAGGCAGCTGGGTAGGGTCGCCAGGATCGCCCGCGGTACTGAGTTTCGTTAAGAGGATGGATGCGAGGCTTTCGTCAGGCCTGGATGGCAGCATGAAGTGAGAGAGATACTCCAACGCCAAAGGGCGGCCGTGAGCAGCGCTGTGGTTCAAGATTACTTTTATGTACTAATAACTGTCAGTAAAAGATATTTTAGAAACCAACACCGACTGAGTCTTACGTCGAAAGGCACATTTCTTTGCGGGATAGGTGATATTTGATAAACTACGGCGTCCTCTACCCTCACATCGTCCAACATCACAACGTCATCTGAATGCGTCTCGAGGGCCATGACCGGGCTATCGATGGCCGGACGCTTCCGCTTACTCTTGGTAGGGGTCCTCGTGAGTTTGGACAACGGGGGTTCGACGACGGAGCTGGCCACTGGGCCAACATTCTTGCCTCGTTTCCCCTTGGACGGGCTGCCAGCCATTTCCACATCTTCAAAGCCGTCTGAGACGCCCCATGCTTTTGCTTTCTTTTTCGGCGTAGATGGTCCATCGTGTCGTTTAGCACGTACGACCTCTTCTCTCAGGTCTCGCCTCGTGAACTCGAGCTCGGTGGCTGCCGACTCCTGGGCAGCTCTCGCCGCCTCGACTGCCCGCTCTTGCTTCGCCAGCTGCTCGGCGGTTTGGGCCTTGATGACCTGAAGCTCGCGCTCATGGTCTTGTTGTGATTTCTCCAGGCGTTTCCGCACGATACTGATCTCTCCATCCTTTGTTGTAAGTTTGGACGTCAGGTCCAAGATTTGAGCTTGCAGTGCGGCGAGCTCGGGAGAGGGGGTGCTCGTCTGACGCTGGGCCTGGGAAGGCTGCAATCTGGAGTGCGTCGAGGGGGCGGGACGGGGCAACACAGGTGGAGGTCGCGGTCTCTGGCTGTAGTGCAGGACTTGGCTTCGAGGAGCTTGTTGCGATGCTCGAGGACCGATTGGAACAGTAGGGCCGCTAGGAGGCCGAGAGACAGCATTCGCAGGTTGAGGACGAGGCTGACCAGCATGAACAGGGACGGGACGTCGGGTGTTCGTTTGTTGCTGTTGTTGCTGTTGTTGTTGATGCTGCTGCTGCTGCTGCTGCCGCCGCCACTGTGGTTGTGGTTGCTGCTGTTGTTGTTGTTGTTGTTGTTGTTGTTGTTGTTGTTGTTGTCGTCGTTGTTGTTGATTCTGAGGGGGGATTCTCGACGTTAATTGGGCAGCTCTCTGTTGTGCAGGCGCAAGTGGCAAGGCAGACTTTGGTTGCAAAGGGTTCTGCACGACTACCACAGCATCGTCGAGATCGTCGTCGTCGAACCCGTAGGCGGCATCACGTTGTGCGTGATGTTGCGGCTCGAGACCACGCGCGGGTGGAGGATCGCGGCGCTCCTCTATCTTCTGGGCCTGGGTGAACTGAATGGCATTGTTCTCGAGCTCCTGGAGAGCATTGGCGCCGAGCGTGTCGAAGTCATCGTCGGAGAAGTAGTCGTCCATTGCGACTCGAAGAGCCAGCCTCGGTCACGAACCGGCCCATTGGCACGAGCCTGCTCCGCTAAGTGCAGGCTCGCATTCACGGACACTCGGCGAGTGCAGTGAGCTACGATAACAATATCGATGGTGGAACAGAGAGAAGAGATTGTTGGAGAATCAAGGGAAATACATATGAGGAAAGTTCAATCCCTGGCTACATGTATGGGATATACTGTAAGTACTTCTTTGTTTATCGGCAGGTGTTCGATGTACCATGGTGGGGCAGCCCATGCACACCTAAGGTACATGTAAACTCCCGCGCCTGGAGTAAGGTGCATGTGCACTAAGTCGAGTGCCTGCATCATGTACCTGGATGAGGCACCTAACCTAACCTACGCTAGGCAAGATATAGGGACTCAGGGGTCGGTTTAGCAAGGGATGCAGATGCACATCCAGGGTCTCTAGACTTCGATGACTTTGATTACATTATTGATCATTTAAAGTTAGAGCTTTTTTTGATTCCAGCATATACTTATTCTTACCTACTGCGGCAGCTTAGGCAACTCTTAACATTTTTGAGAAGTTCAGTCAATACTGTAGGTACCTGGCTCGCCTGGCTCACTTCACCACCACTCCGTCCATTTTAGATACGAAACGAAGGCTTGGGTGCACGTTCATCACCTCTTGCCTCAATTAAGAAAGAAGTTACCAGTCTAGGCGAATTGTGTTGAACGAGAAAGAGCCTCAGGGAATGAATGATGTGAGGATCGTGCTATCGGTACTGCATATGTACTCAGCTACTGCACCTCAATGATGCGATGTATACCTGGCTGGATGACTGTCAGTGGCCTCAAATCAAACAACATGTGCAGACAACCATGGGAGCTTCTCAGTAGATCTGCCATTCAAGCGGTACTCCTCCATCGCCTCGTCAATTCTTCATTCTACATATTCGTCAGCAAGTCACACCAAGAGGTGCTCCACATCACGTCCGACATGATCTAGGTATCCAATGGTAAACCTTGAATGTCTTTGGTTGTATATAAACGGGTAGTTGGACGAGATGGGTAGGTGACCACGGACGTCAAGGTGTAACTTCGCACAATGGCGATGCTTCGATGCTTCGGTGACGTTGCCTCTGTCATCTCCGATGAAGTACGTGTAAGTGGGAAGGTATGTCTTACAATCAATGCCCAACTGGAATGTGTCTATCGTCATGTTCACATTCATGTTTCTCCTGGGAGACTTCATCTTAAACCAATAATTATTACCCTGAAAAGGCCTATCACAACAGATTTCCGTATAGACTCCGACATTCCATTATGCAAATATTAAGAACTACGGCGATTGCTTTGACAATTGTCAGTGAGTTGGTCCTGTCTTGCAACGCCTTGTCGTAGTATGAATACTCTGCTCACCGGAATGACTAGTTACCACAGTGTCGAGTCTTCCGTCTTGTCTTAATATACCTGCCTCCCGTTATCCCTACGAAACCGCTCCGGGTTGGTCGTACGTCAAGGTGGCAGATGGACTTCACAGTCCTCGTGATCTGGTTATAGACGGCCAAGGTCGACTACTCATTGTCGAGGAAGGGCTCGGAATTAGCCAGCACATCGTCGACTCCAATGGATGCATCACCAATACTCGTCTCCTCATCTCTGATACCGACCTCAATCATGGTATCAGCCTGAGCGCAGACGGGCAGACTTTGTACGCGAGCTCGTCATCGTCTGTATTTCGATGGGAATATTTAACAGCCACGGGAGATGTTAGTCAGAGTCCAGTTCTGGTAATATCAGGGATGGCGACGTCCGGCCACACCACCAGAACGCTGGCCATACCTCCACACCGTCCTGATCTTCTGGTTGTCTCGCATGGTTCAAGCTCAAACCTCGATCTAGATACTAGCGATCCAAAAACCGCTAGGGCCATCGTCAAGGTCTTTGATCTATCGTCTATACCTACAGGAGGTTACAACTTCGTCTCACAAGGCTGGAATGCAGGGTTTGGGCTCCGTAACGAAGTTGGCCTCGCTTTTGACGGTAACAATATGTAAGAGAACTCTCGTTATCATGACCGGGCGAGATAACATGACATGGGGGGTTGAGTAGGAGAGCACTGACATTGAGCAGGCTCTGGGGTGTCGAAAACAGCGCTGACAACCTTGCTCGCAACCTCAACGGCACAACAATAGACATACACACAGATAACCCGTCCGAAGAGCTCAATTTCTTAGGCGACGTGACACTTGCGAATGAAGACTGGTACGGCTATCCGGTGTGCTTCACGGTGTGGAGTCCCGATGAGCTCCCTGATCGTGTCTTCAAAGTCGGACAACAGTTCGTCCAAGTACCCAGTCCAGATTTTAACGATGATACGTGCACCCGCGTTTCCGTACCGCCCATCCTCAGCTTCCAGGCACACTCGGCACCGCTCGGGTGTAAATTCGACGCAAAATTCAGCAACTTGTTTGTGGCGATGCATGGCAGTTGGGATCGCGAGCCACCTACGGGATATAAAGTCGTCGCGGTGCCTTTCGCTCAAGGTCCAGGCGGAGCATATGCACCTACGGCTGCTCCTTGGAGCACCAGGGGCAGTATCGACGTCTTTTATCCCCCGGATGAGAGCATGTGCTCCTTGTCTACTTGCATTCGCCCCGTGGGCCTTGCGTTTGATGCCAGGATGCGGCTGTATGTCACGAGCGATACATCCGGCGAGGTGTTTCTGCTTTCGCAGGCTTAGGTGACCAAACCGCAAAACAATGATCGCATTATTTTTGTGTTGAAACTGTACGTAGCCTGTTTAAGTATCACCATCTCCATTATGTTTGTCATGCGTGTCAATGGCGTCGGGAGGCCCGAAAGGTCCAACTGAAGGGCAAATAGGTGTTAGATGTCTGACTATCCATCGAGGCTTTTCCTTGCAAAGCTGTTTATTTTCAATCATGATTTCACAAGCGCGTTTGGTTAATAGCGGATACACTCTAGTAGGTAGTAGGTTTAAGGTGACAACTAGGATTAGGAGAGCTGAGTTATTCATAGTGTTAGCTTGCATTAAGGAGAAGAAGAGTGAGGTTGCGGCCCATGTTTCATAGTTCTATTTTAGCAAAGCAATCACATGCTACTAATTATGAACGGAAATTCCCTAACTTTAGAAGAAATATTTTCATCATTGCTATTGACTATAACGCTATACGTGAGCCTCTCTTGAAGTACGCTCTTCTCCCACCTCATCCACATGCTCAGCAGCACCACTAAGCATATCATTTTGCTTCTCATTGATTGTCAAATCCAACCGGTCTGCCTCGTCATTACCATGGAGACCAATCTGGTACCAAGGCAACGCAAAGAGACGGTTCATACTCTCGAGCGAACGGCCAGCCGTCTCGGGCACGAAGAACCAAACCCATATACCACCAAGCACGGTAACAGCTGAGAAGAACCAGAAAGTGCCCTTCGGCGTGATGCCGCCGTCTTGTGTCGATAGAAGAAGAACGGGTACGGCACGCGTGTTGCCGTATTGGTTGGCGAAATGAACCGTCATGGCAAGGGAAGTTGACACGGCACGGATGCGCAGGGGGAACAGCTCGGCCGTCAGGAGATACTGCATGGAATTCCAGCCGAGTGCCCAACCGACACCCGAGATGAAAATCATGGCTATGGCGCCGCGGCTGGCGCCGACTCTGGATTCGGGGAGTACGTAGCTGTCGTCAATGCCCAGCTGCGGTGTCGCTGTCAGGAAACCTGCTATGTAGATGACGGAGATAGCTTGTAGTGTAATGCCGATCAGTAGAGCGCGTTTACGGCCTATGACATCGACGAGGAACAGGGCACATCCCAAGGCAGACAGGAACTTGACCACGCCGAACACGCCGCTAGCCAGGAGCGACTCGGTCGTGCCTCCGATGCCGAGAAGTGCGAACAGGTCAGGGGCGTATACTGTGATCGAACCTGCTCCACTCCATTGGGAAAGCAATTGCACTGCCAGGGAGAGGTACAGTCGGTACGCGTTACTGGGCACCAAGAACATTTCCTTGAGCACGCCGACCCAGCTTGATCCCATGGTGGCCTCCATCTCCTCCTCATGGGCGGCACGGATCTCGGTGATCTCACGCACGACATAATCATCGTCTGGAGGGAGCTGGCGGATCCGTGACATGGTTCGTAGTGCCTCGTCGTATTTCCCCTGTTTGATGAGGAATCGTGGCGACTCGCTTTGGAAAAAGGTGAGGACGAATATCAGACCGGCGAAGATGATGTGAAGACTCGTCGGCACAAGCTAGAGAATATTCCAGTTAGCACGTAAGGCTTTAAGAGTATGGTTATCTTTCTCTTCTCTTCCTTATTCACTTACCCATCGGTTCGGCGTGTGGTCACCGATATTGACCTGCGCACCATAGTTGGTGAAGTAGGCGAGTACGATACCGAGATAGACGGCACCAGTGAAGATACAAGTGCAGAGACCTCGGATAGAAGCCGGTGCCACCTCAGCGATGTAAATAGGCCCTACAACTGGTGTCTGGCCGACACCAAGTCCGGCGATAAATCGGCCAGCATACACGGCGCCGAGACTGTTTCCATGTCCCATGAAAATGGCAATGCCGACTATCCACAGCACGCAAAGCTGGCGTGTCGCCCATATACGACCGATGCGATCACAGACCAAGAAGGCGATGAGGGCGCCGGCAACAGAGCCGACCTGGACCATGGCCGACACATTGGCCTTGATGTTGGCCTGCTCGGTCTCGCTGTAGTTCGCATAGCCGATAGAAGCCTGGAATGTCTTGGAGTTGAAGGCACCATTGATCAGGCCCTCGTCCACACCACGAGCGGCGCCGAGGAGACCAAATGAGACAACGGCGAACCAAAGACGCCAATTGAAGACGCTCTTCGGCTCGTCCAGGTTCTTCAATTTGAAGATGTTGACGGGTTTCTTGACGCCGCCAGCCATTTTGAGAGTATGTGACCAAGGAGAACCCCTCGGATAAGGCTGGCAAAGAGGAATACTAGAGGGAGAGATAACTTCTACCAATGTTCGCCAGCAACGGGGAGAGGGATTCCTCTTTATCTACCTGCCGCAGGGCAAGAGCTTTCGCATTGTCCTATCATGTCATACTGTATCCTTGTACTGTACGGCACCGCACCGTTCTCCGTTTTCTCTGGCTCTCTTCACCCTTGCTCGTCCCCTCTTCTTCCCCTCACGAGACTCCCCAGGATTTTTTTAGTCCAAGTCCATGGCACGAGATCTGATAGACTAAGCGTTCCCGTAGTGCCACACTGTTCCTTGCCTACCCAATGGATTCCTACTGCCAAGTAGATGGCTGGGAAATCGGCAGACCGAATGGAAGACCACCACCGACACCACCTACCGGATATGTTAGAGCGAGACAAGCTCAACACCATCGGAATATATAATCTAGATACACCTATCAGCCAATGCCGCATGCACTAATCTGAAACATATTTATAAAACAATGTACTAATACCTACACTAGGTATTACAGAGCCTCATTGATCAACAAGCCAATGTTGATTTACTTGTCTTTCTTACCATGTGGTTATTCACACGTGCACCGCTCGAACCTACACTGGGTCGCCAAGCAGAAGCCAAGATGATCATTGGGCCAAGATCCGGGGACTCCAGACGCCGAGAGCGCCGAGCACGCACGCCGAGAGCCAACGCCAAGTGACCGCCAAGTAAACGAACTGCCAAGTTCTCCCAGCTCGTCGTACACTGAACACAAACTGCCCCCCAGCGATGACGATGAAGGAGCAGCTCTGGGAAAAATAGCGGTGAAAATTCCCCGTTATGGTATTCCGACCAACCTAACAGTACTAAGGCAGGCTACCCCGGTTTCTCCCCGCACCTTATATTAGTAATTGTTAGTATACTTCCGTCTGGTAGGTAGAACCGGTACCGGTCTACGTACAAAGTCTCTTTGCTCCCCTGTAGATCTCCCCAACTCTCTCCACTAACCCCCACATTGCCCCAATTCTTGACTCGAGAGCCTACGCGTCGGTATCCCACAAGTCCTTATCTAGTGCGTTCGCTGTTCGCTCTAGTTGTTGTCCTTCTTTTTCAAATTTTTGTTATTGGGGTACGCGAGGCGAGGCGAGGTACGGTATGTGGGTGGAAAAGGACTGGCCGTGCATACTACATACGATGATCATGCCATTATATTAGTTAGTGCCTGGTCCAGCTGTGTTCTAAGCCGTTCATGCTCTAGTATCTTGTAGATGGTGTAAATGGTATCGTGGTCGGTATCATATTTCTCCTGTATGCCTTGATAGTCACGTTCTACCATATCGTAGAACATCCTTCCGTGACCCTTCTGGTGGGAAGGCTGATTAACTGTTACTCTCCTTTTTGGAACGAGGATATATTAGTACAAAGGTGTTAAATTCCTTCGTAGGTATACACGAGCATCATTAGTCAGATAAGTTGTATGTTCAACTCAGTCACACATCCTGAGTTGCCAAGCCCGTAGTGGTATATAATGAAAGGCCAAAGCATAGGCTTTTGTTAGGGTTGACTAATTTGAGGAATATTACTCTTGGTTCGATAGAGAGTAACAAAATTTTCTCTCCGATTAGGAGCACCAAACAACTTGTTTCATTTTCGAAATGGTTACTTTCCGAGTTTGCACTTCCTTCTAGATATGTTTTCAGCAAGGGCGTTAAGAAGCAAATGGAAGTACACGACTAGGTTAGGTATATACTCGGAACCCCTACAACTAAGAGGTAAGTATGTCGCACAGAAGCGGATAAATACTGTTGTTTTGCGTGACAAGTTATGTAGCCGTCAATGAATGCTACTTGGACCTCAATGTCCCACTCTCGCCACTTTCCATGGCAATAGTAGTTGGAGAGAGAAAGGCAGGACAAAAAACTAGTTCCGAAGTGGATAGGTTGATAATGCAGCGACATCTCATGCATTAGTATATGCCCGCATAAAGCAAAGTTCATTCAAACTGGGGCCTGGCCACGTAAAGATAAAATAAAACGCTAGGAAACATCGCGACGGATCCGAGATATGCCGCTGACAACCCGAGACCCGGCGCGGTTAACACGGCTCGGTTAGACGGTGTGACCTGGGGCCAGTGACTATCCGGCTCTTGCTCTCGTGGATATGTTGCTTTATTGTGTAGAAGTGGATACATACCGTTGTTCTCAAATGCGTGACAACGGAGTCGTTTTGCGTGACACGTTTCTTATCTCCTCCGTTTCGAAGAGTATCAGAGGAGAGCGGCAGGTGGTACTAAATCATTAAATCGTTCTTCTCGGTAAGTATTGATTAGGCATAGTGTCACACCTGTAAGACGTAGTCGCTCTGAAGACTGATATGTTAGTATACTTGAAGTCAGTCTATATGAAAGTTTAATGACATACCTTTCGGGAAGCAGCCTGATAACCTACTTCGTCGCCCTTTTTTCGTCTCATTTAAGTGTCCCTTTATTACAACTATAATCTCATTCGCTAGACGGCACATTTATCACGCAGTTATCGCGCAATAAACGCGAGAGACATAATAGCCTTGCTGCTAATGATGCTATTGTCATCTGGGCATCATATCGATTGCCGCTTTATTTGAGGATGTAGGAGCGGAGCCAGAAGTTTTATGACTGTGTCGTCGCCGCCTTGAGTGCTGATGCTGGGACGTGCGTGTCAGCTAATTGCCCAATTTCAAAGAATCCCAGAAAAAAACAAAACAGCATAACTACTTACTCTTGGCCGTGCTGCCTTCTGAATCATAGACCGGACTTGATGTCGGTGACGGTTAGCTGACCATATAGATCTAGTCACATAGACTGACATGACGGCCGGTAGAGGTTGGATGCTCGTAGATATTCTGGGCACGTGCATTATATTGATAGAGAGAGATACTTGGGTAATCTTGTTAAACTCTGTCGTGCTGGGGATAGAACATTACAGTAATTACTATTCCTAGTAAGAGTATGCGATCAAAGGGCAAATCTACCTCTGTTTTAATCTGTATGCCAAAAATGCTGCAGTTGTGGATGGGTGCCAAGTTGATATTCGCTGACTGGATTGGAAGTTAGTTAGAAGATAGAAACGAGCGACGCTTAGGAAAGCTTAGTTTATAAGTGGACGCCTTGGGTAGCTAGCTAGTGGACGCAGATAGCAGCCATGCTACTATAGAGGGGTTAGTGAGTGGTTTCACGCGGGTAAAACTGGATTATATACCTCTCTCGCGGTCACCTCCAAATCAACTCACTTCTAATCGCTTTTTCCAATTCCTGTGAGCGTCAAACTCAGTTAAAGAGTAATAGAATAATTAATTGAGAGAAAAAAAAAAAAAAGGGTTGCTTCTTTCTGTTAACATGTGTCATATAATGCAAGGGCCATGCTAATCTTCTCTTGCAGGCGCGGAGCTAACGCCGAATAGAGAGAGGCCTTGGATGTGAAAAGAGTCGGGCTGTTCCGTCGTGCCGGCATCTCACGAATTCGTCTGTCAAATTTTAAGGAAAATACGTATAGATACAACACATCTACTATAATGATTACAGCACGACAACCGTGAACTTAAAAGGGACACTGAAGGGTTCAATTGGTTCGATTGGTATATGCTGATCCCGGCCACCAAGCATGACTCAGGATATGATAAGTTCTAAACACGACGCGGGCGTTTCGCGTTCATCTGATGGACTCCGTGGTGATATCATATTTACTCTGTTCACATTTTGTATAGTTACATGAAACTGTTCATGGTGTGTGGTACCTAGCTAACTTCAAGGTTTGATATTGCATCCTTAATCATGTACCCCAGACTTGGCACAAGAAGATGTACATTACCTATTGCTTGCTAGAAATTGAGTATGCCAACTACATGGCTAAGCAGAGACACCTACCTATACCAAAAGACAGAAAGAAGATTTCAGAACGAGTATTGGGATTATAGATATTTAGGTGCTTTTAGTACTATCTCCGATTGCTCGGTAGGTGGTATATGTTGAGATAAATGGTAACGACTTAATTGCTGATCAAAAAGCACACTTTAATTGGTTTATACTGGCAATCCCCTCTCTTTTTAACTGAAGGGGTACCAAGATACCGGTATCAGGAAATCCTCTAACTTCTAAGCTAGCCTAATTCTATCTAACCCAACCCAGCTACGTTATTTACTTACCTACCATCAGGCAGTATCAGGGTAGGTACCCACTGTAGTACCGAGAGCCGACAGGTAGCGGGTACGGGTCTGTACAGGCTGAGCGCTACTATTCGGTACCGTTACAGTATCTATCATACCTCTAATGAACGTGAAATCCGACATCTACCTAGGTAGTCTTCTACCTTCCACACTGAACGTCGGCTACTACTGTCAATGCCGCGGCGCTATCTACATAATTTCCAAGGTTGTTTAGACGTCTTACTTGAACCAACGGCCACCCTCTGTTTTCCTTCGAAGGCGCCCTCTACACGCCCCCTCCAGACGCCAACGACATCGATGAATTGGTTAGGCTAGGCTTGGTTATTTGGATGCCTGCAGACAGTCGGTAGTGGATTGAGAGGACTGAGAAAGAGGACTGAGATAATGTCAGCGCCACCACCTGTGGCCGGTGGATCACAGCCATCGTCAAAACCGCGGCGAAGAACCACCCAGCCGCTATCGCCATCCCAATCACAACCGCCCTCTCAGCTGCACCATCACGCCCCCTCCACCCCGAGCGGCCTTCGACAGAGCCGCACTGTATCCGACTCGGGATCCAGCCAACCGGCCCACACCGACGACGACGATGATGGCGATGGCGATGGCGATGACAAAGACGGGAAGGGGAGCTTAACTGGCCGGCCTATTCCTGCGCTGCTCCACGACGAGACGTCTTCTCTGCTCGGCGGTGTCGGTGGTGGACGGGCACACGATGGTTCTTATACTCACGGCACCTTCTCTCCACGGGCAGTCACCCCCCCTTTGCAGTATTCTCATGCCGAGTCCCATGCCGAGTCCGAGGGCGCGTCATTGCTGGGCTCCGACTCGGCCACCCTGGGCGATGCCCCGCCGCCGCCGCTGGCCCGATGGAGACGGACCTTCTCCAAGATGGTCAAGAGCAAGAAGTCGGCCACGTCGAGCGCCCTGGCTGAGCGTCACGGCGTCGAGTACTCGTGGTTCATGTTCCTCTCCTACTACATCCCGTGTCTGACCTGGATGCGCCAGTACCGGTGGTCGTGGTTCACCGGCGACCTCACCGCCGCCATCACCATGACCTCCATGTATCTGCCCATGGCCCTGTCCTACGCCGAGAATCTCGCCCATGTCGCCCCCATCAGCGGCCTGTACGCCTTCGTCTTCAACCCCTTTTTCTATGCCCTCCTGGGCAGCTGCCCCCAGATGGTCGTCGGCCCCGAGGCCGCTGGCTCTCTGCTTGTCGGCTCCATCGTCAAGGAAAACATCGACGACGGTAACGGCCAGGAGAATGACGCTGTTCTACACTCAAAGATTGCCGGCGTCGCTGTCGGCTTGGCCGGCGCCTCCGTCTTCATCATGGGGCTGGGCCGATTTGGCTTCATCGACAACGTCTTGAGCCGCCCATTCCTGCGTGGTTTCATCTCGTCCATCGGCGTCGTTATCCTCATCGATCAGCTGACACCAGTCCTTGGCTTGAGCAAGGTTATGGCTAGCATTCCTGGTGCCCCCCACCGGAACACCGTCGAAAAATTCGTCTTCATCGTCACCCATCTTGGGCAGTGGCACCAGCTATCAGGCATCATCGGCATCGTGAGCTTTGTAGTCATCATGGTGCTTCGGTAAGGGCTTCCGACATTACTCCCATACACCGGCTGTTGTTTACTAATATATATATGCCAACTAGCGAGATCAAGCGCAGGCTACAGCCCCGATACCCTAGCGTGGCATACTTCCCAGATCGTCTCATCGTCGTTGTGCTCTCTGCTGTTTTGGCTTACGCTCTCGGCTGGGAAGGCAAGGGTGTTGAAGTTCTCGGCAAGGTCGAAGCCCCATCAGGACATGTCTTCACCTTCCGTAACCCTTTTCAGACGTCTCACTTGCCTCACATTCGAGAAGCCATGGGGACTTCATTCTTAATCGGGATGCTCGGCTTCTTCGAATCTTCCGTTGCTGCCAAGAGCCTAGGCGATGATGTTGTCATCGAAGGTATGCAGCACAGTCCAAATCGTGAGCTGATTGCCTTGGGGGCTGCGAATATTGTCGGTGCGTGTTTCATGGCCCTCCCTGCATTTGGAGGTTACGGTAGAAGCAAGGTCAACAAATCGACAGGCGGAAAAACACCCATGAGCTCAATACTCGTTAGCATCATCACTGTCATCAGTATTCTTTTTCTCCTACCGTGGTTTTACTATCTACCTGTAAGTCTTTTTGTTATCATCAATACCCTGTATTACAGCATGACTGATTAGGTACGCAGAAACCTGTCCTCTCTGCACTGATTATGGTAGTTGCCTATTCCCTGATCGAAGAACTTCCCGAAGACTTGATTTTCTTCGTGCGAATTAAGGGCTGGAAAGACCTGTCCCTCATGGCTGTGATCGTGCTTGTCACTGTGCTCTTCTCGCTCAACCTTGGCATTGCTATTGGCATAGGTTTATCACTGCTGGAAGTTGTGCGTCACGCTACCCGCCCTCGTATTCAGATTCTGGGTCGTATACCCAATAGTGACCGTTTCGCCAACGCCGAAGAATACCCCGAACGCGTCGAATTCATCGAAGGGGTCTTGATCGTGAAGATTCCCGAGCCCCTGACATTTGCCAATACGGGTGACTTAAAAAACCGGCTACGCCGGATGGAACGCTATGGTACGAATATGGCACATCCAGCACTGCCGCGTTTACGCCCCCAAGATAGCAATCGAAACATCATCTTCGACATTAACGGGGTGACATCGATGGACGGCTCGGGTACGCAGGTGCTAGAGGAGATCGTGCGTCAGTATCGGCAACAGGGCGTCAGGGTCTTCTTCAGCCGTGCGCCCGGTCACGAACACAAAGTTTGGAAATTACTCGAGCGAAGCGGCATTGTTACACTTGTGGGCGGCGAGCAGATGTTCGTTGATGACATCCGAGATGCTTTGCATATGGCTACATTGGCGCATGTAGGCGGCGATGCCCCTGAAGGGCGTGAGGCTAGCCATGAAGCACCTTCGCCCGCCTAGAGCGATTTGAAAGCATATTATACCCCCATAGCGCATGTGGAATTTGTCATAAAGAATTCATTACGGAAGAAGCGATAAAAGCATTGCATAGCGTATAATTGGCGAGAATCTATAAGAGACTAGATACTATTATAACAACACATGGCTCGTTTCAAGTATATAGAAATATATACTTACACGCCTCATGAATTTCGTTTGATATTGGCTTGAAGTAATAATGATTCGACTTTAAAATACCTAGTCAGTCTTGATGAGAAAATCGCGGGACTACGATAATCAGACAAACTTGCACTTCGTTTGACGGCTTTCTAAACACCACCGGCTAGAACGCCTGATTCTGCCTTTCGTACTCTGGATGTCCCAACTCGTAAGCACTGCATAAGCTAAGTGTATTAAATACTGAATATGAAATTGGTCAGAATTCCTTACTGAAACAAGTCACGACCGACTCTCTTATCTGATCCTTCCCCTTTTTACGCGAGCATCTCTGACAATCTCAGAGGATTCGTTAGTATCGAGAGGATCGGGGAAAGGGGATATTTGTCAGTTTTTCCTCGCTCCGCCTCTATTCCCTTGGTTGTTTTGAGGGGGTTGCCATATGTCATAGTCTCAAGATTCAGTACCTATGGAGTGTTCATGTAGTCATGCTGTCGTACCAAGAATCCTAAGTTTCTTCGCGATCCAGCCTGGAACTATGTACATCTCATGGATCGTGACGCCCTCTGTCAAAAATTCCCATTTCGTGACTGTATCAGGAGCCTCGTGCTTTGGGGTGGATTATGGCATCTGATGGTGTATAGTGGTTCTGAAACTCTCCGTAAACATCTATTTGACGACATTACATGGGTTGCTTTGGGCCTTGTTGCCTTGTGACGGGTTGTCAGGAATGACAGCGTATGTGTCACATGACACAAAGAGGCATTTGTAGATAGTTAGATAGTTGCTCACTAAGGTTTTTGGACCTTCGTGCAACAACAAGTGTCTTTACCTGCCTCGAAGTACGAGGTTTCTAGCAATAGGATTATTGTGCAGTATTTGTTGGTGCGCAAGGCTTCAAGATACTCGTGCCTGGACTAAAATGTATAGAATGAGTCCCTTTGTCGTAGTTCTAGTTCGTGGGAGTGACTTCGGTGCAATATGCCCGCGTATTGTGATATATAGTACTAGACTCAGACCACTTAGGTTGAAAAATGTTTCATGCTGGATAAGACGCAGCCATGGCATAGCCACTTCCAGTGCGCCTTTGTCTTGTTCCACTGCGGAGTCTTGGAGAATCGTCTTACGTCTCCGGCTGTTGGTTAATGGGATTTTAGTCCCGGTGTTGCATGTCGCTTTCGGCTATTTGCTTTTGTTGGGGGATGCGTTGACCACATCGAGGCTGTGTCGGTGGAGTGGGTGGTAATGTTGATCCTTGTGATAGATGGAGATATGGACCAACGGGTTTAGCATTTATGAGAGTGAGACCGTGAATCTGGTTGGGTCGGTTCGACGCCTCGACTGTCAATGAATACGTATGCATCCAGGATGCTAGTGTTCAGCAATGAGCTTCTTGTGTATTGAGATTCAGCGAAAAATGGAATTTCGTTGAATTTCGGTTTACTTTATTGGAAAGCTCTGTGCGGAGGAAGCCCGCTTCGAAAAGGGGCTGTGCAGGTGATATTGACCAATGGATGCTGAGGGGTAAAAATGATATCACAGCCATTGGAATTTTTGAAGGGTTGGGGAGAATGTAGAATTTGACACACGAAGGGCATTTCGGACACAAAATTCAAATGACTCGCATAGCTCTATATTTTTATTATGAGCTGTCGTTGTATATTGGGTGTCTACCTACAAGTGACAGTAATACCTGCCACTACAGTTATTATGATCACTTGGTAGTCTCTATGCTATTACTTTAATTATTGAGGGGGAACTTTCGGTGAAACGAGTGTAGGAAAATGAAAAATCTCATTGCCTTTCTACTCTATGCACATTTATCATATGTTTAGGAAAGGTGCCTTGGAAGTCACAATAACCCAAAGGTTTGTCAACTAGAAGCTTTCTGCTGGAGTACAATGACATATGAAGTGTGTTGACAGGTCATCGGATATCCGACTCGTTTTGAAACACCTGGCTGTCTGCAGCTGCCACCCTCCTCCAAAAGGCATCACAAAATCTAGCTGGAGTGGACGATCCTTCCACGGCGTGTACTTCAGATTAAGTAGGCTGTGTCTACCAAATGTCATGGTTTGTCTTTCCCGTGCCTCTCCGACACGTCCCCAGTGGAACAGTAAGTCGAGGAGCTTTATTCTCATTATAACGGGAGGTTTCAACTGCAGATACATGTTGTACAGTTGATCGTATGTATATTACTTTATACCGCATCAAGTACAAGGGGACGGCGATTTAGAAGTTAGGCAATAATATAGGTATCGTACACTTTAGGAATGGATTTTCCTACTAATAGTGCACTGAAACTTGTGAGGTTAACATTCGTCAGTGGCTAAGTGAATAAGAGTGCAGCATGGAAATATTCGAGTTGTACGAAGATAAACACGCCCATCAGACACAAAAGTATCAGAAGCTCACCTGCCGTATCGCATCAGCAGCAAGGTTATACTCTTTAATATCTATTTACACTTGGATTGAATTACGTGAATCTGGTTCATTCGTGCTCTGTCTCATACTAAAAGGGCTGACGAATAAGATCGGTAAATATGCAGTCACAAAGACTGTTGTCTCATATGTAGTTAGTCAAGTATGAAGATTATTAGACGAGTGGGCTCTCACAACAACATCAAGTGATTAAAATCGACCCATTGAAATGCCATCTCAGGCCTGAGTTCTTTGTGCATAGACCTCATACCATTCGTCCTAATACATAGCCACCCCCTGGCGATACATCAGATATTTAGTCTCAACGGCGTATGTGCATGTCTCGAATTTTGTTTGGAGAAACACCGCCCGGCGATTTATTTGTTACAATCAAAGGTTATGAACGGTTCCCGTTGTCTCCCACCCGGCCTGACAGGGCAAACTAACAAGGCGGAAGCAGATGCGAGCAGAGACGCCATATATTCACATTGTTTCAATTGAGTCGCCTATCCATCTAGTGCTGAGAGTGGAGGATGAACATAGACGTATTGGTCAGAAGGAAATCCAAATTGGTGTTTTCAATTCTGAATCTGTTGACGCGTATACATATAGCCATGAGTCCGACCGAGCCGAAAAGCGAAATACGTTAAGAAAATGTCTATTCTGAGATGGAGATATGACGGATGTGAGCAAGTGCCACTCAGATTTAAAGACATAAGTATCCCCTGTATTATAGACATCTCGGGAGGATCTTCTGCTCTACACTACAGCCAGATCGGTTTGAAGGCTAAGGGTTCATCGGAGCATCCTATCTGAAGGTTATTGTACCACTAGGATGGGAAAAGTACAGAAATTCGCGGCGAAACAGTATTGCATAAAAAGTTAGTGGTTGGTACGAATATCATTTATAGGGTGCATTTTTCCGTGGAAGGATTAAAGCCAATTCATTCTGGAAATTCCGGACCACCTTGGCGGATCATGAAAAGGGCAAGTGATTGGACCAAGAAAAGGCCCCACGACCAGATTAGTAAAGGTGCGTATCGCGGGTGAATGTTATTGGGTCGCACCCAACGACACAGCCTCAAACCAATTCCCGGGCCAAGGATTAGCGGAGTTTGAGAGGGCTCCGAAGGGTGCTGCTTTATTTTATTCATTCGATTCTTCTCATTCATTATTTTCTTGGATCATATTAATATTGTTCACAATCATTGAGTGTGGATGAGGACGAAGTCTCAAAGCTGCTCAAATATCGACGCGGTCGATATCGCAGTATCTAGTATTAGTAGGGGATCCGTCTATCATCAATTTAGCACATGAAATTGCATGATGAGGAGCCGATGAGAATTGATTTCAATCGAAACTACACTTCAATCTTACTAGGATGCCCCAGTAGGAAGCGTCATAATTACCGATAGCAGACTGGCGCAAATGAGCCAACAAGCAGGGAGCGAGCGGCCTCCGGTCGAATTGCCTCCCTGACACGCCTAGCTCGCCACGGCACAGCCTCACTCACGTCACTTTTTCGCGCCGGCGTCGAGGCTTTATCCTCATGTTTGCATTTGACTGGTAGCGGTCAGCTGCGCCTAGCCATCACATAGGCAGCCAGCACAACCTGAAGCTGTGCTCCCTCTCGTGAGGCAAGTTCTGTAGGCTGACGCGCGTACCACGGCCTGAGTCCTGACAATCGACGAACTCTTCTTGTACGCGATGGTCTGTCCCTAGCAAACCATTACCGCGCGCTCAACTTCACCTCAACATCCGATACCGACCGGGCTCATTACCGCCACTAAAAAGGGACCCTGCAAAGGCAAACGGAAGTCTAGTGTGCTGTTATACAAGCCAACACCACAACTCCGCGACCCTGTTTATGGTTTTCCACTACATGCGCATTGTACCAGGCAGAATTGGTAATTGATATCTCGATTGGAGCGCGAGTCTCCTCATTTGCACCGCCGTCTTGGCCTCGTTGGTGGGACGTTCTAAGTTCTACGCAGCCCGAACACCAAGAACCCAAGGCACGTCCGGCGAAGTCTATAGTACTGCTAGTAAACTTCCCAAGACCTTGGCCGAAAGATCTACCTTACCCCTCCACCACCGACCCCCGGATATTAAAGTGTAATTTTCCCAGTTTGGCGCTTGAGCATTCCGCCGTATGCCGAGGCAGAAACTTGAGGAGACACAGCCCAAGGAATCCCTTGAGCCCCTACATATGGTCTCCTATCGCTCACCGGAACGTTATACCCAGAGCTTCAGACCAAGTCTTGGTCTTAGCTGATAACTTACACCTTACAACCGAAACACTAACTATCCGCTACTCATTGCATACTTTCTCTCACATCGTATAGATCAACAGACAAAGGTCTAATAAAGTGCTGAATATGGCTGGCAGTAGCCTGGCCCCCCCTCCGCTGGCGGTGGACAGTCATAGTCGTTCGAGGAGCAACACTACCGAAACATTATTGAGTAGTGATACCCGCTTAAGAAGCGACACTCTCGAGACCCGAGCCCTCACGCCGACGGGTTCATTCGTCTCAAATGTGTCAAATCCATTTCTCACACCTTCCGCCTCGGCCAATCCCTTTCTCACTCCAGCACACTCAGATTGTGGCTCCAGTGTCATAACAGTAGACCCCGAGTCAGCACTACGTCCTGACCCAGGTACCGAGGCAGATTTCGAGGTTGAGGATAACCCTTTCGCCTTCAGCCCTGGACACCTCAACAAGCTATTCACTCCTAAATCCTTAGTCGCTTTCAGGGCCCTGGGCGGATTGCCCGGTATCCAATACGGTCTCCAGACAGATAGAAATGCCGGCCTGAGTCTCGATGAGACGAGTGTCCGATCGAAAGTCACCTTCGACCAAGCTGTGAGGAGAACATCCGATAAATTTGAAGAGTTGCCAGCGAGGAGTACGAATCTGGACTCGCATGCCTTTAGCGACAGAGCGAGAGTTTATGGAAACAACGTTCTGCCAGCAAAGAAAGCTACCCCGTTATGGAGACTAATCTTAATTGCCTTCAAAGATAAAGTTATTATTCTTTTAGCGATAGCCGCCATTGTCTCTTTAGCACTTGGCCTTTACGAAACATTTGGAGTTAAGCGCGCACCGGGTTCCCCTCCAGCTGTTGATTGGGTTGAAGGTGTCGCTATCATAGTGGCCATCCTTATCGTGACGTTGGTGGGATCCTTAAACGACTGGCAAAAAGAACGGGCTTTTGTGAAACTTAACGCGAAAAAGGAGGACAGGGAGGTCAAGGTCGTCCGGTCCGGAAAGTCATTCATGATTAACGTGCGTGATGTCCTAGTCGGGGACGTCCTGCACCTGGAGCCTGGCGATCTCTTACCCGTCGATGGTATCTTGATCAATGGTCATGACATAAAATGCGACGAATCCTCAGCTACAGGGGAGTCCGATGCGATCAAAAAGACACCGGGGGATCAAGTCATGGCCGCCTTGGAATCAGGAAACGCAAGCACTAAAGACTTGGATCCTTTCATTATCTCGGGAGCGAAAGTCCTCGAAGGCGTAGGCACATTTCTGTGCACTTCCGTCGGCGTGCATTCGAGCTTCGGCAAGATCATGGTTTCGGTTCAAGCTGATGTGGAGGCGACCCCATTGCAAAAGAAACTAGAAGGCCTCGCCGTTGCTATTGCACAGATAGGAGCGAGTGCGGCGATCGTCTTATTCTTCGTTCTCCTTTTTCGATTCCTGGCTGGACTGTCGCACGACGCTCGTTCTCCTGCCGAGAAAGCTTCTAGCTTTTTAGACATCCTCATCGTTGCTGTTACTATCATTGTGGTAGCTGTGCCTGAAGGGTTGCCGCTGGCTGTGACGCTTGCCTTGGCCTTTGCCACTCAGAGGTTACTGAAAGAAAACAACCTAGTGCGTGTCTTAAGGGCTTGCGAGACCATGGGAAACGCCACGACTATCTGCTCCGACAAGACCGGCACTCTGACCACTAATCGGATGACTGTAGTGGCCGGGACCTTTGGCCAATCGAGTTTCGTCAAATCGGAACGCGAAAATACAACGTCTAAGACGGTCTCCCAGTGGGCTTCTGAGCTTCCACAAGGAACCAAAGATGTGTTAGTTCAATCCGTGGCGATCAACTCAACTGCATTCGAAGGCGAGGACGCTGGTCAGTTCACGTTCATTGGTTCCAAAACTGAAACCGCCCTTTTGGGGTGGGCTAAGGATCATTTGGGAATGCACCAACCACTCGCTGAACTCCGCGCTAATGAACCGACTGTCCACATGATGCCTTTCGACTCGAGCAAGAAGTGCATGGGTGCGGTCATCAAGGCTGGCTCACAATATCGGCTTTTGGTCAAGGGAGCTTCAGAGATTCTCTTAAGCTACTGTAACCAGAAAGCCGACGTGACGACATTGGATTCCAGCCCTCTTACGGATGACGACCGTATGGAGTTAACGTCGACCATCGATCAATATGCGAGGAACTCTCTTCGCACCATCGGTTTGGTGTATTTTGACTATCCCCAATGGCCCCCTTCCCACGTGGAATTCGAAGACGGCCAGATTCAATTTGCTTCCTTACTGAAGAATCTCACATGGCTCGGTGTTGTTGGTATTCAGGACCCCGTACGGCCCGGTGTCCCTGAGGCGGTCCGTCTAGCTAAGCATGCTGGTGTGGTGGTTCGTATGGTTACCGGAGATAATGCTGTGACAGCACAAGCAATCGCCACGGAGTGTGGCATTTTCACCGACGGGCTCATCATGGAGGGTCCTGCTTTCAGAGCTCTTAGTGAGGAGGACATGAACCAGAAGATCCCAAAACTCCAAGTCCTAGCACGGTCGTCCCCAGAAGATAAGAGGATATTGGTAGCAAAACTGAAGGCTCTCGGCGAGACTGTAGCTGTTACCGGCGACGGGACGAATGACGCTCCAGCTTTGAAGACAGCCGATGTCGGCTTCTCGATGGGTGTTTGTGGTACTGAAGTTGCCAAGGAGGCATCCGAGATTGTTTTGATGGACGACAATTTCACTTCTATCCTGACGGCCCTGAAATGGGGACGAGCTGTCAACGATGCGGTGCAAAAGTTCCTCCAAGTAAGAAGACACATCCTTAGCAATTTTCGCAGATCTTATCAACAGGGATGTATTTGAGTGCTGACAATGGAGACAGTTTCAAATTACTGTAAATATTACGGCCGTACTCGTGGCGTTTGTCTCGGCTGTCGCGAATCCTGATATGAAATCAGTTCTCACAGCTGTACAGCTGCTCTGGGTGAACCTCATCATGGACACTTTCGCCGCGCTTGCGCTGGCCACAGACCCCCCCACGGATAAGATTCTCAACCGTCATCCCCAGCCCAAGAGCTCTCCATTAGTCACCATCAATATGTGGAAGATGATTATTGGGCAAGCTTTGTACCAGCTTGTCGTCACATTTGTGTTGTACTTTGCAGGAAATAAGATACTAGGCTATGACCCCAGTAACGCCACCCAGCAGAAAGAGCTTGACACAATGGTCTTCAATACCTTCGTGTGGATGCAGATTTTCAATGAGTTCAACAATCGACGCTTGGACAACAAGTTCAACATCTTTGAAGGTGTACATCGCAACAAGTTTTTTATCGGTATTACCATTCTCATGGTAGGGCTACAGATCACCATCATTTTCGTCGGCGGCACAGCGTTTGAAATCAAACCCATCAACGGCACTCAGTGGGCAATATGTGTCATCTCAGCATTAGTGTGCTTACCGTGGGCTGTACTTATCCGCCTATTCCCGGACGAATGGTTCGCCGCTATCGTGGAGGTGGTCGGTGCACCATTTGTGGTTGTATATAAGCTCTCAGGCAAAGCTTTGCGCAGAATGGGTAGCCTATTCAAGAAAAACCAGCACGATGATGGAACGTTACAGAAGGCCATAGAAGAGCCGGAAAAGACGGGCAACAGAAGCTCAGGAGGAGGAGGAGGGGTTATCGTTGAGGAGGGCGCCACTCCTGGAATCGTTCTCTCTCAGGACCCTGATGGTGTATATTGTAATCCTATCATACAAGTGGATGATATAGAAAAGAGGCGGGCATGAAATAATGGGTCATATATACTAAACTCGCATTAGATAAGTTGCTCACGGCATTTCTAAAACATAATCAGCACTACACTAGCTTAGTTGCCTGCCCACATCACTAGCCGCGTTGTGATAATCACCCAATGACATGCATGACGTTACGCTAGATCGACAAGATCGTCATACGCCAATAACGCACACAAATTCTTCTTTCGGAGCTTGTCTGCGTGATAAGGCACCCACCCGAGCGAGCACCCGAGCGAGCACCCGAGCCACCTATAAGTACCTACACAATATTATCAAATACCTTAACAAGGTAGACCGATGCCAAGTCGGGTGTTTGGCTGACTGCAGCAGCTTACATACACAGTACATACACTCACGGTCAGATCCCCGTCTATGCCGGCAATGGAGCGGTAAGGGCCCTTCCGAGCTAGGAGAAGATGGACAGTCAGTCCCCTGGACTCTAGAGAATGTCTGCGTACTGTCTGCGCTCAGACGAGCCGCTAATCTCATCGTTTGGGTTTCGGGTAAGCCGGAACTCCACATATATATATTGTGCGCGATAAAACGAGCAGAAAAGAGGTACGAAATGTAACTGTAGTATCCTGATTTTTTCGTGTCGTCTAATCCGGATCTGTCCGGGCTGCGGGTGATGCACAGGCACGGCGCCGTCCTCGGTTCCGGGCAACTACCGAAGAGGACTAGAGAAGGGGAGAATGGTGGTGTGGGGGGGCGTTCTTATACGTCATTCACCTGTGCGACGGTTGATAACTTGATCGGCAACTTGTGCCAGACACGACGCCCTGCAGCCGTATTTGACACCAATGGCATGACTTATTTTTTAACAAATCGAGATAATGAACTAGACAGCTAGTGTGACTAGATAGTTAGTGTGACAACGCAAAACGACGGCGTAATTGCGTTGCCCGAGCCGGCATTAGCAGTATATGCCCGAGATGCGTAGTAATTCCGTATACTCGTATATACATGTGCATACATAGGTATATAAGAGGCATGGAAAGCTGTGTATCCGAAGCTGGAAGGAGTCTGAGGATTTTCTTGTTGAATATTCAAACCTGGGACTTCACGCGTTGCCAGAAGACACAGCAAACATGGACGTGAAATCAGAATTGTTTGAGTCCAAGCACCTCTACACGCTGGGTGCCTTGGGCTTAGTGGTTGTACTACTGGTAAGAGTCTCTATTATAGCCGGTCCCTCTTGAACGGGCTTTAACATTAGTCACCACCAGATCTTTAGCTCAGCCCTAAACGACCCTCTTTCACAAGTGCCCGGGCCGTGGTATGCTAAATGGACCGAACTTGTTGCCAAGTACTATTGGGTGACTGCACAAAAGTCTGCCTATATTCACAGACTTCATCTCAAATATGGTACGGCTTCTCAAGACATCCGCTTCAGGGGCTCAACTAAGCTAACTGCTGATAGGCCCTATTGTTCGAGTCGGCCCTCGTGAAGTATATGTCGCAGATCCCAAGGCCGCCCAGACAGTGTTCAGACACAGGAAAGAATTCCCTAAAGCACAATGGTACCTCGACTTTGCACCTTTTGTTACAACCATCTTCAACACACCAGACAGGCTTGTACATGGCCGGTTCAGGAGACTGCTCTCGTCGCCCCTTTCCGAAACCGGTCTCAAGAGGTTCTGTCCGCAAGTCGAACGCAAGGTCGATCTTGCCATAAAAGGCATCAAAAATGAATACGAGACCCGTGGGGTTGCTGATATCTACAAATGGTTCTTTTTCATGGCGACTGATGTCGTCGGTGAGCTGAGCTTCGGCGAGGGGTTTCGCATGCTCGAGAGTGGAAAGGTCAGTTTGCAATATCTCATGTCTTGGGTAGAGTAATCTAACCTTTTTCAGATGAATCAATACATTACCGACTTACAGAGTGTTGGGAAACTATCGTCGTATCGGTCTGCGTTTCCCTCCCTCTTACAGTTCTCTATGCGCTGGGGCATCCCACTACCCATATTGTCGACGACTCAGCAAGCTGCTGGCCGTATAAAAAACTATTCAAAGGAATCATTGAAGCGCCACAGAGCCATCGTAGAGAAAGAGGGCCTTGATTCCAGACCAACAGTTTTCACGAAGGTATATGTAGCCGAGGGAGACGAGAGCATCACCCAGGACGAGATAGCGGACAATGCACAGTCGTATATCGTCGCCGGGAGCGATACTAGTTCAAACACAATGACTTATGTCACCTGGGCTGTCTTAAGCCATCCCGAAGTCCAGACTCGGCTCGTTAAGGAGCTCGAAGTGCTACCAGAAGGTTTCACTTACGAGGACATGCGTCAAACACCCTTGCCATACCTTGAAAACGTTATTGACGAGACCCTCCGAAGGTACCCCGCTGTTCCCGCCGGGCTACCAAGAGAGGTACCAGAAGGAGGAGCTGAGTTGTGTGGTTATCATATCCCAGCCGGATACACAGTATCAACACAAAACTATAGTCTTCACCGTAACACCGACGCCTTTCCAGATCCCGAGAAGTTCGATCCATCACGCTGGGAGAACACAACACAGATCATGAAGGATTCATTCATACCTTTTGGAGGTGGCTCGAGAAGTAGGTTGCCATGTCTTTTCTGTATACATCCTTCTCTCTCCTGGTCTCATAAAAAGGATTTACCCAGACTTATGCTAACTTGGCTGGCCATCTAGTTTGTATCGGACTACATCTCGGGAAAATCGAGACTCGATTGGCAGTAGCACGATTCTTCAAAGCTTTTCCCAATGCTAAAGTGTCGTCACGCGAGGGCATGTCACCCAGAGATATGGACCAGAAACTGTTCTTCTTGAGCACTCCGCAAGGGCATCGGTGCTTAGTAGATCTATATTAGGTTTTGGAGGGCAAGAATCCACGGTCCGCGTATGCTGAACAATACACTGAACGAGCAGGATGAAAGTCTGCAATATCATGAGAAATTAGTATATATATTTCTATGGGTGTATATGCGTGGGGACTAATTGGATATTCTTTACACGGGAAGGCTGGTTCAACACTGGAGTTAGGGTGCTGGATCAATATGCCATCTGAGAGAGCACATAGGCCTATCAGGCCAGCGACATTCCGGATTAGAAGTGAGCTTAATATTAGACAGTTTAGAGCATAAACAGAATAGAGAATGCTTTACGCCGCCTTTGACAATTATGTTTACCGTACAAACTTAGTTATTACGTCGGAACAGAGGACGACCAGAGTTACTACTAATGACGAATGTAGACTACTATACACTTTATGCCATATGGCCTAGGAACTACCGCACAAGAACAGGTACCAAAAACACCTTTGCTTCAGGAAAATAAATGCCATTGTTTCGTCCGCCCATATTGGACGAATATGGAAAGCAGCGAGCATATTTCCCTGATGGGAAGTTCCGCCTTCAGTTTCGGATATCACAAACTGTCCAAACCCACGAACATTGGAAGTGGATAAAGCTTTGAGAATTACTACAACGAGTGGCAACATAGAATTGATTGCTCTGGCACTTATGATATAATCGCGGGATTAAAGATCGGAAGAAATAGTATAGAAATTAAGTTTTACTTGCTAAGTAAAATACATATACTTGTTTTGTTAATTATTTGGCTAGTGAATCCTGTGATGACAAATGCACCGTGGGGACTTGCTTACACATGCATACCGCCATGTCAAGATGATCGACCGACGACAGATAATAGACATAATACATATGTAGATACATTAGCTCGAAGATCCATCGATCATATTTTCTCACGATACTATCGGTGAAGATAAGCACTAACCGGTTGCTACACCTGGCAAGCAACTCCTGCAGGCAGCAACAATGACTTGCGTCTGTGCCACAAGAACGCATACCTAATAGCCTATTCGGACGGACTGGATTAAGTAATCCCGCTGTGCCCGTGCCACAAAGATGCAGATTCATAGCCGGTTCAAACCCATATAGGTTAGGTAATCCGTTTACTAATACACTACTACATTCGACATCAACTCTTGCGCCCTTCGACAACGACTTAAGTATACCTGTCTGTGCCACAGGAATGCAGACTTAATAGCCTACTCAGACGCACACTAGTTTAGGTAATAAAAAGGGGGATGATAGCCAGGGTCTCTTTGCATTAGATCCTTGTTAGCTCGTGGTCTCCCCTGAATGTGTGGGGGTTGGTCTAGACTAGATAGGGCATCATGTACGCAAGGGGATGTTAGTGAATGGATGTTGCCGTGTGGCTCGAGTATCTAGCTGGATTGCCGAGGTTGCCCGCTCGCATCCGGCGCTTAGACATCTAATCTACTGTATGTATCTACATGTTACTAGCGATCTGTCTGTGCTACTAACTTTGTCAGCCATAACCGAGAGCTTCTTGTTGTGGCCAATCAAGCTGTCTGTCCGAGCTCTAGCAAACTCCGAATAAGGCACATCATCCCACTTACGAGAGAAAATGAGTCTAAGTGATCGACCTGTAAAGCGAGCTGATGGCCGCTATGATAATGTCGACTTCCGCAAAGCTGTCGGATATAAGTTTCGTCCAATAAAATGCGCATACAACCGTCGCGATGTATTGCTCTTTGTAAGTTTTCATTGGCTAATTTATTTCTCCTGGCCTTCTCACTTGCTTCACTCAAGTCACGATACGAAATAAACCGTGCTTCATTGACTAACCCTCAATCGGTTTACTACAAGGCGAATGCAATTGGCGTGCAAGCCGATGAGAGGCACTTTCTATACGAGCTAGATCCACGCTTCGCGGCATTCCCAACGTTCCCCATCAATTTGGCATTCAAACAGACGGACCAAGATGTGTTCGACTTCGTCGCCCGCACGACCGCAGAGCCCGTGCCAGGCATGCCACCGTTCGATGCGCAACGCTCCGTGGACGGTGAGCGAGGTATCGAGATTCTAAAACCGATCCCGACGAGCTCGGCGGGACTGGACCTGGAGATACGTAGTAAGGTCGTCGGCGCGTACGACAAGGGCGGCTCCATGATCTCGGAGCAGGAGCATGAGCTGGTGGACGTCAAGACGGAGACGGTCTATGTCAAGATGACTAGCACAGCGTTTGGCATGGGACAGGGCGGGTATGGAGGCCCCAAGGGTCCCAGCAAGCCCGCAGTCAAGCCGCCGACGCGCCAACCTGATGCCGTGCACACGTATAAGACGACGCCCGAGACGGCGCTGTTGTACCGGTTATGCGGTGACTATAATCCCCTGCACGCCGACGACGAGTTCGGCAAGCGCGCGGGCTTTCAGGGCGCCATTCTGCAGGGCTTGGGTACCTGGAACATCGCAGCACATGGACTTCTGAGGGGAGTGGCCAATTCCGATCCCTCGCGACTCAAGGCGTTCGGAGCCAGATTCAAGAGTGTCGTGTACCCCGGCGACGAGCTGGAGACACGGATCTGGAAGACGGGCTCGGGTGGTGGATTTGAGGACTACACCTTCGAGACGATTGTGAAGGGTGACGGCAGAGTTGCGCTTTCCAATGGTTATGCCAAGATTAAACAGCAGAGTAGCAAGTTGTAGTAGTTAGTTATTGATTGATATCCAGTCATTATTAGTAAGAATAGAATAGTTACGCTCATTATAATCATCATCACCCGTCGCACCTTATCCGGTCTGGGGCTCTTGTCCATCTCACAAGCTTCGTGCACCTGTTTCGCGTCTATAAATGTGAGGGATACCACTTAGGCTTCCTCTTCTCCCTGTAAGCAGCCAGGCCCTCGGCAGCATTCTTGCTCTTAAGCATGTTCTCGGCGTACAGCTCCTGGCCCCTCATCGTGGCCCTACTGATGCCGGTTTCCCAGGCCTCGCGGGCTGCTAGGCGCGATATGATGACGCTGTCGGGACACAGCTGCGCGATCTCGTCGGCGTAGTCGATGGCGCGCTCCAGCAGCTTCTCCTGCGGCACTATCTCCTTCACCAAACCCCATTCTACGGCCTCTTTCAACGTCAGCACCCGGCCAGTCAGGACTAGGTCCATTGTCCGGTGGTTGCCGAATAGGACCACTACAACCACCATCAGAGTTAGTTAGTTGTCGGCTATCACCGTGTTATCTACCATTTTATCAATCACGTATCACGTACTGCATCTGGGCAGGGCTCCAGCAAGGGCTGAGACGCCGCGGAGGACTTCGGGGAGGCGGAAATCGGCGTTGGGCGAGGCAAAGATGACGTCGGCGTTCAATACGATCTCCATTCCACCACCTTTAGTTATCAATCCTATCAGCTTTTGTGTTTATTACATTACACGATTATTATGTATTCATGCCTAGTACCTACCGTGGGCGTGTCCGTTGCAGGCAATAATGATGGGCTTCTTGCCAGTCCGGTTGGTCATGCCGCCAAAGCCGCCGGACGGGTATTCGTGGGCGACGTTGTTCGTGTTGAGGATGTCGAGGCGCTGCTTCAGGTCCATGCCGGCGCAGAAGGCCTTCTCCCCGGAACCGGTGAAGACGGCGGCGCGCAGCTCGGGCTCGCTATCGTACCACTTCCATAGCGCCCCCAGTTCGATGGTCGTCTCGACGGGCAGGCAATTCATGAACTGCGGCCGGTTGATGGTAACGAGGAGGATGTGCTTGCGCGGGAACGAGACGATGCATTCTTCGACGTGCGGATATGCCACCTGGATCCAGTCCGGGACCGGGTTCTTCGTGCGCGGCGCCGACGACGACGACGACGACATCTTTACGGGAGTGGTCGTGTGGTCGTCGTGGTGTGATTGGGTTTGTTACCGTCGTCTGTCGCTTGCTGCTCGAATTGGGAATTGGGAATTGGGAATTGGGATAGCCCGTCTCAATTATAACCTGAACATAGTAGATAGTAGGCGTGCTGTTCAGGGGTAAGCGCTGGCTGCTAAGTAGAGCCAGAGAGTATCACGAGAAAGCAAGCCAAGACCCCCGTCGGCGCATGCTGCCAAAAAAAGGCCGAGGATCTGTGCCGAGGGAAACAAGGTCGGGATAAGCCGAGCCAAAAGCAGGGGTAGTAAAGTGAGGAACTGTGGCGTTATAGCAACCCACTTAGCAGGGTTATGAAAAGCTCAGAGTAAACAGGCTTATAAGTAATTAATAGCTTAATTTAATACTTATTTAAAAAAATGCTTATAAAAGCTATAGCTTTTAGCCCTGAGGGCCGTTTTGTATGCTAGGTTTTCACTAGGTTTTTGCTAGTTAGCCTGGCCACTAGGTAGCGGGTGTTTTGCTAGTTGTATATTTAAGCTGTGTAATTAGCGCGCTAGCCTAGGTATCCGACTTTTTTTTAGTTACATTATAATTAATATAATATTTTTAATATTAATTAATAAATATACCAAGGTGTTATTTATAATAATAAATAATATTATTTGCAAATTTATTTATTAATTAAATAATAGCTTAAAACAGGGTTATGATTTAGTGAGTAACTCACTTAAGTTAATAATGAGTAACTTATTTTAGTCACTAAAAAAAGTAACTCATTTAAGTTATTAACTTAAATAAATTACTTAGTTAAATTAGCTAAGTAAAGTGAGTTACTCACTTAAGTTAATTAACTTAAATAAATTACTTTTTTTTTTAAGTGAGTAATTTAAAGTAAAGTGAGTTATTTAATTAGTGACTAAATTAACTTAAAATTTTTATTTATATTAATTAAAAAATTAAAAATAAAACTAAAAATTATTTGTTTATATATATATATATATTAAATATAAAATTTGTTAATATAAATGTTAATTTATTAAATTATATTTAAATATTATATTTTATCGAAAAATTAATTTAAAAAATTAATATAATATAAATATTTATAATAATATTAAATATATATTTATTATTTGTAAATATAATAAGTTATTTTTTCCATTAAATAAATTAGTAAATAATTAATAAATAAATTAAAATATAACTTACAGTTAATAATATATAATTATATTTAATATAATATAATATATATTTATATTATAATATAATATTGCTTTCCGTAAAATTTATTAATAAACAAATTAATAAAGCATTATTAAATATATTATTTATAGTATAAAAATAATAATAATATTTTATATAATATTTTTATATATTAAAGTATTATTTTCTATTTAATATATTAGTAAATTTTTAAAAAAAAGTTAATATATAACTTATAATATATAAATAATAATTATATTTATAACATAATTATATAATAATTATATAGTTTATATTATAATTAATTGTTGTTTTTTATTAAAAAAATTAATATATTATAAATTAAAAATATAATATATAACTTACAACAAATATATCATTATATAATAAAAATAATATATATTTATAAAATATATTAATTGGTTATTTTTTATTAAATATTAGTAAATACTAAATATTTAATATAAAATAATAACAAAACTTACTTTTTTGTTTATATATTTAATTAAGCTTTACTAACCTTAAAAAATAAATAAAAATTAAAATATTTTTATTATAATAAAAATAACTTTTGTTATAATTATTACAATAAAAACATTTAAACTAAGTAAATATTAGCAAAAAATAAAAATAAAAAAAATAAAAAAAATAAACAAATAAAAAATAAACTTACTGTTAATATATTAAACATTAATAATTAGTATTAATAAAAAAATAATAACAACATAATTAAAATAAAATAAAATAATGTATTAAAAAACGCTGAAAATTAAAAATGTATTAAATAACGCTAAAAATAAATAATGTATTAAATAACGCAAAAAGCAACAAAATTTTAATTACTTAAACCATATATAGTAATAAATAAAAAAAAATAAAAACGAAATAAAATAATAAAATTGAAATAAATAAAGTGAAATAGTTAAAATAAAATAATTAAAATAAAAATAGTAAAATAATAAAAAAAATAAAATGCTATATAAATTTTTCTGTTTTTTAAGTGGAAATTCAAGCGTTTTTATAAAAAACAAACTGCTATACAAAATTAAATTTATAATAATAGCTTATTAATTATTAACTATTATTTGTAAAATAATACCGCAATATTAATTTATAATATTAATTTATAATAATTATTTATAAATTATTATTTGTTATTTATATTTGCTTATATAATTGCTTAAAAATCTATATGTTTATTTTTTATATTAAGCTTTTAAATTTTATATAATATTTTTTTGTATTTTTTATATTCCTAACTTTTTTTTTTAGCTATCCGCAACATTTTAACTATTTTTACACTTTTATACAGGGTTGTGATTTAGTGAGTAACTCATTTGAGTTAATAGTGAGTAACTCACTTTACTCACTAAAATGAGTAACTCATTTGAGTTATTAACTCAAGTGAGTTACTCTTTTTTTTTTAGTGAGTAACTCAGAGTAAAATGAGTTACTCTTTAGTGACTAATTACTCAGTACCCACTAAAAAACTAGTACTAAAATAGCAATTTAAAAAATCGAAAAAATTACTTTTTATATTTATAAAAAATAAGCTTTTAAAAACTATTTTTTTTAATTTTTTATAGCTATATATTAGCTATTTATAAATTATTTAAAAATAATAATTTTTTATTAAAAAAATTAAAAAATTTAATATTATTTAAATAATTAAATACAAATTTAATATTAACTATAAAAAATTAAAAAAATAGTTTTAAAAAGCTTATTTTTTATAAATATAAAAATAATTTTTTTTTGATTTTTTAAATCGCTGTTTTAATACTAATTTTTTAGTGGGTACTGAGTAATTAGTCACTAAAGTGAGTAAAGTGAGTAACTCAAAAATGAGTAACTCATTTAGTGACTAAAGTGAGTTACTCTTTTTTTTCTAGTGAGTAACTAATAACTCAAACTTTACTCACTGAGTAACGAATTAGTGACGAAATCACAACCCTGCTTTTATACTTATTGTTAAATATTTATTTTACTATTATTTTTTCCCTTTTATTATTATATTATTTTATTATTTTTAAGTTTTTTAAAAATAATAAATATTTTAAAATAGCCGCTTTTTTGATGTTTTTAATGCTAAATTTATTATTTTTAAAGTTGTTACTATTTTTAAAAATATTATTTTTTTAAAAAATCTAAATATTTCCGAAAATTCCAGTTTTTTTATTTTTTTATTTAAAAACGACCAAAAAAATCAAAAGGATTTTTAATTTCCCGATTATAAAATTTCGAAAGTATATGTTTTTTAAAACTAGTTATTTATAGCAAAGCTTTTACTTATTAATTTAATTAAGCTTTAAAATATAAAGTGTTTTTATACACTATAAGTTATTTATTTATTTTATAATTTAAGATTAAATTAATTTATTTAATAGGTGTAATTTTAAAACTATTATTAAAGTTAAAAGTTTTAAAATTTTTAATTTAGCTTGCTATTATTAATTTAAACATTTAAAAGTTGCTTTTAATATATAAAGCAAAAAAAAAAGCAAAAAACTTTGTAAGTTATTTTTATATTTATTTTAATTGTAAAAATATATTAATTTTAATTATTTATTTATTAAATTTTGAAATTTTTTTTAATAATTTTAATATTACTATTTTTTTCGATTTATAAAATTAAAAACGAGCTTAAAACAATAATAACTTTAAAAACAAATTTAATAAAAATACGGCTTATTTAAAAATATTAAATTTTATTATTAAAAATAATTTAGCTTTTAATATTACAAGTTTAAATTTTTTTAAAAATTTACTACTTTATTATAATTTATATATATTATTAATTTTATTTGTTTTTTTTACTAATATTTTATAGAAAATTATTTAAAATTAATAGGTAAAAAATTATATCGCTTTTAAATTTTATTTTTATTACTGGTTTAAAAGCTTTTAATTTTAAATTAGCTGTATATATTAATAATTACAAAACTTTTTCCGTTATTTTAAATATTTAAAAATTTTAAAAAAATATTTCTTTTTTAAAAGTTATTATTTTTTTTATTAATGCTAAATTTAATTTAATTTATAAATTAATTAGCTTTAAAAATTTAATATTTCGTAAAACAGGTATTTATATTTTTTAAATATTTAACGAAATATTAAATTTATATTTTAGTATTAAATATAAAAATAAATTTAAGTAAAGTTTTTATTTATTTATTAAGTTTATTTATTTATATTTATTTATATATATTAATTTTATTTTTTAACAGTATTACGAAAAATAATGCTTTAAATAATAATCGATTTTTTTAAACTTATACCGATAATTATTATAAGCTTATTACTACCGATTTTTAAAAAAATATTTAATATATTGCTTATATAATTAATTTTGTTGTTTAAAAAAATTTTAAAAAAAATTTTTATAACGAAAATATTAACAAATTTATTTAAAACTATATTAATTACGAATTATTATATTTATAACCGAATAATTAAACAAATATATGTAAAAATAATAATTATTTTAGTAAGTTAATATTTATTTATTTATATTTAAATTTATTAATTTTATTTAGATTTAATTATTTAAATACGTTAAATTGCAATAATAACAAAACACGTTTTTAAAATTAGCAAGCTTTTTAAAACCGGAATAATTAAAAGCAAAAAAAATGAAATTTTACCTTTAAATTTTCAAAAAAAAAAATTTTTTTTAGATAAATATTTTTTGAAGCTAAAAATATATGTTTATTAATTATAAATTAAATAATTATATTTAATGGAATTTAATTTATAATATAATTAAAGCTGTTATTAAATTTAAATATGCTTTATATTATATTTATCGAAATACCGATCACAAAAAATTTAAACAAATTTTTTTAACACCTTTAAATTAAAAAATATTAACCAAATTTAAACAAATTTTCAAAATATTTATTAAAGCAATAATTTATTTACAAAGCAAATTTTATATTATAGCTTTAAAAAAGCTATTATTTATTTATTAAATTTAAAAAAATTTGCATAATTTAAAACAAAAATAAAATAGTAAATTATTTTTTATTTTATATTAATTTTTAATTTTATATAAATTAAATTATTATAAACTTTAATTTTAAAAGGTTTAAAAATTGTTAATTAACGGCGCTATTAAATTAAAAAAATATTTTTTAAAAAAATTACGCTTTAAAAATTTAAAAAAATATAAACCACTTTTATTAAAGTTTATATTAAACTTTATATAAAAAGCTAGCCATTTTTAACGTAATAAGTTATTATTTTATTGCAAAAATATTAAAAACAAAATTGTTAATTTATTATAAATCAAATATAATAAGTAAATTATTTTATTATTTAAATATTTATTGTATTAATTAATAATTATTAAGTTAAAAGCGGAAAAAAATACCAATAACAAATTAAATATTAATTTAAACGAAAAAAATTTACCAGATTTCAATTTTAATAACAAAATATATATATTAAATAATATTTTAACCGAAAAAATTATATTATATTTAAGCGAAAAAAATTATTTAAAAAATGTAAGTTATTTTTATAATTTATAATATTTTTATATTATAGTAAAAAATTAATGTTTTACGATTTTTAATTTTAAGTATTTTAGCCAAGCAATATTTAGCTATTCTAGTTACATCAGCATTTATTAAACGAATTTTTTTTATTTCGGGTAATATTATTATTAAAAATAAAAATAAATTAGTGCTTCAAACGGTTAAATATTTAACGTTGGTAAAAAGTTGGAAAATTAAAAATAATAAAATATTATAAAAATAATACCAACAAAATTAACGAAACGAAAAATAAAAAAAAAATAACAAAAATTAAGCTAAAAATTTATAATAATTTATTAATATTTTATAGTATTATTTTTAAAATTATAAAATTATTAATAAAACAATATTTAAAAATATATAAATAAAAACAAATTGTTTTAAAACAATATAAATATTTTTTTACTTAATTATTTAATTTATTTTAACTTTTATTTTTTTAGATTTTTTTTTATTTTTTCCTAGAAAATATTTTAAAAATTACTCTTAACTTTAACGATTTTTTTTTATTTTTTAAAAAATTTTAAAAAATAAAAAGCTATTTTTTTAAAAAAAATATAAGTATTTTTTTACCTAATTAAATAATTTATTTTAATTTTTATTTTTTTAAACTTTTTTGGATTTTTTTCTAGGAAATATTTTAAAAATTACTTTTAATTTTAACGATTTTTTTTATTTTTTAAAAAAAATATAAATATTTTTTTACCTAATTAAGTAGTTTATTTTAACTTTTTTAAAGATTTTTTCCAGAAAATATTTTAAAAATTTATAAATTAAAATAACTTTGCAACAGTTTTTATATATAGTTTAATTTATATTAAAACTTATTATATATAATATTTAATAATTTAGCCAGCTTAAAAATTAAAAAAGATAAAAAAATTATTTTATATAAATAATAATATAATAAAGCTATATTAAAAAATTTAAAATATAATATTAAATTTTTAAAAATTATTTAAATTTAAAAATATAATATATAATACACCAATATTTATATATAAAAATTATTAGTAAAACTGTTAATAATTTAGTTTTTTTTATAATATAAATTTTATTTTTTAAAATAAATCAATTTATATAACCTTTAAAAATAAAAATAAAATATTTTTAAAATATATATATTTTTATTATTATTAATTTTAAAATTTAAGTTTTATATTTTTTACATTTTTTTAATTATATTATAGCAAATAAAAAATATAAAGGTTTGGTGTAAAAATAAGCTATATATAAAAACTTTTGCAAAGTTATTTTATAAAAATAAATGTTTTATAACAATATAAATATTTTTTATTTTAATTAAATTATTATATTTAATATTTATTATTAATTATTAATTTTTTAAAATTTATATAATTATTTAAACAAATTAAAAATATTTATAATTTATATTAATATTAAATATTTTTTAATTATTTTATTTTATTATATTATAATTATTATATTTTTTTTAAATATGTAGTGACTAATAAGTTAATGTAGTGATTAACTGAGTAACTCAAAAAAGAGTAACTCATTAATGTGAGTAAAGTGAGTAACTCATTTGAGTTAATTAACTCAAATGAGTTACTCACTTGAGTTAGCTGAGTAAAATGAGTTACTCTTTTTTTTTTAGTGAGTAACTAATAACTCAAGTTTTAGTCACTGAGTAACGAATTAGTGACGAAATCACAACCCTGCTAAAAACTAAAGCATATTAAATTACCATTTTTTTAAAAAACCGCTAAAATAGCCTTAAGCCTACTTAATTTTAACTCTATAAAAAAAACAAATTTTTTCTGCCGAAAATATGCCTTAAATAAAACCGTCAGAAAATATATAGCTACTAAAGTTAATTATTTTACAAAAGTATTTACCATAATAATAAATAACTTATTTAGCTTAAAACTAATACCTTAAAACAAACGACTTTATATGCTTATAATAGTTAAAAAAACCACTCGGTATCGTTAAACTCGCTCTTTAAAAAACAAAAAAAAAACACTTTTTTAACAGCTATTTAAAACATTTTTAAAATGCTAAAAAATAAATATAAAACTTACCTAGCATATTTTTACTATAAACTTAAAGTTTATAACGTAGTGGTATAAACCTAGCTAAACAAAAAAAATATCACCTGCAATTACTTAAATTTTAAAACTTTTAAATAAAATAGCTTAGCAAAACGGTTTATTAAAATAATTTTAAACCGTTTACGGGCAACTATATAAAAAGCCAAATTTTTTTTTTTTTTAGTATTATATGCTGCCGGCTATAATAAACCTAATTAACCGAACAGCAATCATTAATAAAAATATAACGCTTTATTAAGCTTTACGCAATATATTAAAACTTAGCTTAGCTTTTTATCGTTTTTCGCTTATCCGCTATATAATAATTAAAACTTTGTATATTGTTTTTATACTTATCCAAAAAAAAAAATTAAAGACTTTAAACTAGCAAAAAAAGCAAAAAAAAGCTAAATATTAGCTATAATTAGCAAAAAAAACATACCTGGTATACATTAAAGCGAAACATATAATAATATAATTAGCTATTATTAAACTGCTAAATAAAGCACTGGTTTTAACAAACAGTATTAACCTAAAAAAAACACCTAATTTAAATAACCTTAAAAAAAAGCTATAGCTTTAGCCCAACAAAATTAATAAATCGATATTACTTAAGCCTAATTTTCCTTTAAAAAAGCTACCCTTAAAAAATCTAATGTAAAAAAAGTAAACGCGCAAAAATTGCCGATTATACCAAACATTTTAATTAAGCTTCCGACCTTACCCCAAAAATATAAAAAACAATTTTCGAAAATAAAAAACAAAAACATATTTCTAAACGACTAACAAAAAACACTTAATACCAACAAGTAATTAAATAACCCGATAAAAATCGATATTTTTATAAATAATTAAATAGCAGCAGTTAACAATTTTGTTCGAAATGTTATACTAGCTATTATAGCTACTTTAAAAAAACCACGCAACTTAAAACATACTTTAAAAACTGCAAACGCAAAAAAGCATCTAAAAATTGCTAAATTAAAATTTAAACAGCTTTTGCTATTAAGCGCTTTAAAGTTTATAGCTAAAAATAAAGCCTAACAACAGGTTATTAGCAATTGCTAAGTACTAAAAAAAAAGCTTAATAAATTAAAAAAAATCACCAAATTTAAAGCCAAACTAATAATTAAAAGCTTTAAATAAATATTTAATTTTAATTACAATAAAACATTTGTTTTTACTGCTATACCTTTTATATAAAGAATTTTTCTAGTATTAGCAGCGATTTTTAACTAAAAAATTAAGCAAATTAATTTTATCGGAGCTTTTTTTAACGGCGATTTTTTAAAACTTATTTATACGTATTTACTAAAATGCTTAAAAGTTTTATTAAAAAACTTTAAGCTGTTTAACATAGCTTTAGCGGCCAAATATAACTTTACTTTAAAACAAGTTATATAAATTTTTTGCTTTTTATATAAACTTAAACAAATATTAAAATAATAGCAAATCAAATTATTTAAACTGCTAAAATTATTAAAATTTATTTTATTAATAAGCAATTTATTAATTTGTTATAACTTAACATTAAACATTTTTATTATAACTTATATTAACGATTGCTTTTTAATCGGACTAAACAAAGCATTAATTAAAATACTTAAAAAAAAAATTCACTAAATTTTTAGCATTAAAAACAAAAAACCAGCCACTTGGTTTTTAAAGGTAAAAATTAAGCAAAACAAACTTAATTAAACGCTATACCTTTAATAGTTTTAATATATTAAAAAAGCCTTAAAAAAGCTAAATTTAAAAAATATTAAGCCTACTAAAATTTTTTTACAACTTTTTATACCAAAAATAAAAAACTTTAACTTTTTGCTAACTAAAAAGCAACACTGTTATTATTAAAAAATAATAAGCACTATTAATTATTTTAATTTTATAACTCGACTAAACATAGCTTTTATTTGCTAATAGCTAGTTATAAAATTTTAAAACTTTTATAAAAAATATTTATTTGCCGCTATTAGCTTATTTAAATATTTACTAAGCTTAATAAACCACAAAATAAGCATTAAGTTAATAACATTAGTTACAATTAACTATGCTTTTATAGTTGCAAATAATAATAATTATGCAAAATATTTTATTACCGCTAAATTAACGTAAGCATATACTATTACTATTGCTAGTGCTGCGGGTAATTAAAAATTTAAACAAGCTAGCACTGTTGTTTTATTTATTTTTAAAGCCAAATATATTGCTTTTATTAAAACAATTAAAAAAGCTTAATAGCTTAAAAAATTATTTAAAAAAATTAAACTGCCCGTTAAAAAACCTATTATTATTTTTAAAAATAATATAAAAATTATTATTATTTTTAAAAACTTAAAATATTATTAATATATTAAACATACTTTAGTAAAATTTTAATTCGTTTAAAAAGCACAAAAAACCGGCTTAATAAATATAAAATATATTTTTACCGAAAAAATATCCATAAATAGCCTAACTAAAGCCCTTGTTTTTATAAAACAAACCAAGTTTTAACAAATGCTTGGATTTACAGCGATACTTTAAAAGCTGGCTAAACTTTTAGTTTTTTCGGCTAAAAATTTAAAGCTATTTTTAGCTTTCTTTATTAACTAAAAAATCGGCATAACTAATGCCAACCAAAAAGCGTATAATAATACTTTTTTTTTAAACGAAAAAATAAACCTTTTGCTACTAAAGTTTATTATTGCTACTTTAATTTTTATTAAAAAAATATTATGTTATTAACTATAACCTCCTGTTTTTTTTATATTGCATATTTATTACTTTTATTATTTAAAAATTATATACTGTTAATATATTTGGCGCTAAGCTTCATTAAAAATAGCGAGCTAAATAATAAAACTTAAATAATATAACCTAAACTATTTATATTAGCTATACTAGTATTATAAATCACAATTTTTAAAACGCAAAAAGTTAATAAATATTTTGCCAAGCACTAAGCGCTAACTTTTTTTTTACAAATTCCAGCTGCAGCATAACAAAGCAATAAATATTTTGTTGTATAACCAGCGCAAACGTTTTTTACGATACGTTTGTTAGCCTTATAAAAAATGCCTTAATAATACTTATCGGCTATAATTTTTAAAAAAACAATATTTTTTAACTTTTACTTTTTAATAAATGCTGGTTAAATAATAAATAAAAAATTACTTACTATTACTAGCTATATATTAAAATTATAAAAAAAATCGTTACTAATAATATAAAAAAAGCTTATTTACCAGGCAGCAAAACTTTTACTAACTATATCCGCCGGCTAACCCGCGCTAAACACCTTTTATTATCAAAAAAAAAAACAAAATTTTAAAAAAATAATTCTTAAAAACTATACTAGCTATAGTTACGCCTATATAAAATAAACTAACAATTTACACCTAAATAACGCTTTTTTCCTAACAGCAAAACTAAAACAGCTTTTAAAAATATTAATAAATTAATATAAAAAGTTTTTTTAAATCACCTGTTTACTTAAAGTTTTTTTGCTAAACAGTTAAACCTTAAAAAAAATAACCCGTACAAGCCAAAACAGCAATAAATAATATTTTTAAAAAATAAATCAACTTTTTAAAATTATATTTATATAAAACAACAAAGCTTAAAAACATTACACTAACATTTTTTTTAATCCTTAAATTTTACCAAGCTAGCTTTTACGGCTTAAATTATTATTACTATTTAAAAATATTGCGTTTTTGCTAATAATTTATTTTTTTATTAAGCTTTTGCTATTGCTTTAATAATTAATCAATTTATTTTTACCATTAACGCGCTAATTCGGAAAACCTACCGAAAAAATTATAATTAAAGTTATTTTTTAACTATTAAACAGGAACTTTATTGCCGCACACCTATACAAATTTTTTTTAAAGTGAATATAACAAAATATTTATTTTAACATTAAAAAACCTAAAGTAACTGTTAATTTAATACTTAATTAAACTTATAATAATTATAACTGCAAAATTACTCACTATAACTATTTAATTTTATGCACCTATAAAAAACTCGGGCTAATTTACTTAATGCTTTTTTTAGCTAAAAAAAACACCTATATTTTTTAATAGTTTTAATATATAAAACCTTGCTAACAGTATGCTATAAGCTGCTTAAAACTTTCTCGCTAGTATTAAAGTTTATTTATGTTATAACAACTTTAATAACGCAATTTTCTTTGCCGTACTTAGAGATTAAAAATTTTTAATAAATATTTTCCACTAATAAAAAATAACTTAACATTTTTTACTCGCTTATAAAAACTTAAGCCATTTATATTACAGCAATTTTAATAACGTAGCACCCTTTGCTATATTTAAAAGCTTATAATAACACTTAATAAATATTATTTACCGAAAACATCAAAATTTAATAACATTTAGTAAATATTATTTATTAATAGCATTAAAGTTTAATAACACTTAATAAATATTATTTATTAACAGCGTTAAAATTTAATAACACTTAATAAATATCACTTATTAAAAGCGTTAAAAACTAATAATATTTAATAAATATCACCTATTAAAAGCGTTAAAAACTAATAACACTTAATAAATATCACCCACTAAACCTTTAATTTTATAGTAAAAATAAGCACTACAGTTTACTAAACATTTAGTTTATTATTTGCGATTTAACCCGCCGGTCAGCTTTTTTTATATATTTATTAACCTTACTTAGGTCGAAAACATAGCTTAAAAAACTTTTATATAAATAAACTAATCCCGAAAAAAAATTTATATAAAAAATTTGTTATAATAACTTATAAAACGCAATTTTAAGCAAATTAAAAAAAAATTAAGCTATATAAACACTTTTTACTTGCGCATTTTAATTAAAAAAGCGTATTAAATTTTTTTAATTAATTATTAATATGCAAAAGCACTATAAAGCTAATATTAGCAAAGTTAATAAAATTTCAACAAATAAATTTAATATTTAATTTAATTTATTTTGCGCTAGTGCTTATATAAAATTAACGCTTTAAAGGATTTACTTTGCAAAAATGCCACCCTAGCGGCTTTGCCTTAAAAAATTTTACCCTGCGCACACTTAACCAAAATGCGCGCAGGGTAAGCTCTACTAATACTAGCGCCCTAGAAAACCTACCTTGCAAAGTTTTACCTTGCGCACACTTAATCAAAATATGCGCAGGGTAAGCCTTATTAAGACTAGCGCCCTGGAAAATCCACCCTGCGGGAAAACTGCTTTGGCAGTTCTGCCTTAAAAACTTCACCCTGCAAAAACTATCTCCGGAGCACATAATTGTTACGAATACGTGTTAATACAAAGGTGAACTAGGTGGCCTAGGTGGCGGCCTAATATTTCCTTTTTTTTTTCTGCACTTGTTTTTTTTACGTACTCGTGTTTTTTTTTTATCATATAACTATTCACTTGGTTTACCAGGCTTATAGTAATTTATAGTTTATTAAACTTATAGTAATTTATTGCTTACCAAGCTTACAGTGATTTATAGCTTATTAAGCTTGCGGTAATTCAAGCAATTATTATATTTTTTATGTTTATATAGTTATGCACTTTTTTATACTTAATCACTTGTTTATTTTTTGCTTTTTAGTTATTAATTTAAAATTGCTAAGCACCAATATATTTATTACTTTAATATTTAATAATATTTTTTGTTGCACAGTAATAAAAATATAATAAACCTTTTTAACGAACACCCGCTAATTTTTATATTATTACCTGCAAATTAAAAACCGTTAACAAATTTATTATATTGTTATATAATAAATCTGTTATACTTTAATAGCTTTTTAATTAATAAAAATTAGCATTAAAATAAATACCGGTATTAAAAAACAAAATTAAAAAAAGCATTAAAAAAAATACTTTATTAACATTTAAAAGTAAATAAAAACAAGCTAAAAACTTAAAATTTTTTAAAAAAAATAAAAATAAATTAATTAATTAAATTATAAGCCCGAAAACACAAAATTAAACCTAAGAAAAAACAGTTAAAAATATAATTATAATTTAAACTAAAAGCAGCAGTAAAACAAACTTAAGCAGCAAAAATAAAATTTAAAAAACTTTAAATAACTTTATAAAAAAAAAAAAAAAAACAGTAATATTTAAATTATTTATACCAGCACTGTTAACTTTAAAATTTATAACACTTGTTTTTTTTTTTTAGCACCTAAGGTTATTACACCTGTTTTATCTCCGTTTTTTTTATAAGTGACCTTAAAAACATTAATTATATTATTAGCAAATCAAAGTACAACTTTGCTAGTAATATAAAAAACTTTAATAATATTACAAGCTAGCTAAATTATATAAAAGCTAGTTATTTAAACTACGGTAATTACACTATTAATTTTAAAGCTAGCAGCTTAACAGCCCGCACTCCAAACATTTAAACTAACTACAGCAAACACGTTAAAATTAAAAAAAGCTATACAAATAGCTTAAAAAAACAATAGTATATTACTTTTACTATTTTTATTATCGTTAAAATTAACAATAATGTTAAAACTACTAAATATAAAAAAATTTAAGCTTACGGCTTTTAAACTATATGATAAATTTACTAATATAAATATATTTTTAATTTATGCGCGATTTTATTTAAAATGGTATTTATTTTTAATTACAAAAAATAACCAAAAAATAATGGCTATATCGCAATTTCTAGCAAAAAAAATACTTAAATAATTTAAGCTAATTTTTAAAAAAATTTTAAAAGCTAACAGTAAAAAAAATCTCAAAAAAAAAAATAAAATTTTTTTTTGCGGATTATAACAAATTTAAAAAACACATAAAAGCACTATTTAAAAATATTAAAAAAACAAAACATGCTAAAAAACAGCTATACCAATTTAAGCAAAAAATATAAACATTAAAATATATTATAAAATTTAAACGACTAGCAGCAATTTTAAAACTATTAAAGTTAGCTTTGTTTTATTTATTTTATAAAAAACTTAAAACATAAATATAAAACAAATTATTTAAAATAAATAAACCAAACAAATTTAAAAAATATATCGATATAGCAATTATAATCGATAAAAAAAATTTTAATTAATATTTTTTTAAAAAAAAACCTTAAAAAAAACTAAAATTTTTTAAAACAACAAAAAGCAAAAAACAAAAAAAGTAAGCGTAATTTAACAGCAACTTTTTAAAAATATATTACAGGTTAAATATTTTAACTGTAGCAAAAAAAAATACTTTAAAAAAAATTGCCGGTTTAATAAAAAACCAAACGGTTAAAAAAAATACCAAAAAAACAAAATTTTTTAGCCTAAAAAAAAAACAAAAATTATAGCAGTTTAAAATAATAATAAACAATTAAAAAGCAAAAAAAAAAAAAAACCTTTTTAAAAGCTAAATATAACGTTGCAATTATTTATTAAAACAATAATTTTATACCAAAACAAAATAAATATTTTACCTGCAATAAATTAAAAAATAAAACATGCAAATTTTATTTAAAATTGCGTTACTTATTAAAATAAATTAAGCAAAAATATATTTGTTATAAAAATAAAAACTGCAAATTGCATTTAAAAAAAGCCATTTTTATACTGCGTTAAAATAAAGCCACCCACAAATTTTTACATTAGTTATTTTATAAAAAGTATAATTGTTTATAGCATTAACAAATAAAAAATAACGCTAAATTTAAGCCAGCAAACAATTCGAACAAAAATATAAAAAAAAAAAGCCTATGCAATTATAACAAAAAACTTTTTTATAAAGTATTGCCAAAAGCATATTTAATATATATAAACACTAACTAAAGCAAAAAAGCTATAGCGCTAAAATATATATATTATATAGCAGTTATTTATAAACTATATAAGCAAACGTTTATATTTTTACTAAAACATAAACAAAAAATCGGTAAATATAAATTATATTATTATATTTATAACGCTTTAAAAAATTTAAAAAACAATTTATAAGCATATAAAAAACACTTTTATACTTAAATTAATTAAAAAGCAATTATCCGTAAATATTTATGCCATATAAAAACTTATTGTAAAATTTACCGAAAAAATGCAAAACTACAAAAAGTATTATTTATAAAAAAGTTAAAAAGCAAAAATAAAAACAAAAAACTATTTATAAACAATTTAAAACTGTTAAAGCAAAAATCCTAAAATATATTATGCTTAATCGGAAAAAAAAAAGGTATTAATGCATAAATAACTACTGCAAAAAATATACAGTTAAAAAAGCAAAAGTTTAAAAACTTGCTAAACTTAAAAAACAAAAGTTAAAAAACAAATTAAATGCTTATTAAAAAAGTAACAAATAACCACAAAAATTAAAACTTTATAAAAAATCTAGTGTAAAAAAAAATCAACTAAAAATTTTAATTAGAATTAATAAAAAACGGTATAACATATTAATTAATTTTAAAGCATAAATTAACGTTATATTTTTTAAAATTGCAAAACAAAATTAAATTTTTTAAAAATATAAAATAAAATTTTATAAAATTACTACGTTTGATAAAAACAATTTTAACTATAACAACGGTTAAATATTTAAAAAAACCAAACTTTTTATTATGTTTATACAAAAACACAAAAAACAAATTATATTAAACATTGCTAATATTTTTAATTATAATATTATTTTAAAAATGCTATAGTTGGAATTTAATAACCTAGTTATTTAATAAAAATTTAAAAAAATTATATAAAAAAAAATAAAACAAGCAAAAACAATAAAAAAAAAACAAAATATATTATAAATAAAATTCCAAAAAAATATTTAAAATTCAAAGATTTGTTTAAAAAAAAAAAAAAAAACTATTAAAATATAATCTTTAAAACTATAAAATACCTATTAAAAAAAAACAAAAACTTATTTTTTATAAAGTTTATTACATAAATTTACAAAAAGCTAAAGCACTACAAAAATACCTCGACAAAAATTTAGCAAAAAAATTTATTTAGAAATTAATATTACCGGCTAAATACCTAGTAATAATAGTACCAAAAATTAAAAACAACAAACCTCAACTAAATAAAAATAAAAATCTAAAGTTTTAAATAATAGCAAACTATCGATTATTAAACAACGCTATTATATTAAATAAACACTTTTTTATATTAATGTTAACAATAAAAAAAAACATTAGTAAAGCAAAATAGTATACTATAATAAATATATTAAATAAATATTATATAATTTGCATAGCAAAAAAAAAAAAAAAAAAAAACAGCGATATAAACAATTTATAAATTTTATAAATATTTTGTTATATTAAAAAAATTACAAAATGCACCGGCTAACTTTTAACAAATAATAATAACAATACTTAAAAAGTTTATTAATAAATTTATATTTATATATTTAAACAATATTTTAATTTATTTTAATACTTTAAAAAAATATAAAAAATATATAAAATTAAAATTAAAAGCACTTTAAAACGCAAAACTATAATTAAACACTAAAAAATATAAATAGCATATATAAAAAGTTAATTTTTTAAAATATACAATTATGCTAAGACAAATTTAAATATAACAATTTAAAATTAAAATAGTACGCAATTAAAAAATCTTTAACCCAGCTACGGTTATAAATATATAACAAGCATTAAAATTTTTAAACTATGTTTAATTACTAATTAAAGATTTTAGTAAACCAGCTCGAAAACTTACTAAATATACAACAAAAAAATATAAAAAAAAAACGTTTTTTATATCAAAAAAAACTAAAAAAGCGTTTAAACAATTAAAATTTCGGGTAATATTCGATTTAATAATTAAGTTGCTTAACTTACTCAAAAAAAAAATTAAAAACAAACGTATTAAATAAAATAATTGCTAAAATATTTAAACAATTAAAAAAAAAACAAAAAATAGCACTTAATAGCTTATTATTCGAAAGCACTAAAAAATACAACATTATAATATTTAATTTATAACAAAAAACTTCTGGCAATTATTATAGCATTTAAAAAGTGAGAACTTTTTTTTATAAAAATAACAAAACCTATTAAAATTTACTTAAATTATAAAAATTTAACTTAATTTATAACAACTTAAAAAATTAATAAATAATATAAAAATTAAATAATTTTTTTATTTTAATTTAACTTTAAAATATGTTATATTAAAAAAAAATATTTAAGCAAATATTTTTAGCAAGCGCAAAATAAAAAAATTTAAAGTACTTAAATAAAACATTTAAGTATTATATTTATAAAAAAATAAAAATTTAAAGCTTAATATAAATTTTAAAAATTTACTAGCAAAACAATTTAAATAAATTTAACAATAATATAATTATAACAATTTAATTTACCATAAAAAATTTGCTTATTAGTGAAGTTATACCGTAATTTTATCAAAAAATTTTATAAATATTTTTTGCACGGACACCAAAAAGTAGCTAAAACGATACGTCGGTTACAAAAAAAATATAATTTTTTAAAACTAAAAAAAACTGTCGAAAACATTATTAAAAAATATAACATTTGCGCTAAAGCTAAATCCGCACGATATAAACCATATAAACTATTTTAACTAATATAAATATTTAATTAAATATAGCATACTATTGCTTGAGACTTTATTACCGGACTATTTTTATTAACAAACCTAGTAATAAAAGTATAATACGATGCAATATAAATTATTGTAAACCGATTTACAAAGTATGCGTATTTTTTACTTTTTAAAATAAATACAACTATAAAATAACTTATATATACTTTTGTTCGACAGTATTTTAATAAGCATAAAATATTAAATAAAATTATTTTTAACCGAAATAAATTATTTATATTAAAGTTTAAAAATAGTTTTTTTAAACAAATAAAAGTAAAACTTAAACTTTTAACTATATATTATTTCTAAATAAATAAACAAATAAAAAAACTAAATTAAACATTTAAATAATATTTTTAAAGCTATATTAATTATTAGCAAAACAATTAAGTAAAATTTTTATTTACAGCATAAATCGCGTATAATATATCTGTTAATAAAAAAATAAGCATGTTTTTATATAAAGCAGTATATAGTAAACAAGCAAAAATTAAAAAACTAAAAAAATTATTTATAAAAGCACCGATTATTTAAGCTATAGCTTTTAAAGCTAAAATAATTGCAACTAAAATTAAAATAATTTAAACTAAATTGCAAGCCCAACTTTAATTTTTATAACAACAAATAGCAAAATATTATAACAAAAAAAAAACTAAAAAACTAGTTTTAGCAAAAAAAAAAAAACAAAGTTTATTTGCTACAATAAAAACAAAATGCTATATTAAAAATATTACAAATTAAAATAAAGCGACCAAGCGATAAATTAAATTTTAAAAAATTTAGTTTTTTTAAAATTAAAAAAATTATTTTACCAATTAATTATTGCTTGTTATTACTGAAAATAATGCAAATTTACTTAGTTTTTTATATTTTTTTACTTAAACTAGCATTAAACAGTATACCTTTTAAAACATAAATTAAAGTTAAAACAAATTAAAATATTTATAAAATTAAAAAAATATTAAATTTTTGTTAAAATAGCAAAAAAATTAAATACTTAGTAAAATAAAAAAAGTATTTATATATAAATAATATATAAAAATTTATAAAACATTTAAAAAATGCCGCAATAATTATAAATTAATTTTATCGATAATATTTTAATTAACTAAAGCTTGCAAAAGAAATTCGATTTTAAAAAAACACTTAAAAATTTTTAATTAAAATTTACTAAAATAGTTTGCGCTATTTGCGCTTTTTTTTTTTTTTTTTTTTTTTTTTTTTTTTTTTTTTAATACGCTTTAGCTTATTTAGCTTATTTAAAAACTAAAGCTTTTGCTAAACTATTTATATATTTTTTGTTTTTAAAAATTATTTTTGCGCCTGTAAACGCGCTAATTTATTTAACACAGATTAAAAATTATTTTATGCACACTTTAACTCGTTTTATACAAAAAAAATTTATTATTCCGCTTGTTTTTTTTTATTTTTAAGTTAACAATATTTAAATATTATATTATTTACAGTATTTATTAAAACTTTTAAATAGTTATAAAAACGACCAGCACGGACGCATTTTATATAATAAAAAACACTTTTTAACATTTTGTATATTAATAATCGATTAAAGCAATAAAAGCAAAGCATAGTTTTGTAACCAAATTAATTAATAAAAAAGGCAAAAGCAAGCCTTTGTTTAATTTTAGTTAAACGGTTAGCTTTTTTAATACGATTAAACATTTTAAAAAAGCAATAATAAAAAAAATTATTTACAAAAAAAAGAATTGTTAAAACAACAATTTTAAAGAAAAAAAATATTGTTATAAATATATATTAATATAAAAGTAAACTAGGTAACCTAAGTAGCGGCTTAATATTTCCTTTTTTTTTCCCGCACTTATTTTTTTTACGTATTTATATATTTTTTTTATTATGTAACTATTTACCTAGCTTACCAGGCTTATAGTAATTTATAGTTTACCAAGCTTATAGTGATTTATAGCTTACCAAGCTTGCGGTAATCCAAGCCATCACTATATTTTTTATGTTTATATAATTGTGCACTTTTTTATACCTAGTCACTTGTTTGTTTCTTGTTTTTTAGCTATTAACTTAAAATCGCTAAGCATTAATACATTTATTACTTTGATATTTAATAATACTTTTTGTTGCATAGTAATAAAAGTATAATAAACCTTTTTAACGAACACCCGCTAATTTCCATACTGTTACCTGCAAATTAAAAACCCCCGACAAGTTTATTATATTATTGTATAATAGGTCTGTTATAGTAATCCAACAAAAAAAAAAAAAAAAAAACAACAGTAATATAAAAAGCCTAGGTACCACGCACAAAACAACTAGATAATAAATTTTTTTTGTTAAATTAATTAATATATTTGTTACTTTAAGCTATTACTTAATTAACAAGTAAACCTGCGGATAGCATCGTTTTTTACCTAGTTTGCATACTGTATTTTAACTTATAGCATATAATTTATATAACTGGCTATTAAACAACTTATTTTTAACAATATTTTTTAAATATTTAACGAAATATTAAATTTATATCTTAGTATTAAATATAAAAATATATTTAAATAAAGTTTTTATTTATTTATATTTATTTATATTTATTTATATATATTAATTTTATTTTTTAACAATATTACAAAAAATAATGCTTTAAATAATAATCGATTTTTTCGAACTTATACCGATAATTATTATAAACTTATTACTATTAATTTTTAAAACGATATTTAATATATTGCTTATATAATTAACCTTGTTGTTTAAAAATTTTTTGAAAAATATTTTTATAACAAAAATATCGACAAATTTATTTAAAACTATATTAATTATAAATTACCATATTTATAACCGGATAATTTAACAAATATACCTAAAAATGCTAGTTATTTCAATAAATTAATATTTATTTATTTATATTTAAATTTATTAATTTTATTTAAATTTAATTATTTAAATACGTTAAATTGCAACAATAATAAAACACGTTTTTAAAATTAGCGAGCTTTTTAAAAACGGAATAATTAAAAGCAAAAAAAACAAAACTTTACCTTTAAATTTTTAAAAAAAAATTATTTTTTTAAGTAAATATTTTTAAAGCTAAAAATATATGTTTATTAATTATAAATTAAATAATTATATTTGATAAAATTTAACTTATAATATAATTAAAGCTATTATTAAATTTAAATATGCTTTACATTATATTTATCGAAATACCGATCATAAAAAATTTAAACAAATTTTTTTAACACCTTTAAATTAAAAAATATTAACTAAATTTAAACAAATTTTCAAAATATTTATTAAAGCAATAATTTATTTACAAGGCAAATTTTATATTACAGCTTTAAAAAAGCTATTATTTATTTATTAAATTTAGAAAAATTTGCATAATTTAAAACAAAAATATTTTCAAGCTATTAAAAACAAAAATAAAATAATAAGTTATTTTATATTTTATTTTAATTTTTAATTTTATATAAATTAAATTATTATAAGCTTTAATTTTAAAAGGTTTAAAAAATTCGTTAATTAACGGCGCTATTAAATTAAAAAAATATATATTATTTTTATTAAAGCTTATATTAAATTTTATACAAAAAGCTAGCTTTTTTTAACATAGTAGTTTATTATTTTATTACAAAAATATTAAAAACAAAATTGTTAACTTATTATAAATCGAATATAATAAATAAATTATTTTATTATTTAAATATTTATTTTATTAATTAATAAGTATTAAATTAAAAGCGGAAAAAAATAACGATAACAAATTAAATATTAATTTAAACAAAAAAAATTTACCAAATTCCGATTTTAATAACAAAATATATATATTAAATAATATTTTAACCGAAAAAATTATATTATATTTAAGCAAAAAAAATTACTCAAAAAATATAAATTATTTTTATAATTTATAATATTTTTATATTATATAAAAATTAATTTTTAAATTTATAAACCAATGTTTTATTATAGTAAAAAATTAATGTTTTATAATTTTTAATTTTAAATATTTTAGCCAGGCAATATTTAGCTATTTTAGTTATATCGGCATTTATTAAACGAATTTTTTTTATTTTAAGTAATATTATTACTAAAAATAAAAATAAATTAGCGCTTCAAACGGTTAAACATTTAACGTTATTAAAAAATTAGAAAATTAAAAATAATAAAATATTACAAAAATAATACTAACAAAATTAACAAAATAAAAAATAAAAAAAATAACAAAAATTAAGCTAAAAATTAATAATAATTTATTAATATTTTATAATATTATTTTTAAAATTATAAAATTATTAATAAAACAATATTTAAATATTATTTTAACTTTAAATAATTATTTAAAAATATATAAATAAAAATTAATTGTTTTAAAACAATATAAATATTTTTTTATTTAATTATTTAATTTATTTTAACTTTTATTTTTTTTGATTTTTTTAAATTTTTTCTTAGAAAATATTTTAAAAATTACTTTTAACTTTAACGATTTTTTTTTATTTTTAAAAAAATTTTAAAAAATAAAAAGCTATTTTTTTAAAAAAATATAAGTATTTTTTTATTTAATTAAGTAATTTATTTTAATTTTTATTTTTTTAGATTTTTTTAGATTTTTTTTAAAAAATTATTTTAAAAACTATTTTTAACTTTAACGATTTTTTTTTATTTTTTAAAAAATTTTAAAAAATAAAAAGCTATTTTTTTATTTAATTAAATAATTTATTTTAACTTTTATTTTTTTTATTTTTTTAGATTTTTTCCTAGAAAATATTTTAAAAATTACTTTTAACTTTAACGATTTTTTTTTTATTTTTTAAAAAATTTTAAAAAATAAAAGGCAATTTTTTTAAAAAAATATAAATATTTCTTTATTTAATTAGGTAATTTATTTTATTTTTTATTTTTTTAAATTTTTTTGGATTTTTTTTTAGAAAATATTTTAAAAATTACTTTTAATTTTAACGATTTTTTTTTATTTTTTAAAAAATTTTAAAAAATAAAAAGCTATTTTTTTAAAAAACTATAAATATTTTTTTACTTAATTAAAGAATTTATTTTAACTTTTATTTTTTTAGATTTTTTAAAAATTTTTTCCAGAAAATATTTTAAAAATTTATAAACTAAAATAACTTTGCAACAGTTTATATATAGTTTAATTTATATTAAAACTTATTATATATAATATTTAATAATTTAGCTACCTTAAAAATTAAAAAATATAAAAAAATTATGTTATATAAATAATAATATAATAAAGCTATATTAAAAAATTTAAAATATAATATTAAGTTTTTAAAAAATTATTTAAATTTAAAAATATTATATATTATACACCAATATTTATATATAAAAATTATTAGTAAAATTATTAATAATTTAATTTTTTTTATAATATAAATTTTATTTTTTAAAATAAATTAATTTATATAACTTTTAAAAATAAAAATAAAATATTTTTAAAATATATATATATTTATTTTTATTAATTTTAAAATTTAAGTTTTATATTTTTTACATTTTTTTAATTATATTATAGCAAATAAAAAATATAAAGGTTTGGTGTAAAAATAAACTATATATAAAAACTTTTGCAAAGTTATTTTATAAAAATAAATGTTTTATAACGATATAAATATTTTTTATTTTAATTAAATTATTATATTTAATATTTATTATTAATTATTAATTTTTTAAAATTTATATAATTATTTAAACAATTTAAAAATATTTATAATTTATATTAATATTAAATATTTTTTAATTATTTTATTTTATTATATTATAATTATTATATTTTTAATAAAGTAAAATAAATTTTATATTTTTTTTTAAATATGTAGTGACTAATGAGTTAATGTAGTGATTAACTAAGTAACTCAAAAAAAAGTAACTCATTAATGTGAGTAAAGTGAGTAACTCAAATGAGTTACTCACTTAAGTTAGCTGAGTAAAATGAGTTACTCTTTTTTTTTTAGTGAGTAACTAATAACTCAAGTTTTACTCACTGAGTAACGAATTAGTGACAAAATCACAACCCTGAGTTTAAACAAACTAAATTTAAAATAAAAATTTTTTACCAGCATTTTTTCTCGTTATTTTTTTAAAACTATCGAAAAAACTAAGCACCGCAAATACCAAAATTTTTTAAAAGCAAGCTATTATTTATTTTTATTTCCGATTTATATTTTTTATTACCAAACACATTAGCACTACTTATAGCATTACCGGATTTACAACTATTAAACGGGTTGTTATCTGTTTTATTATTTTTTCAATTTTAACTACAAAATTTAAAATTATTACAATCCCCGTCCTAAAACAAAAATATTCAAACAGATATTTTACTACCAGCAAACATTTTACCACTAGCAAACATTTTACCACTAGCAAACATTTTACTACTAGTTAAGCTAATAAACAGCTAATAATTAAATTTACCAACTATAGCTAACCTAAGCCTTGTTTAAAGCTTTTTAGCGGACAAAAAAGTTTAATTTTTGCTACAAAAATTTAATAAGTTTATTAATCTTTTTAAAAACACAGAACTAAAAAGCTTATTTTTTAGCTAAAAATTTTTTTATATTAAATATTTTAATTTTTATATCGAAAAATTTTTTAGCAAAAAAAACTATGTTTAATGCAAACACGATATTTACTAAAAAAATGTATTTTTATTTAAAAACAGCGTTAATTAGCACTTAAAAAATAACGCCAGACGTGCTATTATTTAGCGAGATTTTTTACAGCTATTGCGCAAATCTGCCTAAAGTTAATAAGCAGAAAAATTTAGCATAGCTAAAAAACAAACATATTTAACGGATTTAAACGCAGCACTCGCGGCCGTAATCGAAAAATTTAAACTAAATATAGCTAACGCACTTAAACAGCTTAAAAATCCTAACGCCGTTTATTTACTAAACTATATCCGGGCAAAAAAATCGGTTTGTAAATAAGCTACAAGCATTTTTAAATTTGCTAAAGCAGCCAAACGCGCTACAAATAAACAATAGATATTTAAAGCATATAACTTGCTAATTTCGTTTTTTAAACAATTGGTCGCTAAATTTACTGCAATATATCAGCTCAATAAATATTTAACCTGTTTAAAAAAAAAAGCCAAAGTTTACAAAAATAACCTTATAAAATGCATTAAATTTTTTTTTATTTTAAAGCTATTATAATTTACAATTAATTAAATGGTCGCGCGCGCTTTAATGCCGATAAATTTTATGCTACTTTATATTTTTTTTTAAAGTTATAAATATTGCTAGCTTTAGCAGCTTATACGTTTTTAACTAACGATATTAAACTAAGCGATAAAAAATGCACCGAAAATAACAATAAAGCTTTTTTTAAACGCTAAAATTTTATTAATACCGCCGAACGCCCGTTTTACTACAAAAAACGCTTAAATTTTAAACGCTTATATTTCGGTCGTTTTAATTATTTTAAACGACAAAACTTCGGAAAACAAAATTTTAACCAACTTTATTAGTACAGCTTTAGTAACAATAATTGCGGACGCATAAGTTTAAAAGGTCGTGCTAATTAGCGACGACAAAAAAACTAAAAACATTATTAAAAACAATAAATTTGCTTAAAACAAAATAACAAACAAGTTTTTTTTAAAGCCAAAAAATTTATAACTATAAATAACAACAAAAAAAACAATAAAAAAGCTTAACTAACTAGCAACAGTTACTACATGCTTAAAAAAGTTTTAAATAAAAAAAAACAGCAAATTTAAAATAGCAACTAATTAATATAATTACTTTTATTTCGCCTAGTTTAACTAGGTCGCAATTAAAAATTGCTAAACCTGCCGTAAATGCCATACTATTTTTAAATTTTATAACAAATATATAACACATATATATAAAAATTTTTATATCTTAACAAACAAAATAAATATTAAGCCAAACAAGTTAAGCAACTTGCCTCACACCAGCAAATTATTTAATAAACAAACCAAAAATTTTTTAAATAATATTGCCTAGCATATTATTACTAAAAACAATTTTTACGATAAAAATATAACACTAATAAAACTTAGCACCCGCATAATAGTATTTAACCCGGAACCCGTTTACTACGGCAAATTAAAAACAAAATTTACATATATAAAAATAAAGCTTAGCTTAAGCCCCGGAATATTAAGTACGGTATGCATCAATACAGATGCATTAAATATAATAGTAAACAAAATATAGCTTTAAGCAAACAAACGCTTATACTAACTAATTAAACTTGCCCGAAATACTACGGTCGGTAATATTAGCAAACCAGTTACACTAACAAAAAAAGCTATATTAAACATAAATATCTCTGCATTTAATAAAGCAAATTTGCCAGTTATAATATAAATATTTATTAAAGCATAAATTAATAAACGTTTAAAGCTAAATTTATTACTTAAAACTTTTTAAATAAAAACATATCAAATATTTATTAATATTTTAAATAAACAGATAATTATTGCCGCAGCTAAAAAAGCAACAGTTTTAATAACAATAAATAAACGAGCTATTTTAATTTGTCGACAAATTATTGCACGCAGCAACATAACCGTTTAACTTTGCTTAACCACATTTATTTCCGTTTAATATATAAATTTATTAATTTAAATAAATAATAAAGCATTACGTAAATATGCATTTATAGTGCATAGCAAAAAACTAATAAACGCTATCGTTAATAAACATACTGCAAAAACTATTTTTTATCGCAATACTTTTAACAAACCAATTTAAATCCGCAAAAAAATAAAACTCGAAACTATAACCGATCTAAAAATTTAAAAGCGCTAAAAAATTAACTGGTTTAACGTTTGCAAATACAACAACGCAATATTTAAAAATAAATTTAATATTACCGACGATTTTTTAAAACAATTTTTTACGACAAAAAACAATACATAAATAGCACAAACAAATAGTAAACACGTTAAAAAAACAAACAGCAACTTATAGCAACCGAAAAACGTTTTATTTAAAATAATAAAACATAGCATTTATATATTTAACGAAAACCTATAATTTATTAAAGCTAAAATATAAATACTCGAAAAGTACGATATATAAATAAACACCGGTATAATTTAGCTTTTAAAATACAAAAAAATAAAAGTTAATTTAATTAAAAAATAACAAAAGCAAAAAATTAAAACTTAAATATATAAGTTAAATATATAAAACAAAAAAATTTTAAATAAAACTTTCGACTTTATGCAAAAACAAAGCAAACTTAAATAAATGCAAAAGCTAACCTTTCTTAAATGTTTAATATTTATAACTTAAAAAACAGTTAATAATTAGCAAAAAAAACGCATAGTGGTTAACTTATAACTATTAAACGTAATAACTGTTTTAAATATATATTTAATGCTAACACAAAAAAACATTATATTTAATATTCGCAGCAAAGCTGTTTTTATAATATTTAATGCCGCATTTTTTTTTTACCAATTACTAGTTTATTTTAAGCACCGAAACTATATAGTTGTTATATCGCCAAAAAGCTTTGAAATATTTAACGTAGCATTTATAAGTTTTAAAAATAGTTTATTTTATGCTTAAAAGTTTATTAATATTCGATTAAAAAATTTTAATGCATTTTGTTAAGCTTATATTAACAATATTATTATATTTAGCGATTTAAAAAAAAAACATATATTTTATCTCAAACAAATATTATAAAAGTTTTAAAACATAAAATTAGCTTTTAACTTTAAAATTTTTTTTTGCGAATATTTATTTATTAAATGCCACTTATGTAATAACAAATAAAGTGGCAGCTATTCGAAAGCTTAAGTTTTTTAAAACACTAAGCAAACTGAAAATATATATCGGCATAGCCACTTAGCTTAAAAAATATATTTTATAGTTTTAGCAAAAAGTTTTGCTATTATAAACATGTAAAACGGCTATAATTAACAAAAAAAAAAAACGAAATTATTTTACAAAAAAATCAAATGGCTAAAAAAAAATAAACTTTAAGCTAAAAATTTAACATAACAAATAAAAAAAAAAGCAGCTTTAAAATTTTTTAAAATAATTTTACTTAAAATTTATACCTGGTATACTAAAATTATATTAAAACTATATTTTTTAAAATAAACGCTTTTAAAAAACAAAAATATAGTGTTATAATATTTCATTTAAAAAATAAATAAAATAGCAAACCTATACTAATTAACCAAATTTAACCAATTTTATTTTTAAGTAAAGTTTTAACAAAAACAAAACGTAAATATTACGCAACCGAACTAAAGATTGCATGTTTAATATAAATATGCCGTTAATTAAAATTACAAATACAATAAATTTTGTTATAGTTTTTACCGATTATAAATTTACCCAAGGTATAGTTTTGCAAAAAAACTTGGTTATTATAAACGTCGTAAAAATAAACGAAAAACTAGCTAACGCATTTATATATTTAAACCAATATAAATTAAACATTTAATATATACCCGGTAAGCTAAACCTGGTTTTAAATGCATTATTTAAACTGCTTACAAAAGCAAACGCAAAAAATAACGCTAAAGCATAAAACAAAATTAAATTAAAATTAAACAACATAACAAATAAATTTGCATACGTTATTAGCATTATTTAAATTAACAATAAATTTAAAAAAAAGCTAGCAAACAAATATACCAAAAATAATAAACTTAGCACCATTATTTTTAAACTAAAAAAACTAAAAAAATTTAACTTTAAAACAAACAAAAATGGTTTATTGTTTTATAAGCTAAAATCCGGTCCTAAAAAACTCGTGATCCCAAAGTTTTGTTTAAAAAATATCCTAACTGCCGCATATAACAAAAAACATTATTTTGGCATAAAACAAATAATGCAAAAACTAAAAAAATTTATTATAAAAAATTTATCTCGTCGCGTCCGAAAATATTTTAACTATTGTTTTAAATGCTTAAAAAATAAGCAAAACTAAAGCAAGCTACCCAGCAATTTCCAACTTATAACAACTAAATTTATTTTATTTTATACAGTAATAATAAACTTTATTATTAAAATGCCAATAATATTAGCAAAAAATATACTATAAAAACTAAAAAAATTTAACAAATATAACAGTTTTTTTACGATTATTTGTAAATATAATAAAAAAACACTGTTTATTTTAAAATATATTATATATATAGCCGAAAATTAGGCAAAAATTCTCGCTAAAATGCTATTAATAAATAATTAAAGCATACCAAAAGTTATTATATCGGACCGAAATTTTAAATTTTTTTTTACGTTTTAAAAAACGCTTTTTACTAAAATAAGCATAGCACTTAAATTTTTTACGGCTTATTACCTACAAATAAACAAACAATTTGAAAAAAAAAAAACTAAAACGTTAAAATTGCTATTTAATTTTATTATTTTAATTTAAACGTACTTTAAACAAATATTATTCCATTATTGCAGCATGCACTAAACAACACAAAACAAAAAACATTAAAACACTTACCAAACAAAATTATTTTAAAATTTAAACTAGCTATACCGTTATTTATTATAAAAATTTTAAAACAATTTAAAAACTATAAAACAATTTGAAAATTATATTAAAAAAAAACATAAGCAGCTATTAATTTTGCAGCCGCAAATATAAAACTTAAATATAACAAAAAGTATACTTTTTTAAAATTTAACGTTAAAAACAAGGTATACTTTAAACTGCATTAAAAATACAATTTATTAAAAAAACCACCTAAAAAATAGTTGCAGCAACAAATAAAACTATTAACAGTTGTCAAAAAAATAAAACGGTTGGCATATAAACTAAACTTTTTAAAACATTAAAAAATTTACCGAATTATATTTGTTATATAATTATATTTAAAATTAACGACAAAAAACTTATATTAAAAAAAACGACTTTAATTTAAACAAATTTATACGGACGGTAACGACAACAAATAGCAATTATATAAAATTAAACGATTACTAAATAAACGTGTTAACAAACAAAGCAAACGTTTTTAGCTAAAATATTTTGTTTAATAAAAAAAATATTTGGCTATTTATAATTAATGGTATTTTAAAAATTTATTAATGCAAAACGCCGAAAAATTAATATAAACATACGATACCGCTTATTTTATGTCCGCTAAAAATTTAAAAGCTAAACCAATTAAAATACCAAAAAACAGCTTATTTTAAAAATTAACCGTCGCAAACAAATAAAAACTAGTTAAAATTATTTTATAAACAAATATTTAAGTGCACTTTTTTTAATAACGCGCTTTTTATAATAACGCGTTTTTTATGCAAACATAAAAGCAACGCGTATATTACCACCATTATTATAAAATTTTTAAAAAATATATATAATTAATTTTTTATTACTTTTATATATATAAAATATAATTACAAAAATATTAAAATTTTAGTTTACAATTAATTTTGCTTATTTTTAGCACCTTTAAAACAAATTTAAAGTAAATAAATAACGTTATAAATTGCAACCGCTAAAAACTCAAACAAATTAAACAGCATATATATCGCCAAAACAAATATAACGCGCAAAACAAATACAACATTTCAAATCACATACCATATCGCCAAAACAAACGTCACGCGTAAAACGGATATAATATTTCGAACATCATATTTTCAAACTTTTATATATCACCGAATCGAATACACACATTTTACAACTCAAATAATATTATAGCCTAAAATTTTCTTAACCGAAAATTTAATTACAGAGCAAACGTAAACATTAACCTCGAAAATAATATTGCACTTATAGCTGCTTAAAAAAAAACCTAAAATTGGGAAAATATATTAAACTTAAAAAATAGCTACTAATGCAATATAAACTAACTAAAAAACGCAAACTTAAGTTTAAAAGCAAACTTAGCGTAAACAAAACAAATTATCACGCTTAAACCGCCTTAAAAAATTTTTAGCTAAATATTATTATTAACATTTTTATCCGACCATAAATAAACATTAACAAAATTATTGCGTAGCTAGTATAAACTAAGCTAATAAATAAACCATTTAATACCAAACTGTAAACAATATTTAAAGCTTAAATAAATAAAGCTGCTAACGCAAAACGAGCATAAAACTAAGCAAATAAATTTATAATAAACTTATTTTCTTTAAAACCCAAGTTTTAAAAAACACTACAAATTATTAAAAATACAAAATATAAATATAGCATAATTTTAACTAAAGTAAAAAAAAATTAAACAAGCTAAAATTTATATAAATTTATTTAAATTTTTACATCTAAAAAATACTTAAATACTAAAAATATTAAGCAAATAAATATAACTTAAAATATGTTACGTTAATTTTAGCTAACGTAAAACCAAAAAAAAAAAAACAGCTTTTACGCTTAGCAAAAAAATCGGACCTCGCAAAAAACTACTTACCGCCAAACAAAATATGCTTAACAAAAAAAAAACGATCGTAAAAGTAATAACGCCTAAAAAAAAACCGTTGTTAATAAACAACAAAATTTTAACGAAAATAAAAACAAAAATAACAAAAAAAATAACAAAAACAAAATAAATATTTTTGCGATATTGCTAGCTTAACTAACCGTTTTTACTTAATTTATTAATATTACCTAACTTATAGCGCTTATTATTTAAGCTACGCCTGTTGTTTTAAACGCACTTGCTTTTTAAACAAAATTACAAGCAAAACTTATTATTTAAACAAAGTTTGTCGTTTAAGCAAAACTTGTTGCCTAAGCATAATCTGTTATTTAAGCACAGCTTATCGCTTAAGCAAAACTTATTACTTAAGCACAATTTATTGTTTAAATATAGCTAACAAAGCTTGTTATTAAACCGGTTAATTAATTAATTTTAGTTATTAAACCAATTATTTAGCTAATTTTAGCTGTTAAACTGTTTATTTTAACTAATTAATTAATTGCAATTGTTGCTTTAATTATTTAATTTTTTGTTTTTATTAACTAATTAAATTTTATTGTTTAAACATTTGCACTAGTTATTTAATTTTTTGTTTTAATTAATTAATTAAATTTTATCGTTTAAATATTTGCACCGGTTATTTAACCGTTAACCGCAAGCCAACTGTAAACACAACCGTTTAATTAAATTACCGGCTAAAATTTCGAACAAGCAATTTTAATATCAAACAAACTTAAATTAATTATATTACTAAATACCGATATATTTTTTATTTTTAACAACAACGACAACAAAACTATAAACAACAATTATTAAGCTAAAATTATAAATTATAAATATAAAACAAACAAATATATTTAAGCTTGTTAGCCAAAGCTTACAAAACAAAAAAATTAAACTAAACGCACTTAAAATAACTACAAAAAACTAATGCAAAATATAAAATCTAAGCAAAAATTAAACGTTTTACGCATAAAACTAATATATACACCACACCTACTAGCCGATGCAAAAAAAAAATACGTTTAATTGTTTACAGCAAAACAAAATATACTATATAAAATAAAAACCAAACATAAAGCTTTATTATTTAACAAACCTTATAAAGCAAAATTAATTACACTTAAACTGTCCGACAATTTTTATTTAGTATAGCAAACAGCCGAAACCAACAATACCAAATTTAAAAATAAAATTAAAAAAAATATATAAAGCAACAATCGAATAATTTGCAGCTATAATATTAAATATAATTATCAAAGCTATATTTGGCAAATTAATCAAATTACACGTTAAATAAATTATTAACCAAATTTTTAAAAAAATGCATATACACACTCCTGCCGAACTCGACAATACTATCAAAAAATTTTTCGCATTTTATAAAAATTTTGCATTTAATAACCTAAAACAACGCGTAACCAAGCTTAAAAAAACCGTAAACTTTCGTTTTTTATACCTCAATTTTATATACCTAACAGTTTAACCTAGTTTATATAAACAACGCGAAAAAATCAACAAATACCAACCAGCCTAAAATAAATTTAAAACAGTATAAAATTAAATACTTAAACCTATTTTTTAAAAGCCCCGCGGTCGTATTTTAACCGACAAAATTAACGAACTAAAGCGACCATTAAAAAAACAAGTTACTGGTAAAATGTTATACAAACTAAACAAAACTAATAAATCGAAAACAATTTTTTTTTTCTAGAAAAAGCAAATTGTAAAAATATTAAGGTTAAAATAGTAAAACAAAACACTAGGTTAAAACAAAAGTACAGGTTAAAACAGCAAAACTAAAATTATAGCCTGTATACAAAAATATTTTCAAACAAATACACCTAGCTAATTAAACATAAGCAACTATACACAGATTTCCAATTCCATTTTAAAGTTCCGGACCATAACATCTTTTAACTGTTTAACAGTATATCAATTTACTGAATTTAAATATATTTGTTTATATTTATCGCAGGGTTGTGATTTCGTCACTAATTTGTTACTCAGTGATTAAAACTTGAGTTATTAGTTACTCACTAAGTAAAAAAAAGTAACTCACTTAAGTTAGCTAACTTAAGTGAGTAACTCATTTGAGTTAATTAACTTAAATAAGTAACTTACTTTACTTACTACAATGAGTTACTTTTTTTTAAGTTACTTTATTAGTAACTAAATTAACTTATTAATTATTACATATTTAAATATAAATAATAAAATAGCAGTTAAAAATTGTTAAAAAATATTTTTTATAACTATAAAAAATAATTATTTTAAATTTTTTAACTGCTATTTTAAGCTTAATTTTTTAGTAGGTACTGAGTAATTAATCACTAAAGAGTAACTCACTTTAGTCTGAGTTACTCACTAAAAAAAAAAGAGTAACTCATTTAAGTTATTAACTCATTTGAGTTATTAACTTATTTAAGTTATTAACTTATTTGAGTTATTAACTCAAGTGAGTTACTCATTTTAGTGAGTAAAGTGAGTTACTCACTATTAACTCAATTGAGTTACTCACTAAATCACAACCCTGATTTATCGTTTATAGTAAAACGATTAATATAATCAAGAGGTTTTTTTAATTCGAATAAAATGTTTAACATTTTAAAAGTCGAATTCCATTAGGTAGCATTATTTAAAAATATTATTAATATTAAAGTTATAAATAAATTAAAATAAAGTAAAATAAAATAAAATAAAAATAAATAAATAAAATACCTAAAGGGATTTTTATAATATTGTAATTTAAAGGTAAAACGTTATTTTTTTTAGCTTTTTTAATGCTTTTAGAAAATAACTCTTTAATTTCGGCCGTATATTTAGTTAAAACAATTATTCGCCGAATTCGGTTTATTAAATCTAAAATAAATTAGTTAATTAATAATTAAAAATAATAAATATAAAATTATTTACTAATATATTGGGTATTTTTGTTATTATTTTTGCCGTTAGTAATATAATCGAATAGCTTTTCGGTATCGTTTAACGTTAAAATATATTGTTTTAATATATTTTGAAGGATTATATTAATTACATGGGAAATATAACGCATATCGTTATTAAAGTTTTTTAAAGTAAAATTATAATAATTTGTTTTAAAAGACTTTAAAAATATTGTATTATTGCGAACATTATCTTTTGTAATATTATTAAAAGTTAATAAAAATTTTAATATAATTAATAAAACATTTACTTAAATATAATATTTAAAGAAATACTAGAATATATTTTCAATATATTTAAAAAACAATTAAATATATTTAATCCAGTATAACGGTTAGTTATTTTTTTAAATCCGATTAATTTATAAATTAAATTAAAATCGGGATTAATAAAGTAAATAATAACACCTATATAGGCTGTTTGTAAATTTAAAGTCCAAATATTAAAAATAATAAAAAAACTTTTATTATTTTCAATATTAGCTTTTAATTTATTATTAAAAGCTGATAAAGTTGATTTAAAAGTTATTAAAAGCAATGATTTTAAAATAGCGCGATTTATAATAAAATCTTTATATTAAAAAGTTAATAAAATAAATATAATAAAATAATTAGTTTAGCTTTAATTATTTACGGTTTAAAAAAAGCAATTAAATTTTGAAAAAAATCCGAATTAATAATATTAAACGATAAATTATTATTAATAATTAAATTTAAAATTTTATTATTAATAATATTTTTAATGTTTATATTAATATTTGTATTATTTCGAGGTCGTTTTCGGGTTTGTAAATTAAAAAAGTCCGTTTTTTGTTGTACAATTTTATTTTTTAAAACTTATTAGTTATTTAAATTATTTATAAATAAATTAAAATAAAAAAACTTACTTTTTTTTCGATTTTTTTCGCTTTTTTTATTATAAGCAATATTTAGATGTTTAAACTTATAATGTTTAACAAAATTAAAAAATTGAAATTTTTAAACTTTAATAATTTTTAAATAAAAGCACTTATTATAATAAATTAGCTTTTTTGTTTTATTTTAAACGGAATTTTTTAACTTACGTAATATATTGTACTATTATTTCTCGATGTTTTTTTTTATT